>WBNM01030244.1:128320-202458 GCA_013399055.1 Ramphastos sulfuratus
GCGCTTCTTTGTGTTGTAGGTGGCGCTTCTTTGTGTTGTAGGTGGCGCTTCTTTGTGTTGTAGGTGGCGCTTCTTTGTGTTGTAGGTGGCGCTTCTTTGTGTTGTAGGTGGCGCTTCTTTGTGCAAGCAATAAAAGGCTTTCCTTGAGGGAGAACAGCAATACTAACAGACAGTCTCTGAAACATTCTCGGAGTTTGTAAGGGTCTTTATGCAACTGTTTTCTTCTACTTCCACAGAACATTGGTCCTCCACTCCACCAAATAAAAAGTGTAGGGGGAGTGAGCATGTTACACAGCAGCCACAGATAACTTTGGGTTTTTTCCTGCTTTTAGAGAGTGGCAGGTTTTTTACTGGAGTCACAAGCTATCATAGTATGGCTGTGGCAGCCTATGTGGAATCATAAATTTTGCAGAGATTGCCAGAAATACAAATTTCCCCTTTTAGATGTTTTGTGGCATTTCTAGAGGGTCACAAAACATTTTTTGATTCTGTGGTGTCTGTACTTCCTTTCCCAGGTGCAACATTAACAAAGGTGGGTATGTATGCGTAGCGCCTAAATATGTGCTGCTCTGTGTTTTCTGCTACTAAGATGTGTATATAAAATCTCATATCAATATTTGTTCAATTCTGTTTAACACTGTCTTGTGCTTGCATGCTCTAAACAACATAAAATTGCACCTGAACTTCATTGGTACTTCTAAGTAGTTTTAAGACTTCTAAATAGTAAATTTAGCACTATCTTAACCAGGAATCCTGTTGAACTGTACTTTCTGTGTTTTAATAGAAATACACATTATATGAGTTTCAAAAGCGTGTTTTGATGGAAGGTTAGGTGCTTATGTTCTTTCTTTGAACCTGATCCATTGCACTTTGCTTTGTGGGTGGTTTATGGTGAAACTTGAAATAGAGGTATTGAATTTTGTTGGTTATATAGATGTCTGTACTCCACCCAATTTAAAAGTACACCCAACGCAGTCTCCTCACATAGTTTTCATAATAGAATAGAATAGACCATTTCAGTTGGAAGAGACATACACATCTGTCATCTAGTCAAACTGCTGGACCAATTCAGAGCTGACCAAAAGCTAAATCATGTTGTTAAGGTCTTTGTATAAAGTCTTTCTAAACACTGACAGACTAATGCTTTTCTAAATTCAACCTACAGCATATTTTCTTGTTTCTTTATTTTGTTGCCTTTTTTTTATCCCAAGGGAAAGATTTTTGCTCGTAAAAATGTGTTGATGTACATTAAAACATTAGACTTAGTAGTACCATACCCAAAACAACGAAACTTAGATAATATGCCAAGATGGTCAGAAGCTCCATGTGAAGCTTGAGAAATTGGCATCTGGCTTAACACTTTGCTTATGAGCTGTCTAGAATTGGATCAGAAGTCAAATGATGTAATCAGGACTCTGTGGTTAAGAGGAGAATGGATTGAATTTGTAACTTAGGCCAATGGTGTCTTTCTGAAATGATGTTTTTAACAGTTGTTTAGTAGGAGAACCATAAATAACCAGGTGAAGGAAGAGTAGGCCGAGGTAAGGTTCCATCTCTCATCAAAATCTTGCCAACCTTCACAATCTGATTTTAATTTTTGAAATACTGCATAAAATTTCAAAAGAGCTTGTCTAAATTCTAGTCTCTGCATATTTCAAGAAAACGTTTTATGATTAGGAAAAAAAAGTTGAGAAAACAAACTATTGAGTTGATATAGTGTTAACTTTCCAAGAAGTGTGGAGCATTACGCCAGCCAAAATATTTAGGTTTTAGCTTCTGGAGTTTTGCTGAAACTATTAAAGCTTAAGGGAAAATAATGAAGAATAAGTACTTTCAGTTATCAAATATTAACAAGATACTTTCGTTCAAAGTATGAGGTCCAGCTTTTTTTAATTGAGCTTTTTGGATTCCTGAGCAAAGTATGGAAAAGCATCATCTTCTCATTTCAATATAAAATAGTATATTATTCTTAAATAAAAATACCACTCTTTGCTGAAACTGTTGGAGCCCAAATGGGTTTGACACTGACTACAGCTGCTGTTAAAGAGATGTTTTGTTTGTCAGAGAACAGATATGTCTGGGATTCTTCCAGGAGCTGTATAAGGCAAATAGCTTACTTTATGAATTCCTTCCTCTTTTCTTAAATTGTTCTCAGTTTCAGCATAAGAAGAGAAGTAATTTATAATATTGTAGAAACGGAAATATTTTTTTTCATTATGGTGACCACTGATCTCTGTGACTGTTTCCTTTGCAGTTTTAGGCTCAGTATTTTTCTTTTTACTGTAACAGCAAGGAAAAAAAAGTGGTTTGATACCTTTTGACAAGCAATCAATTCAGTTTCTTTAGGCTTTAGAGAAAACTGTGAATAATAGATCACTAAATGGTCAAATGTGATTTGAAAATACTGTCTAGTTACTGAGTTTTGTATATAAAATACTTACAAATCAGTTTGTCATAGAATATTTCAGTTGGAAGCAACCTATAGTGATCATCTAGTTCAACTGCCTTACCAATTCAGGGTTGACCAGAAGTTTGAGCATGTTATTAAGGGCATTGCCCAAAATGCCTCTTACATGCTGTCAGCCTTTGAGCATCAAGCACCTCTCTAGAAAGCCTGTGCCAGGGTTTGACCATCCTACCAGTAAAGAAATGCTTTGTAATGTCTGGTCTAAACTTCCCCTGATGCAACTTTGACCATTCATATAGATCCTGTCAATGGGTCCCAGGGAGAAGGGATCAGCACCTTCCTCCCTGCTTCTCCTTCTAAGAAAGCTGTAGAGAGCAACAAGATTGTCCTATTTCCTCTTTTTCTCCAAACTAGACAAGCCCAAAGTCCTTAACTGCTCCTCATAGAATGTTTATTCCAGCTCTTCATGAGCTTTGTCGCCCTGCTATGGATGTATTCAGTGATCTCCACACCTTTAAATTTTGGGGACCAGAACTGCATATGATGCTTGACATGAGACCACACCAATGCCGAGTACAGTGGGATAATCACCTCTTTACAGCAGCAGGTTATGTATTTGAGGCATCCCAGGATGTGGTTTGTCCTCTAAGCTGCCAGGGCACACTGCTGACTCCTATTGAGCCTGCTGTTGACCAGCACCTCCAGATCCCTTTCTGAAGGGCTGCTTTCCCGCCATTTTTCTCCCAGTTTATGCTTGTCCTCAGTGTTAACTGCTGGAGGTACAGAACCTGTCATGTGTTCTTTTTATATTTCATCCTATTGATGATTGCCCAATGCTTCAGCCTATCTAGATCCCTTTGTAAGGCCTCTTGTCCTTTGAGGACTTGACAGCACCTCCCAGTTTGGTATCATCAGTAAATTTGCTAATGGTGCATTCACCTCTAGATCATTGATAAAAATATTGAACAAATATGGCTCTGAGACTGAGCCTTAAGGAACATCACTGTCGGGGAGGGGGTAATNGGGTGAAGCCACAGGCTTGCTTTACCCTTTTTGGGCAGATCACGGGCCTTGCATAAGGCAGTCGTGTGCCCCCTATTTACCACAGGTGATGGACAGACCCCGGACCCCAGACTTAGTGGCACCAGGTCCTTTGTCCCTTTTCCCGCGGTTGCTCTCTCCCCAAAACAGAAGGAGAGAGAGCAGAAAAACATGTCTGCAATAAGCCAGGACATGTACAAGCCCAAGAGGCCTGTTTAGGCCTACCACGACAACCACTGGTGACTCATTGCTATCCCATGTGTCACAACCCTTTGGGCTCTGCCCTTCAGCCAGTTATTCAGCCACTTCTTCCCCCAGCACACCGTGAGCCCACTTATCTCACAGTTGGACAACTTGTCCAGAAGGATGACATAAGGGCAAGTATGAAAAGCTTTACTAAAATGAAAAATCAAACCAAACCCTCTTAACCCCCCGCAAAATCCCAGCAATTCATCCACCACCTTCCTTTCATCTTCTATAAGGTCACCCACTGATAAACTCAGCCATCTTGTAGGACTTTTCCATAGTGAACCAACGTTGGCTGTGCCTGGTGATCGAGAGGAGTCCTGTCATATTTCCTAGTTCCTTCAGTACTCCAGGATGAATCCCATAAGGCCCCATGGCTTTTGAACATGCAGTTGATGCAGGTACTATCTAGATTTCAATGTCTACAAAAAGTCAGTACTCCCACACCTGTGGTCTTTTGACCTGGAGGACTGGGCAGCCTAAGGTCTGTCAGTATTATTAGAGAAACATAAACCATTGAATGCCTCTGTCTTCAACACTATTAATCAGGTGACCATAAGTACTGGACCAGTGATTTCTTTAGACCTCCTTTTGCTATTAATGTACTTAAAGCCCTTCTTGTTGTCAGATACAGCACTGGCCAGTGTCACCTCTAATCGAGTTAGCCTTTAATCATATTACACATTTCAGAAGGACTGCTATGAATTTCTGAAGAGGTTTCTACAGTCACTTGCAAATTTTTGTTTTTCTCCTTGTGAGGAAAGAAGTGAAAATTAAAATATAAATGGGACATGCATTTAATATATTAACATGTTCTCCTCAAAATGTCCTGTTTTTTTTAATTAAAAGATTTACCTTTCAAATGAGTTCATATTTTGGGGAGGGGGAGGAAATGCCAAACTTCAGTTAAATGAAAGTTTAAATAAAAATAGGCCCTTCAATTTAATCTTGTAGGATTATTCCGAAGTATTTAGGATTCAAGAACTCTGAAAAATCCAATGTATTTATAAACTGGTGCCTTAAGGGATACCTTCTGAAAGTCTGTGACAAGTGATAACCAGTATTGGTAGTATTGTAAGAGCCTAAGATTTTCTCATTTTCAAGTGTCTTTTACTATAAAATGAGATTTGATGTTGCTGCTGTTGTGAGGGGTTTTTTTGTTTGTTTTTGGTGTTTTGTTTTTTCATTTTAAGTAATAAGTATCTGAGCATTTGACCAGTGTTTTTCAAGTACTGCAAGTATGACAAAGATATAACTGTTAATCATTTTAATTTGTTTTATTTCAAAGTACGGACAGTCATATTATAAAACAAGTACCAGAATGGCAAATTGCACCTTAATCTCTAAATGCATTAGAAGTGCTAGGTAGTGATAGAGATACAACTGTTTTAAATGACTGAAGTTTTTGCAAATAATGATTTTTACTTTGTTTCGTATAAGTAAATATGAAACTATATAAATAGAGTAGTGGAATTAATATATGATTGTATTTTTAATGTTAGTATTTTCTAGTTTTGCTTGCCTGAATAATATTGTGACCTCACCAGAAAAATCAGATGGTTTTTGATGGACTTTCAAGAGTTTATGTATCTTTTAGAGCAGTGTCCTTAACCTGGATCCATCTGGTTGAAGCAACTGTAAGCAGCTAACTAATTTGAACCAATCAACTAGTATTTCTTGAAGTCATGCTTTTGAGGTCTCAAGTACCATAAATGAAATATTGGCACTGTTCAATGGGAGCTTCAAGACTGAACTGCTTTGTAATAGTACTAGAAAAAAATTTTACAGTTCCATGATTGGGAACCTATCCATGTTCTTGCCTCAAACTTCTATGGTAAATTATGGAAATAAAAGTTGACTTCTACGTATATAATTTTTATTTTCTCTTAAAGACTAAATTAACTAATGACATTTTATTTTTAATGTATTACATTATAAATTAAAGGTGCTGTAACAGGCATCCCCTCTGAAAGTGTAATCTCCTCAGTAAGGGATGTTTATTGATAGTTCCTAATTTGAAACTACAGTCTTTATTTCTTCGTAGTCCCATGGGAAGCTATCCTGAAGTATTCAGGAGTCTAGGAGGGTTGGACTTGTTTCAAAAGGGAAGCCTTAAAGGCACAGGAGCAGGCTGTGCCTGTGTGCCGAAAGCAAGTTGGCAGAGGAGGTGTCCAGCCTGGCTAAATAGGGACCTTTGACCGGACCTCAAGAACAAAAGGAGTCTGTGGCCTTTGGAAGAGGGGGCATGTCTCTTGTGAGGACTACAGAGATGTAGTGAAACTATGTAGGGAGAAAATTAGGAGAGCCAAAGCACAGCTAGTGCTTAACCTAGCTACAGCTGTTAAAGATAATAGAAAATGTTTCTATAAATTCATTAACAGCAAAAGGAGGACTAGAGAAAATCTCCATCCCCTATTGAATACAGAGGGGAAACCTGTTGACTAAGGATGAGGGGAGAGCTGAGGTGCTTAATGCCTACTTTGCCTTGGTCTTTAGCACTGGATCCCACAGTGCCCTGGGCACCCACCCTCACGAAGTAGGAGTCAGGGAGGGGAATCAGAACAAGGACATCACAATAAAAGAGAAAGTGGTCACTGGCCTGCTGCTCCACATAGATATACACAAGTCTGTGGGGCTGGATGGGCTGCACCTAAGGGTGCTGAGGGAGTTGGCAGACATAATTGCCAAGCCACTTTCCATTATTTACCAGAAGTCCTAGCTAATTGGAGAGGTGCCAGGGGACTGGAGGGTAGCAAATGTAACACCTATCTGCGAGAAGGGCAAAAAGGAAGATCCGGGAAGCAACAGACCTGTCATTCTGACCTCGGTACCAGGGAAGGTCATGGAGCAGGTAATCTCAAATGCCATCCTAGGTCATATAGACAACAACTCGGGGATCAGGCCAAGTCAGCATAGGTTTGTGAGGAGCAGGTCCTGCCTGACCAACCTGATCTCCTTCTATGCCAGGGTAACTGGATGAGGGAAAGGCTGTTGATGTTGTATTCCTAGACATTTGAAAAGCCTTTGATACTGTTCCCCACAAAATTCTTGTAGACAAATTGGCTACTCACAGCTTGGAGGAGAACACTGTCTCCTAGATAAAGCACTGACTGAACAGGAGGGCCCGGAGTGTGATGGTCAGTGGAGTTAAATCCAGTTGGTGGTCGGTCACTAGTGGTGTTCCTCAGGGATCTGTGTTGGGACCACTTATGTTTAATATCTTTATTGATGACCTTGATTCAGGCATAGAGAGTGTAATTCGTAAGTTTGCAGATGACACCAAGTTAGGTGGCAGTGTTGATTTGAATGAGGGTAGAGAGGCTCTTCAGAGAGACTTGAATAGGCTAGACCAGTGGGCGAATATTAATGAGATGAGTTTCAACAAGGTCAAATGCCAGGTCCTGCACTTGGGTCACAACAACCCCAAGTAATGCTACAGGCTTGGGGCAGTGGTACTAGAGAGCTGGCTGGCAGAAAGGGATCTCAGGGTTGTAATAGGCAGCTGAATATGAGCCAGTAGTATGCCCAAGCGGCCAGGAGGGCAAATGGCATACTGGCTTGTATTAAAAAGACTGTGTCCAGCAGGAGCAGGGAGATGATTGTCCCCTTCTACTTGGCTTTGGTGAAGTCACACCTCAAGTATTGTGTTCAGCTTTGGGCACTGCGATACAAGAGAGATGTGGAGGTGCTGGAGTGGGTCCAGAGGAGGACAATGAAGCTGGTGAAGGGCTTAGAGAATAAATCTTATGAGGAGCGACTGAGAGAGCTGAGGCCGTTTAGTTTGAAAAAGAGGAGGCTGAGGGGAGACCTCATTGCTCTCTACAACTAACTGAAGGGATGTTGTGGAGAGGCTGGTCTGGTCTCTTCTCACAGGTAATCGAAAACAGAACAAGGGGGAATGGCCTCAAGCTGAGACTGGGGAGGTTTAGATTGGACATTAGGAAAAAGTTTTTCACTGAGAGAGTGATCAGGCACTGGAATGAGCTGCCCAGGGAGGTGGTTGAGTCACCTACCCTGAGTGTGTTTAAGGGCCGTTTGGATGGACTCCTTAGGAATATGATTTAAGGTGAATCTTGTAGAGTTAGGGTTATAGGTTGGAGTTGGTGATCCTGAGGGTCTTTTCCAACCTGGATGTTTCTGTGATAAAACTGCCTTTTTCACTTGGACTCTGTTGGTTTTTAGTCAGGGTTTTAATTCACTGCAGAATTACAAGGGCCTTGTTATCTCAGTTTTCATATTACTTACCTGAATTAGGCAGGGAAAAAAAAAATCTTCATTTCTGTTTACCAGAGAAGTTGAACAGTAAGATATTTCTGATTTTGCATCATGGAGTTTGCTGGATGGAGGTGGTAGGGAACTACTGAAAATCTCCATTCTTTGATATATTCTAAAGTAAAGTTTTCCTTTTAGGCTTCTACTGCCCCTTAGAGCACCAGAATAATTAGAGTACTGTGCGTGATGTGTTGCTATGTTGTAGGAAGAATCGTACAAGAATTTCTGTAAGTCGAGAGAGGAAGACTTGAATTTTTATCCTACTTAAGATGCTATAGTCTGGACCACAGGTGTCATAGGGCTGTCACCATTTTCCCAGGAGAAATACAGAGCCTGGATTCAGTCGTCAGTGTGTAGTGTGCCCAGCACTGTATTGTGGGCCAGCATCTGTGTTCTGGGTTTGTTGGCACAAAAGCAATAACCATTTGCTTTTAATAAGGAAAATAAGACTGGCAAGGGAAATATTTTTAAGAAGTAGTGAACTGTGTTTTTATTTTTATGTCTTCAAAACAGAGGGCATTTTAGCTAATTATGTTTTTTAAACATAACCAGAACAGTACATACCAACTACAAAACCAGAAAATATATGTAAATTGAAGGAGGTTGGAGGAAATGCAAGGGAAATTGACTAATTCCTTTTTTACTCCATGTATTACTGTAATGTGGCAAAAATTCTGCTCCTCTACAGTTTCAGTATTAAAAGATTAGGTACATTTTAAAAAAAGATGCCTATGGATGATAGCTGTGGTTGGAATATTGATTACAAGGTATAAAATCACTTTTAAGATATTCAGGTCCATGTCTGTAGGTTGACTGAAGAAGTGATGATGGTGAGCTGTAAATTTGAGGAAATGGCATCAGGAAGGAGATTTGCACAAACCGGAAATACTTTGCTGGGTGACAAGGGCATGGGCAACATATCAGCAGCTGAAATTTAATGTTTCTGTCTCCTGATTTGCATACACATTCTTTTCAATGAGACATCTACATTAGCAGGATTTTGATGAAAAAATTTGCTCTTGCAAGTACTGACAGTATCATTAAATTAAAACTTTGCTTTAAAACTGGTATGTCTGAAATACTGTCAAATTTCATTCATTTTTACAAAGTATTGAGTGAGAGCTCTCAAAAAGCATAACCTGTGCTTTTGTATGGCACCACTCCTGTTTTGCTTCTTAAAAGAAAGGCTTTGTTGGACATCTGTTTTGAGAAGGGACACAGAATTGCCTTGTGGTACTGAGTAAGGGGTCCTCAAAGATTGCCTATCTGTGGCTGTGGAGAGGGACATACTCCCCTCAGTGCCTGATTTGCATCCCTGTCTGGTGCACCTCACTCTTCTCTTTGTAAATGCTAAGTTAGTACCTATCTCAGGTGTACTTCAGATGCTGTGTAAGTCAGCAGTCCTTGACCCTTGCTGTATCTGTTTGTAGGTCTTTGTTTCCAAAAGTAATCAGGATCTTTTTTCTTCTTTCTAGAAAAGTTGATTGCATATCAACGAGAGTTTCATGCTTTGAAGGAACGTCTTCGTATAGCTGAACATCGCACTCTGCAGCGCTCTTCTGAGCTGAACGCAATCTTAGAGCAGTTCAGGCGCGCAGTAGCAGAAACAAATGGGAGTAAAAATGCAGTGAATAATTTTTCAGGTATATATGTGTTTTCATAACTGTACAATACCAGTATCTCTTCTTATTACTAATAGAACAAGAAATTAATACCAAGAAAGCCAAATGAAACTGTTCAGTACTGGGAATAAAGACTGTAATGTATCTGGCGAAGTGTTCTTTTTGTGTTTGTTTTTGTGGGTTTTTTGATAATTTTTTTTTTTTTTTTTTTGGTGTGTGTTATTTCTTATTCTTAAGGATCCACCTACTCTTCATTCTTAGGACTTTATTTCTGTTTACTTAACATATTGAATATATTTTGACAGTAGCTTAAATCACTTTTTAAATAGAACTTGAGGGGAAAAGTGAGCAAACAGAAGAAATGGGTGAACTTGAAACAGTTGAAGTATGTTTTAAAGTCAGATGGAAGATAATGAAAGCATGCAGGCTAAGCTACTGATTATAATTTCTATAATGTACAGATGATGTCCTTTTTAATAACTAGTAATTAAATAGTAAACTGGTAAAGTCTGTAAGTTTTTGGCCATCTCAGAAACTATTTCTCAAGTTTACCAAAAACTGTATTTGGCAATATAAGAGAACTCGTTTTCACTACCTACCAGATTATTGAAGTTAACCTTCTGAAATCACACTGCTTTAAACCTATATGCACTTTCTGGTGAGAGGTCTGATTCAATAGGTTGCCGAAATTTCACTATTTTGACCTAATGAGTTATAAACACAAAGAATTGTACAAATTGAAAAATTGGACAAAGCTTTTTGAATATTTTGTCTGCTCGTATTTATGCTATGGGTTACTATTTTCTATAGATTTTTTTTTTTGGAGGGGAGCATGGCAGTGGTTGTTAATTATACATTCTCAGTGCTGATGTTAATGATGATTGTTTTATCTGACCTAATATCTGTAGTTCTGTAGATGTCCAGGAATGGTATGGATAAAGGATACATTTAACATAGTCTGTGACTTGTCATCTGATTCTGTGTGCATGTTTTTGCTGTTAAAGTGAACAACCATAGAGAAAAGTAATTTTGATACTGGATATATGGTTAAGTTATTACAGTATTTCTAAAAATGAGTTAGTATGAGTTAGTATGCTTACAGACAATATAGTTAAAGGAAGTTATTCTCTTCTGATGCAGCTGAAGTTACTGATTGATATTTTTTAAATGCTGCCATGTCTAGATCCCAGCTGGGGCTATCCTCTTTTTACCATGTGCAATCATGACGAGATGTTAATTCAATTCTGAATTCCTGAGGTTTTGTGCTCATAATATTTGATTTTCATTGTTTTATATACTTAACTATACATAATGTTTCATAGTATTTGTTATCTTTGAAGCTGAAAGCATTCCAAATTATTTAGATCATTATTCATTCATACAAAGAGCCGTCATACTTGGAACAGAATTTTAAGTCAATTGTTAGCAGTTGAAGTTAAAGATAATGTTAGCAAGAAAAGAAAAATGTGCCTGTATTGGAATCTAGCAAAACAAGCATCTCTTCTTATGGCATCTATTTACAAAGCTTTTTCCAAGATTTTAAATTTGTGAAGAATTTAGTCTCGCCTCAAAATAAGTATTTTAAAAGAACCCCAAACAAAGCCCTGCAACAAAACCTATCTATCTTTGTAGAAGCTGGACTCAAAATCTGAGAGGAATGACATTTTTGTACTTTTCTCATTTCTTCACAGTTTTATCTCTGAAACCTTGAGTACAGTTTTTTACTTAACTTGACATTACAAAGCACATAAGCTTTCAAAGGTCCATATGCTATCATATTTGTCGTTTGAAATAAGATTTGTTTTCACACTTTCAGTATGAGAAAATCAACATGCACAGCAGGGGAATTTAAAAACTGTTATTTGCAACTTTGAGAGCCACCTGGACATTCTGAGAAACAGTTACTTTGGGAGGAACAAGAATTATTTTAGTACTTTAATGGATTAGATTAAATTCATGTTTGCATTTATTTTACTGCAGAAATACTCAAAACCTCAATTGTATATTTAATTCTATTTTTTATTTCTATCTGTATGTGCAGTGTCTTCCAGTATGTGTTTGTAGTTTTGAGAAGTTATTTGCAGAAACGTCACTACATGGTGATGAACTCTGTAAAGCACAAGTGAAAAATAAACTGGATAAATATGTCTCCCATTTTGATTCATTGGGGGAAAACCCAAATCCCACCAAACCTTCTAAATAAATAGAATGTTCTCTAACATACTTTTACTTCTGTGATTACATGCTAAATCTTACGAGATTCAGATAATTATCAACTATATCTATACAAGGTTACTTGGCAGAAAATAATCTCAGCCATCATTTATTAAGAAAATTTAAATGAACAAATACTCCTTTGTACACAAGATATAGTGCCTTGGTAATATGTATATGTTCTGGTTTTCAGTTAGAATCAAGCTTGGAATTTTGTACCATTTACCACTGCATAAAACATCATATTATTTGTTTTCTTTGTTATGGATTTCTTGTATGTTTGCAGATGAGACACTGAAATTGTTAAAAGAGCTAACAAGTAGAAAATCTCTTCAAGTGCCAAGTATCTATTACCATTTGCCTCATTTGTTGAAAAATGAAGGAAGCCTTCAGCCTTCTGTGCAGATTGGCCTTGGAAGGACAGGAGGTATGCTGATATGTTTATTTTATGTTTTATATGTGGAGAACTTTATAGTTTCAGTAATTTACTGCATTGCTTGGTAAATCAATGATGTCTTATAATTTGTGTGATATTGATATCTCTTAGAATTTACACTGAACCCAAGATGAAAGGAGTTTGGTTTCAGATTTTCTCTTTTCTGCGTGATCTCAATCACATCCCATGCCATGTTATGGTGCACATTATGTAGTCTGGATTTTTTTTTTATATAGGTAAAAGGAACAAAGCTCAAGTGTTAAAGATACTGATCTGATAATGGATGTATCGAATTGGTTTGTCACTGTTGTAGGGCAACTGTACATGGGTGTAATTTTTTTGGAGTTCATTTTTCTGGTCTTTGGAATAATATATTCCAAGATGTAACTTAGAGCTGGGAGAACTAGGATAATTTGTTATAGTTGCATCAATAAAAGGTGGACAGTCATTGGAGAATAATCAGTTGTGCTGCAGGACTGTTGATCCTCCCCCTTTTTTTCTTTAATCTGCACAAATTCTGAACTTCCATGTAACTGTAACTCTGGAATACCACTTCTTTGAGCTCTGGAAAATAAATAGTATAAAGCCCAACAAAACCGATCTATTTCAAAGCATATATGCCTGTCTCTCTCTAAGCTCGAAGGCCTCACCAGTGAAACCTTGTTTCTCTGTGCCATCTGATTTGAGTGGTTTGTGTTATTGTCCCCTACAACTTTCTTTGTTTCTTTCCCTTCCCTCTTTGCTTTTGAAAAAAACAAAACACAGTAGTTATTCTTGGCCTGTATTTTTTCTATTGCTACAGTGAGCTTGATTGCTGCTTGTTTTAACAGAAAGCATGGCTATGTGACAAATGGGTAGAATCACAGGGTTATTTTTCTGACTATAACCACCATTTATTTCAATGTCCTTATTCAGGAAGGCAAAGGCTTGTATTTCTTTATTGTTTTAAGTGAAACCTGTATTATATCTCACTGGGAATATATGACAGAAGTTTGAAATTGCAAAATAGAAATTAGAATTATGTTTGTTTAACTAAAGACGGAGAAAACTCTGAGTTAAATTATCTTCCCATCTTACTCTTTCCTGGTTGCTGTACTTTTTGAGGTTTTTATTTTAAAAACTCATAACTTGTTAATGTATAATTGAAAGGTGAAGCAGATTCCATAAGGAAGGATAAGCAACGTTTTTAATTGTTGTTTGATTTTTATATGTATATATGATGTGGTAAATAATTTCACATAGATGACTTGGAATGCTGGTACTGACTTCATGAAGTCTGCCCTATCCTTTTATTGTATTCCTGCTATTATCTAGTGTGTTCCTAGTAGGTAGTCAACTCTGTATGCAGGGCTGGATACACAGAAAAGACTGTGGGAAAGTTAAAGAACACAGGAGTCAAGTGGCCAGCTGAAAGATGGGGTTAATAGCATTGCATCTGAGGCAAGATTGCTTCAAATTGAGGTGCTTTTAACAGCCATAGATGATGTCACTGAGATATTTCCCAGCAATCCTGATAACATGAACTTCTTTTTCTAGAAGAATCCAAATCAGGTACAAGGAAGTAGTTTTTCAGCAGTGTGATTTTTAAAGGATGACTTCTGAGAAGTTAAATATTGTGAGTTGTGAAGAATGATCATGTCAGTGTGAAAATAAAATGGTTAGGGTTTCTGATAATTCTGTAAATTTTGGTGCACCTTATCTGATTAATACCATGATTGTTACCTATTGTAACAATCATGTCATTATTATTATTGTTATTATTATTATTATCTATTATATCACCTATTGTATTTGCTCTGTATTTGCCATATTTTAGTAGGGTACAGGAGCAGTTTCTGTGAGCAGCTGTTTTGATGCCAGATGGTTTCAGGATGGACCTGCCACTGAGCAAGGCTGAGCACATCAGCAACAGTGGTAGTGCTTCTGTGATAACATNGGAGGGACTGTCATGCTGCAGCAGAGGAAGGGTGTGAGGAGTCCTGCCTCTGAGAAGGAAGAGGTGGCAGAGAGACATGGTGAACTGACTGCAACCCTTATTTCTCATCTCTGTGAACCACTGGTGGAGGAGGTGGTAGAGAATTTTGGAGTGAAGTTGAGNTGTTATTACAGCAACTGCAGTCAGAGAGAGGTGTGAAAAATACATGAGGGGAACAACTTTGCAGACACTAAGATCAGTAAAGAGGAGGGGGAGGTGCTCCAGATGCTGGAACAGAGATTCCTCTGCAGTTGGAGGTAAAGACTATGGTGAGGCAGGCTGTCCTTCTGGAGCTAATGGGATCCATAATACAGTACATACCATGTACAGCCTGTGAAGGACCCTGTGCTGGAGCAGGGGACTGTGTTTGAAGAAGACTGACTTGTGAGAGCAGCCTGCACTGAAGCAGTCTATTTCTGAGAGGGCTGCAGCTTGCAGAGGAGAACCATGCTGGAGCAGTTAATGATGAGGTTAATGATGAGGTGATTCTCTCTCTTTTACTCTGCTCTCTTGATATCTCATCTGGAGTACTGTGTACAGTTCCGGAGCCCTCAACACAAGAAGGACGTTGAACTGTTGGAGTGAGTCCAGAGAAGGGCCACAAAGATGATCAGAGGGCTGGAGCACCTCTCCTATGAGAACAGGCTACAAAAGTTGGGGCTCTTCAGCCTGGAGAGGAGAAGGCTTTGAGGAGACCTTGTAGTAGCCTTCCAGTATCTAAAGGGGGCTTACAGGAAGGCTGGGGAGGGACTATTTACAAGGTCTTGTAATGACAGGATGAGGAGAAATGGGTTTAAACTGGCAGAAGGGAGATTTAAACTGGATGTTAGGAAGAAATTGTTTACAGTGAGGGTGGTAAAACACTGAAACAGGTTGCCCAGGGAGGTTGTGGATGCTCCCTCCCTGGAGGTGTCCAAGGCTAAGGTTAGATGAGGCCTTGAGTGACCTGTTCTATTGGGAGGTGTCCCTACCTATGGTGGGGGGTTGGAACTTGATGTCATCTTTGAGGTCCCTTCCACCCTAAACCATTCTATGATGAGCTGTAGTCAATGGGAAGGATTCTTGTTGGAGAATTTTGTGGAGGACTGTCTCCTGTGAGGGAGGGACTGTCATGCTGCAGCAGAGGAAGGGTGTGAGGAGTCCTGCCTCTGAGAAGGAAGAGGTGGCAGAGAGACATGGTGAACTGACTGCAACCCTTATTTCTCATCTCTGTGAACCACTGGTGGAGGAGGTGGTAGAGAATTTTGGAGTGAAGTTGAGCCTGGAAAGAAGGGAGAGGTGAGGTGAAGGCATTTAAAGATTCAGATTTTCTTTCTCATGATCTTGCTCCAATTTGATTGGTAATAAGTTAAATTGTTTTGCCAAAGTTGAATTTGTTTTTCCCATCACAGTAATTACTGAGTGATCTCTCCTTGTCCTTATCTTGACCCATGATACATTCAGTATATGTTCTGTCCCCTGTCCAACTGAAAAGAGGGGGATGATAAAGCAGCTTTGGTGGGCACCCGGAATCCAGCCAGGGTCAACCCACCACACCTATGCAATAATCTGGCATGTCTAGAATTACTTTACTGTGTTTCCTCTGAGCATTGGTGGTGATTATGATAATCATGCTCCAGATGATGGGATGGTATATTTATGAACTGGTTTTAATTAGTTATCTCTATTTTTTAACTCTTTGCCTTTTAAAAGCAATGCTTTATTGTGAGGTAAATTTCTTATTTTCTGTCTTCTGTATAAATCATTGAAAGATCATTTCTGGTTTTGTTTGATTTCAGTTTCCATTGTAATGGGAATACCTACAGTGAAAAGAAAAGTCAAGTCTTACCTTACAGAAACTCTTCACTCCCTTATTGATAAGCTGTCCCCTGAAGAAAAACTGGATTGTGTTATGGTTGTCTTTATAGGAGAGGTAATCATTTAAATGTTTTTATACAATTTACAGCTTACCTTTAATTACAAGTACTACTCCTTTCAGGAATTGATGAGGATCTATTCTTCCTCCAAGATGTAGACAAATGACTTTTCATTCCATGAAAAGAAGATAGTGTCAGTCTTGTGCTTTTGAGAGAAACAATAGCGAAAAGCTCAGCTTTTTCTGTTTATCAACAGTGTAGTGGACATGGATAGAGTGATGCTTGTGCAAAGTGATAGAGATAGGCTAATTGCCTTCAATATCAAAATAATGGCTAGGAGTCTTCGCGTTCTCTTCGTGCTATTGTTTAGTCCATCAAAAGAGTGCTGCAGTTTGAGATGATGTTAGATACAGTTATTCAATTTATTTTCTGGACAGTGTAGATACTGTAAGTCCAAATTTTTTTCATAGATTAATTCGGTGTTCAGCTGGTTGGACTGTTTGGTCAGTTTGACTGTGATTTAGTGGAAATCAAATTTAGAAAAATGATAAATGTTTGACCTTTGTCCATCTGACCATATAGTACTCCACTGAAACAGTGTTTTATGAGTCCCACAGATGAGAATCCAAATCCTCTTGTTGTAACTGAAACCAATTTTTAATACTGTTAGCCAGTGTCCATTCAGAGATGAATCAGTGGAAAAGTATATAGGCATTTTAATACTTCTACTATCAACACATTTTAATGCTTTCCTTGAAAAGATTGTAAACTTTTAACCTGTACCTGAGAACTTAATTCTTTTTGTTTTCTAAAGTAAATCGCTGTGGGCTTTTTTTCCTTGGAGGAACTAAACATTTTAACGTGGGAGTTATTGCATTTGTGCCCAAGGAGAATTGTGCTCTTTGCTCCAGAGATAGTTACGCTCTGTATCTTACCTCTCTATTGCTTGGAGAGCAGCAGCACAAGGTGCTTATTTGTGTACCTGCCATGGGCACTACAAGCCATAAGTGTCTGGGAAAATTTGAAGACAGAAAGTTTAAATTATTACCCTTTCATCACTATTCCTTAGATTTGCATTTCTTTTTCTTCACTCCATCCATTTTTAGATCTTCCTTGCTTTACCCTTTCTTTCACTGTTTTATGTTTGTTTTGTAATTGCTAGGCGGAATTCTTTCAGTGATTAATATGGTACAGTAAAGACATCATCCTGAAATGTTTTGTGCTTTTTATGAGTTATGCTGTGTATTGCAGCTTTTTTCTGCAAGATGGGAAGTGTAAGTTTGTTAAGCATTTTTTCTGGCTATTTGAAGGAAGGCCTACTACTCTGGTGGATCTTTGTTTGTCCTTAAGCAAAAGAGAAAAAACTCTTCTTTCTAAGAGTATCTTTATCTGTAGGATTTTCTAGCCTAAAGTCTGTTAGATTGTTGCTATCATTAATGATGGCTTATTAAAAAAATAATTAAAACTGTACTATACTTTTATTAAAAATTACAGCAAAAGTGAGAAGTGGTATGGTCTCTGCTCAGCATATCTGCAACTTAAATACAGCAAGAAATGGCCATAGTCTGTGGTTAGGCAATTTTGCTAACAAGCTGAAAATTGCTGTCTGTGTTTTATCTAACAGAAAAAGTACAGGTTGGTTATTTTGTTGGGTTTTTTTTTTTTCTACTAACAACAAAAAGACATAAGACTTTACAAAAAAAAGTTTTTTGTTTTTTTTTAAACAGGAGAATTACATGAACAAAAAAACTGCTATTTTAAAAGTATTTTAGAGTTTTCTTCCTGACTCTGAGAAATCAGATTGACAGTGTTTAAAAAAATATTACTGGAAGCTGTAGTCATGGACTGTTACCTCTTTGTGCTAGGCACCTTTAAAAAAAAAATCTTAATACTGCTATTTTTTTTTTTAGCAATTCAGTCTCAGTTCTTTCTTGTAGATTTGACATTTCTATGAGAAAACAAGTTGGAAATTAAGGCTAATAGCCTTTTACAAACAGCATAAACAGTGTAAACAGATGAGCTAGTAAATATAGATGCATTATGATTGCTAAATGAAGAAATTTACATATTCATTTACTCTATGGATATTTCTCACTAATGTACACAGTAAATTTCCACACTGGAAGTTCGAAGAATTCTAAAATACTTCAGCTGATGTGTGATATCTAATCACCGATTTGTATAATTACTAGAATTACTTGACAGTAAGCTCTGCAATTGTTCCAGTAATTGACACATGTCCGTGTTCTCCAATTTATTAAAATAACTTTATTGCAGAATAATTTTCAGATTCTCATTAGTTTGACTAAAAGATAGGCATGATTCATTATACCTCTGTACTTAAATCTGTTTATTCCCCTTCACTACGTAGATAGTTCATAGACTAATCAGATGACAAGCAATTCCAATCTCATAAACCTGCTATGTATGAGCATTTGTTGTCAGAATAAAATATCACCTCTAGGTTTAAGAAACTATGAATTCCGGATTAAAATTGTTGTCTAGGATTTTTATTTGATAGGATCTGTATTTAATATGGGAAGCATAGTTTTGAAGTAGCAATAGGACAGAGAGCAGTGGTTTTAAACTAGAAAAGTATAGTTTTAGATTGGATGTTAGGAAGAAGATCTTTACTGTGAGGGTGATGGAACAATGGAACAAGTTGTCCAGGGATGTGGTGGAGGCCACATGCCTGGAGACATTGAAGGTCAGACTTGATGGGGCTCTGAGCAATCTGATCTAGTTAAAGATGTCACTGCTTACTGCCGGAAAGTTGGTCTGGGTGACCTTTAAAGGTCCCTTCCAGCCCAGTGCATTCTGTGATGTTTGGTTCATTCATTAATCAGTGACTGCACTTAGAACTGTCTTTTGTACAAACAGTAATCAGTGTATGTTGGAAAGACTGTAAGTCCTTGATGTGGCCAAAAATACCAGAAAGACTTCAAGAACAATCAGAAGACACTACAGGTATGAAAAGCATTTTGTGGATTCTGTACAATACTGACCACATCTGACTAAGCAATAACTGACTAGCCATTTGTTCTTGGAGCACTAGGCCATGTGTTACATTCTCTTTCGTATATTGCTTATTCAAATCTTACTCTCTTGTTTCATGTGTATACAATTAAGTTAGGCTAGAAAAGCTTACACATCTGGATTATTTTTATGGCCACCATCTCATCTCTAAGTAAACAATGGCTGCTAGTTCTAAGTGCTCCTTTTATGGAGAATCTTTTTTTCTTTGTTATTTCTTTGGAGAAGTTTTTTGTACTGGTTGGGTCAGTGTGACACAAGCACACAGCAAGTTGCTGTCCTGTGCACTGGTATGAATAAAGTCTCAGCAAAGTAAGCACTGCATACACATGCTGGGTCAAACCTTGCTGAACCTGTTTTGGACGTGCAATACGGAAAAAATCTCTAGCAAAACAAACCAACTCATGTTTTAATTTCTTCCTCTGTTCCTGAATTATAGGTCTGTGTGATGGTTTGGGAGTTACCCACCCCCCACACACTATGAAAAATCACCCAGCCTAGACTCAGCTGGCCGGAAGTTAAGGAATGAAGCTATATTTACAGTTCAGCAAAATGTACAAGCAGACATATACACAACATACATGAATATTTACAGGAATATACAAGTTAAAGGTGATAGAGAAACACAATACCTCTCCCAGAAATCAGAGTCCCCAGGAGGGGCTCCCAACCACCCTTCCACCCCTCTACCTCACCCCAGGGTCATGCTTACGTGCAAGATGAGTTTGGAGGATCGGCAGGGGGGGGTTAGAAGCAGTGTGATTAGTTAGGTTACTCAACAGAGAGGAGAAGACACACCAGAGAGCGAGACTCTCTCTCTTAACTATATTTGCGTCCTTGTTCTTATACATCTCAGCAAGCCTGTGTGTGAAGTAGACATCACCATTCTTTTCTTTTCACAGCCTATAATCTTATTTTATTAAAATATTCCAATTAGCTCAAACCAGCACAATACATTATTTTCATCAGGCAATTTTAAAGGCCTACACAGGTGGTAGCCTTTGTTTTGGACATCTTACTCAAAATTGCTCAGGGTGAGCACAGCTTTTAGATACACTGATGACTTTTCTATCTGGAAGAGCCTGTCATTGAGAATTTGACAGATTTGTGCTGCTATTGGCAGACCTTGCTTCTTTGCTGGCTAAGCTTTGGTACACAGAGAGTATGGGCTGCTTATACTGGGCACCATCATGGCATTTTACACACACCTCTTTTCATGGTAGTGACTAGTAAAGATTTTATTGGGTGTTAAACTAGTGATAATTTTTTTTTTTTATTAGTTTTGGACAACACTAACAAATTTTGCTACTGTGATGTGCCTTGGTCTAAAGATAATGAGGACAATTTTCTCCTGTCCTCCAGATAAACGCACATCATAGAAGAGTGCTGTTGACTGTATGTGGCAACTAAGTTATTTCCGGAGAACAAACCATCTAGACCTTTTCAGTGATTTACAGGCTCACTCAAGGGCAGGAAAGTTTCCCCAGGTTGCTGGGCCACGTATGCTACTTTATTTCAGACTTTACAAACCGGCCTTCACCTGTAATATGCACAAAACTATTAGAACGCTGTATGATACTTACATAACTTGCAGCTGAATGTCTAGTTTTGAATTGGCCCTTGACTTTTGTTTGATCTAGCTGTCCATCTTAAAAGCTAAACTCGTTCTCTGATGTGGTGTTGTGGTTCATGGCACAATCGTTACAGATATATGTCCTCATGATCAACAGTATGCAGACTGCAAGGATAGGGGGAAATAAGAGTGGAGTAACACATGAATAGCTTGTATTCCTGCTATTGCTGTCAAAGACTTGGCACTGTGAAACCCTGTCCTGAACTGAATTAGGTTAATCTGAGAAACAACTGGAACAAGATATTTCTTGCTTGTGTGATAGAGTGAGGACTTTAAGTAAGGGAGAGATAAAGCCATTCACAAAGACTGGATTCATACGAGCTGTTAAGTCTAATGACTTGGATACCAGTCAGGCTTAGGAATTATATGCTGTCCCTGGAGGTGTTCAAGGCCAGGTTGGACGAGGCCTTGAGTGACCTGTGCTAGTGGGAGGTGTCCCTGCCTATGGCAGGGGGTTGGAACTAGATGATCTTTGAGGTCCCTTCCAACCCTACCATTCTATGATTCTATGATTATCATGAACTGGGAGGAGTATGAAGGGAATGAAGCTTTATTCTGTGCATACCCTGTTCATTGCATACTACCCTGTCTTGGCCTCGAGTACTGTATGTAGTTTTGGTTGGGCACCTCAATGTAAGAAAGACGTCTAACTGTTAGAGTGTGACCATAGAAGGGCAATCAAGATGGTGAAGATCTTGAGTGCAAGACTTGCAATGAGTGGATGAGGTCACTTGGTTCCTTGAGCGTGGAGAAAAGAAGGCTGAGGGGTGACCTTATTGCAGTCTACAATTTCCTTANGTGCAGATCTCTAGGCACCAAAAGAGTATTTTGTCTTTCTTGCTCGCAACCTGTAGATTGTAGTATCATCCCAGCTACAGAGGTGTTCTTTCTGCAAATTGTGCAAAAATTTGAGAACCATCTTTTCCACAAGCTGCCCTGCAAAGTGTACTTCTAGTCTTCAGAATGTATGACTGCACATCTTGAGTTGGAGAAAGACTGTTATATCTTACCATATACATAAATATGCATACAATATTTATGTATTTTTAAAAAATCAAAGCTAGAAAAAACTGTTTTGCTAAATGATACATGTGATGGTTTGGGAGTTACCTGCTCCCCCACACTTTGTAAAATGACTCAGACTAGAACTCAGCCAGCTGGAAGTTTAGATGAAGCTATATTTACAGCTTAGCACAATATACAAGCAGATATATACACTATATACAGTAATATTTACAGAAATATACAAGGTAAAGGTAATACAGCAACACAACACCCCTCCCAGAAATCAGAGACCCCAGNAAGTTTCCCCAGGTTGCTGGGCCACGTATGCTACTTTATTTCAGACTTTACAAACCGGCCTTCACCTGTAATATGCACAAAACTATTAGAACGCTGTATGATACTTACATAACTTGCAGCTGAATGTCTAGTTTTGAATTGGCCCTTGACTTTTGTTTGATCTAGCTGTCCATCTTAAAAGCTAAACTCGTTCTCTGATGTGGTGTTGTGGTTCATGGCACAATCGTTACAGATATATGTCCTCATGATCAACAGTATGCAGACTGCAAGGATAGGGGGAAATAAGAGTGGAGTAACACATGAATAGCTTGTATTCCTGCTATTGCTGTCAAAGACTTGGCACTGTGAAACCCTGTCCTGAACTGAATTAGGTTAATCTGAGAAACAACTGGAACAAGATATTTCTTGCTTGTGTGATAGAGTGAGGACTTTAAGTAAGGGAGAGATAAAGCCATTCACAAAGACTGGATTCATACGAGCTGTTAAGTCTAATGACTTGGATACCAGTCAGGCTTAGGAATTATATGCTGTCCCTGGAGGTGTTCAAGGCCAGGTTGGACGAGGCCTTGAGTGACCTGTGCTAGTGGGAGGTGTCCCTGCCTATGGCAGGGGGTTGGAACTAGATGATCTTTGAGGTCCCTTCCAACCCTACCATTCTATGATTCTATGATTATCATGAACTGGGAGGAGTATGAAGGGAATGAAGCTTTATTCTGTGCATACCCTGTTCATTGCATACTACCCTGTCTTGGCCTCGAGTACTGTATGTAGTTTTGGTTGGGCACCTCAATGTAAGAAAGACGTCTAACTGTTAGAGTGTGACCATAGAAGGGCAATCAAGATGGTGAAGATCTTGAGTGCAAGACTTGCAATGAGTGGATGAGGTCACTTGGTTCCTTGAGCGTGGAGAAAAGAAGGCTGAGGGGTGACCTTATTGCAGTCTACAATTTCCTTAACAGGGGCAGTGGAGGAGGAGATACTGATCCCCTCTCTCCGGTGGCTAGTGATAGGACACAAGGAAATGGAATGAAGGTGTGTCAGGGAGAGTTCAGATTGGACATTAGGAAAATGTTCTTAAGTAAGAGGGTAATTGGCACTGGAAACAGGCTTCCCAGGGAAATGATCACAGCACCACGCCTGTCAGAGTTCAAGGAGAATCTGGACAACACTCTTGGTGATACGGTTTAAGTAGTCCTACGAGAAGCAGAGAGTTGTAATTGATTATCCTTGTGGGTCTCTTGCGACTTGAGACAGTCTATGATTGAATCTTTTTTTTTTTTTTCTCCTATCTGTTTGCTAAGACAGTAAATACTTTTGTTCTAAATTCTGTTGTTTTCCTTACATCCCTACATCGTTCTAGAAGATACGAGCTTGAAGTAGGTAAGGTTTTGCAGTACAAAAAGGTTGATTCTTAAAACAAGAAATCTTGGCTTTGTCTGACAGCTAGCTGTTGATAAGTTTCTAAGCTCTTTCTTTGTCTGCTAGCTAATATGTACTACAAGTTTGCTCTGCACATGCTCACGCATAAAAATCAATAAAAAAAGATTGGAAAGTTCATTGCTGCACTGGTTATTTGTGTGTTTGTCATGAATAACAATGTTTCTTCAGAAAAACCTAAACTAGAAAAGGTACTTTATAGAGAATTGAAGGAAGTGTCTTCTAAGAACTGAGCAAATTAAAAAACTTACTTCACTGACACCGAAACTTTAGTTTATTCCACAGTGAAATCTTGAGTTTTCTTTCAGAGGGGATCATAAAAAGCACTCTATATGAGTCTCCCATCAAAACTGCTGTTGCAAGAGGTTAAACCTTAGATGTTACCATGCTCACAGGCTTAGGACGCTCCATAGATCTTATACGCTAAAATCTTCTTTTTTTCCTGGTGAAAGTTTTCATGGTCTCAAGGGAATATCAGCAAGGTACCTTGAAGGTGAATCTACTGAAAAGTATTAAATACACAGAATTATATCCGTCTCAGGAAGCAATTTGAATTGAAGGTAGTTGGAGTATAGATTGTAGCAGAAGTGTTGTGTATGCTAGTCTTGTTCTTGTATTTTGCTGTGTATCTGTTCATGGCTGCCATTGCTGGGAGCAAGATGTTGACCTGGATCAATCTGTGCTCTGATCTGGTATGAGTGAAAAAAGAAGGATGCCTTGCTGCCGGTGTTCTTGCTTTCTCTAGGAGATCAGTAATTTTGTATGACTAGGAAGAAAGAAGAAGCATAAAGATTCGAACTGCTGATACTGAAATAACACCCCTACTTAGGCCCTTCATTAGTTCCCAGACATCTACCTAACAGGACAAACTTTTTTGTAAGGCTTTGTAAGGGTTCATGTGATTCATTGATTAATCTTTGTGGCTGGCACTATCAACTCTTTTGTTGTGGCCTATCACAATTTTGCATTTAATTGCTTTAGAGGGATTAATTATTAAGATGTCAATTTTTCCTGCTTTTCCTTGAGTCCCAAACTCCTAGGGATTATTTGCTCTTCAATCTTGAGATTTTTACTAAGGAAAAGTTGTAATTTTGTTACTGCCTTCTGATTTGGTAGACAGAGACACTTGTATCTGTAGTCTTACAGGCTGTGATGCTTTGCTTGGGATGACCAGTGACATTTACTTTGAATAGCTGAAACCAGCACTGATACTATGGAACAGAATTTAAATTCATCATAGCTGCTTCAAAGTCAATCTAGTATCTACCAGATGATCTTCCCAGGAAACTGAAAGACCACTACACTTCATCTTTCATAGGTGATTTTTGTTTTGATTATTCCTGATTTACCTCCTCCTATTTAGGGTTCTTAGGGAAGATATTGCTCCTTCACGTTGTGTGTAATTCACAGTTATATTCAGCAGTCTTATTTCTTGCAGATTGATAAAGAGGGCCTTTGGTCTTATTTTGTCCAGGCAATAAATGCTTTCTTCCTCAACAATGGGAAATAGATTTTGGTCAGTAATAGATTTTGGTTTTTTTAAATACTTTTTTCCCCCTGTTACTTCTAAGTTACTAGCTGAATTTACTGATACTCCTTTGAAGATCCTTGGGCTAGATCCTTTGGCTTAGATGCTTTGAAAATCCTTAGGCTATTCCAGATTATCTTCCATTGCGACCCTGCAAAGTTTTCTGTATAGCTAATTGTTCCCTTGGATATAGTCAGAGCTTGATCAAATGTATTGCATATTGTCATATTTATTTTATGAGACTGACTGCAATAGCTTTCAAGTGCCACCTTCCTGGCACATGTCCATGGTTGGAGGGTAATATCAAAGATCCTGCTTAGTGTTAGACCAGGTAGCAAGAGGAGTTGGTTGCCTCGAAGTTCTGACATGGAAAGATGACAATCAACTTGCTATCCTGGTGTGAAGAATTCCATGTTGAAATCCTGGTTCTAAATCTCATATGCTGTTAGATGTAAATACAACTGCTTATCTAGAAATAATGGCAGGATATAAAGATTTAAGTGCATTTGATCATGTGAAAAAATGCATCGTCTCTTTAATTCAGTGTTCTTTTTTGTTCTAAAAGTAACATCTCCTTCTGCACTCTTCTGATGCAGTGGCTGTTGGTTCAGAGGGAAGGTTACCTACTAAAATAGCAGTAGTATTTCCCGTATCTTGTGTTTAGTGCATCTGGACAAGCCAATCTTGACTTTGTGTGACAGCAGCACAGGTTACAACATGAGGTTGAAAGACTACAAGCTACATCTTGTTAACGTGAATCTGTTGTGATTACAGAGCTCTCTCTGGGAAACTGCCAACCTTTTGTGTGAAGCATAAAAAAGATAAGGAAAAGTAGGGAAAACCCCTCTGATTTAAGTTTTTCTTGTGTTTTGTTTTCCGATGATGTGTTCTAAGTAAGGTTTTAAAAGCAGTAGCAAGGCTTTATGGCTTAGCTGCAAAGTAGGCCTAAACTGTGTTGACTCTAAGGAGACCTGCACCAAGGTACAGGCTGGTAGTAAAATACATTCTTTGAGCTGGAATGAAGTTTGGCATTTGTTTTAATCTCCAGAATATTACACAGAAGCCAGCTGTGTTTCTGTGCATATATATATACATATAATTCCTGCTTTGCTTTTTTTTTCCTGTACAATTAGAGTATGAACGGAGTATGAACTGTTCAACAAATATTTAGACTGTTTCGTTGAAGCTTAACATCCAACTTGAAACTTGTCTTTTTCATAAGCTAGCTAAAGAACGATTTCTGTATTTTAAATGTTTAAAAGGTTAAAAAATGTTTCAGTTAAAGATGGATATACTAAAATTACTTTCAGGTGGTCACTGATTTGCAGCTGTTATGAATAGCAGATAAAGTTGTGCCTTAAACTCCATTCCAGTAATAAACTGGAAATAAATGGACAATCTATCCATATATTTAAAGATTTAGTCATCTGTTGAGATCCATATGGACTTTTGAGTCTCCTGATATGGAACTTAGAGCAGTTTTAAATTGTGAACGCCTTACCTGCTTGCTAGAACTTTGGTCTAGCACTAGTTATAGCACTTACAAAGAAATTACATATGAAAAAAATGACAAATGCTTTCTACTCACATGTTTCTGTAGTATTTTGAACCTGTTTCTGGAGGAAACCCACTGTTGTCCTTTTTGGAAAAGCATGTGTCACAGGCATTATAGTGGATTTTATAAAAATAAACCTGTAAGAATAGGAATGTCAAATTTTAAGATCAAAGGGTAAGAACCTTTATCAAACAAGATTAGTGGTTCTGTAGAAATGCTTGGAAGGAATTTATTCTGTGTGTATAATCCTTTAATGATAACCTCTGTTACAGATTCATCAGGGAAAATATGAACTGTTTCTTTGTGTCCAGCATTTCAAAGGCATCTATTTCTCCAGAATTGCCGTGAGCCACCAGAAGCTGGGTTAATTTATAGACTGTAAATTTTGTTCTGAAAAATGATAAACAGTATGTCATATTATTAGATTAATAAGTATGACAAAGATGGTAGTTTTCAGTTACATTGTGCTCACAAACTCTGTTTTTGTTGAAATGTATGTGTACAACCAATTGAACAGGTTGAATAATCAGCCAGTTCTGGCAAATGAGATGATCTAGACTTTTCCAGAATATCATGATTTATTTTAACCAAATAATTCTTAGAATCTGTGCATCTTTAAGAACTGGCTGATTGATAGGATTGATAGCTCCTCAAATTTAGTCTCTGATGCAAAGAAGCAACACTATTCAGGAAAATGTCATGTTCATTACTGTCTGTGGTTGGGGCGCTGACACTTTTAATGCACAGTTCAGGAGTTGATGTGTTTTTGAAATAAGAGTGTGCGTGTGTGTTTGGGTGTTCAATGTCCCGTTTTCCAGAAAGCTTTCCTTGGTAGTATTGTAGTGTGTATAATAATTGTTCTATAACAATAATATGAAATTCTTCTGTCACAAGCACTCTGTGATGCTCTTGTAATTAAGAGCATGAGGGGTTGCAAGAAAGCACCCAACAGTTGGGTTGGAACTGTCTGTTAAGTTTAGATATGAGACAGATATTATTCCACTCTTTACAAAAAAATGTTTCCTCTCCCATTAGACATAAGACAGTTACATGTGTGATGTGTTCCTATATTACTCAAATATCTTACATGCTGAAATTTATTTTCATGTACAGCTAACTCAAATGTTTATTATACTGGGTTCTTTCAAAATGTGGCTCTAAAACTGTTAAGTATTCTACTTGTTTTTTGTGTTTGTTTTTTTTTTCCAGACTGATCTTGATTATGTTAACAGTGTTGTTGCAAGCCTGGAAAAAGAGTAAGTTGTAGTTTTAATGGAGGATCAGATCGTGATACATAATAAAAAGTGTTCTGGAAATTGGATGTCATGCGTTTTTGTTCTTTGGGGTTTAGACTTTCAAACAAATAGGTACTAGATGACAGATTAAGGGACAAGGATTCAATCAGTTCAGCTGTAAAACAATAAATGCGCTTAAATTAATTTGGTGCAACATAAACAGATGGGCTTGTATTAACATGAATGCTAATTTGTGACATCTGTGTTAGGGCCTTGTATTCCATATGTTCAAAGAGAACTAAAAAAAAATTACTAGGTTCTGTAAGAAGACAGACAAAAGAGGCATTTAGAACCAACTTAGAATTCTGATCATTGGATGAGAGGCTGTATTGCTCTGAAGAAAATGCTAAGTAAAACACTACTTTTTTATATACTACTATATTTTGCATACCTTGTTTGAAAAAGTCATTGTAGTGACTAATAACAGTGAATAACAACTGCTGACAGAAAGCAAGCAGGAAATCTGCAGAATACAGAATCTCTCATGTGACTTTAGGATGTTTCTATTGACAGGTTTTCTACAGAGATCAACTCTGGCTTGGTGGAAGTAATAGCTCCTCCTGCAACTTACTATCCTGATTTGACAAACTTGAAAGAGACATTTGGAGACTCAAAGGAGAGAGTGAGGTTAGTTTATTCCCCCAGTTCTTTTCCCATCACTTCCCACACCCACACTTTTGTGGTTTATGAAATGGCAAGTGGGATGTGAATTCTTGAAATGTTTTCTTACTGTAATTCTTGAAAGTGTAGGGATGATAGAAGTGCTTTTCGAATCCATCTCATTCTTGTCTTCCCACTGTTCTGTGCATGATCAGAGCCTAATGCTATGCTTGGGGGGAATTCATTTAGTGTTAAATTTTGGGCTGGCACTTGATATACCTTTTTTCATGTATGTAGACTTTTTAGTTTACTGGGTTTGTTTCTGAAATAGATTATAAACCCCAGTAATTCCTATTGAATTGCCTTTTAAAACACACTTTTTTTTTTTAGTGAAATGTCGGGTAGTTTTAGAAAATCAGATTCAAGTTAAACACATTTTATGTCTCTACTAAAGCGTGAGGTGAGTGTTTTGTTCCTTTCTTCAGACAGAGGATTTCCTGAGGGAACAACGCCAAAAGCAGCTGCCCTAACATTTCACCAATATGCATCATTCTTCATAGTGAGATTTACTTTGTGTTGCCAGCATGTATTAAAATAAGGGTGGGTTTTTCTTTCATAATTCTTACGATCTTAATTTAATTTCAGATGGAGAACAAAACAAAACTTGGATTATTGTTTTCTTATGATGTATGCTCAGAAAAAGGGGGTTTATTACATTCAGGTAAATTTCTCTTCTTTGTTTTGAGACAAATTTTCAAATGAGTATCTAGAAATTATGCTTTTGGACACACCAGAAGAAAAAAAATTACTTTTTTCATAGTTGAAAAAGAGCATTAAGTATGTAAGTTATGATATATGAGGAAGTAATTTGTGGAGGACACTGTCTCTGAAGTAGAAAGTAATTTGTCCTATGTGACCAATTTTATCTTAAGATACTTAATGAAAAAAAAAAAAAACAGGGAAGGAATGCAAATGCTCAGTTACTGTTCTTTTCCTTTTTTTTTCCCCTCCTTGTCCTCAGATGGGTTGCTGTTGAGTTGCCTAGGCAAAACCTGACAGCATAGTTTTGGCAGAAAATCAAGACAAAATCCATTTTTACTTTTTGAAGCCAAGTGAAGCATCACTTTAATATGACTGTTGTATATCGGAACATTTTCAATGTATTGCTAGACATGATTTCTCTTTTTAGACATTTTCAAGAACAGAGTTAAGCAGTTCTTCTTAAATTTAATTTACCTCAGAATTGTTCCTATTGTTCTAGGCTGCTTTGACATCTTTCTTACAGGTACTGCAGATTTAGTGACTAATGGTGCTTATGATCTTCATTTAAACTTTGGGACTGTTTCCTTTGGATATAAAGCCCCACTCATCTAATCTAGTTTTTACAAAGCTGTGCTGACTGCTTTCTGAATGCTCCTTGAAGACAGCTCTCCTGAAATCTGCACAACCAGTGACATGAAATGGTCTTTTTGAAACTAGTCAGTTGCACAAATATTGGTGTCAGCACGAGGGGGAGAGCATGAATGCACTGGGAGAAAAAAAGATAAGAGAAGCAGGATCATTAAATCAGTGACCTACACTTAGTATGAATTAAAGGAACTGTAGCACCCTATCTTGGCTGTTCTGCTGCCTGGAATGAAGGACTGTGCACCTGTTCTGCTGGACAGCTAAAGCTAAATGCAATAAATTCCACCTTGATAGAGAATGTTTTTCTTAGCTTCTTTCTTTTCTTAGAAAATAAATTCTTTTAGTGCTGTAAACAGAGTCGTGTTTGTGTACAAATAATGCAGATAAATAATACAGACATTGTACTTGTTATAATGTCACTTAGTCTAACATCATTTCATGGATTTTTTTTTTCTCTGAAGAGAGGCTAGAAAAGCAATATTCTGAAGTAATAAATTGAGATACATTTGTGGATTCTTATTACAGAAAGATTCTGGATTAGTTCTCCACAAGCAGACAGACCGATACCTATAGCAGTTACTCTGGGCTATAGTGTCTTGGTTTTACAGTAGCACTTGCATTAGAAATATGTGGCTATATGTTAGAAATATAAATCACTATCTTCTAGCTGTACTTTATTGGTTTGCTGGTGCTTTTTTTTTTTTTATTTATGTTGGTACCACTGCTACCTTCCTTTAGCTTGAAGATGACATCGTTGTCAAGCAGAATTATTTCAGCACAATAAAGAATTTTGCACTTCAGCTCGCTTCAGAAGATTGGATGATTCTAGAATTTTCTCAGCTGGGTTTCATTGGTAAGAAAATGTTCACTTTAGTAGTTTGAAACATACTCATCCTCAGACTCTGAATTAATAGTTGTCTGACTTCAAAGCTGTCTCTGTTGTACTGAGAATAGATGAAGAATTAGAAAATAATTGGCTTTTTTAGAAGCTGTGGTTTAACTCATGCATTTTAGTTATTTTTCAGTTGTTTCATATACTACTGTATGACTGAAGCAAACACAGGCTGTTGGAAAAGAGGGCATTTTTAATAACCAAAAGTTAATGAATTCATACTATACTGTTGAACTGCAAGGAACGACTTAATTTTTAATTTAGCTGCCATTGCAACAAATGTCATTAAACCACGACTGAAGTAAAGGAAAAAACATGAAAACTAACTCTACCTAAAATAACTTCATTGGTATTTGTGCCAAAATTTCCAAGAATCGGCAGAAATCAATTTGTCCTGTTTGCAAAGCCTGTGCTATATCCACCTTTCTACTCCATCAAGGAAAAGTTATGACAGTCTTCACTTTCCCAGGTGTTGTTAGAGATAACCGTCACTTGCAATTAACAGTGAGAGAAACTAATGCAGCATCTTGGGCTGTTGTGGATTAACTATCAGGGTGCTGTCAAAACTACTTCATGATTCATTGTTCTTACTTTAATCTGTTGTTTTGAGAGGTACTCACTTAACAGAATAGCAGCGCAAGAGACGTTTTCAAGGGATTTTAGTAATCAAAAGGTTATTTCAGTGCTGCAGTGATGTGTCGTGATCTGTTTGAAAGCACTATGCTGAAGGTATGTGAGGACAAATCAAAAGCTAAGTCAGGCTGTGGAGGTTTTCATTATAAGTTGAGCTCAGAACAGGAAGAAGTTCCTACATATAACATGTAAAGTGCAGTCCTGAGTTCTGTTATTCTCTTGGAAATTCTTGTTCTGTCTAGTTTCTATATTGGATCTGCTTTTCAGAGAATGGTTTCATTTTTAGCTCAGTGACCTGTAACGTTAGCACTGAGAATGTTGACACTGCGTGAGTGGCAAGTGCTATCCTGTGTCCAGCTCAGCATCAGGTGTGCCGCTGAGGCAGTAGTTTCCCGTCTTTCACTGAATAGAGAAGAAAACAGGGGTTATCTCCTAAATGTGCTGTGTTTGCTTACAATATGCTACTTTGTACAACGAAGAGGAGAAAAGGAAATGGGTAGAGGAAAGTCTCCTTTTCTGTCACCACATTATGGATCTGTTTGGTTCCTACCAACAGAGATGCGCTCTTGCTGAAATTGTTCCAGGACTTTCAGAGGTGAGAGGGAGAAATGGGAAATGGCATCGCCTATCATGGAGAAATAATAATTTAAATAATTTACTGGAGCTTTTATCCTAAATAGACTTGCCTCTTTTAGGAGCCTGTTGCAACTCGGTGATTTGTGGCTGCAGAGACTAATTTAATACCAGCATCTAATTAGGTTTTCTTTCTATTCTTGAACAGTTTAACCCCAACTAAACCAACGATTTAAGTTTATCTAAATTCTGTGTGAAATTCCTGGGCTGTAGAAGTAACTTACATTCATTCTGCATTTGCTTAATACTAGAGCATTCTCGCAACCTGCAGAATGTGTAACATGCACTTTCTATCTCTTTCAGGTGTATTTCAGATCACTTACTGCTTGTGTATTTCACACCCCTTTTTGCTCTCATTGATTCTATAGAGGTCACAGTATCAAGTTTTTGATACTGGTATTTGGGTTAATCACCTGCACAACTGCTTAAAAAAAAAAAGTATAGACATTACAGAAAAACAACTTTGTACTTTTTTTCAGTGTAGGCTCTGAAAAAGGTTGTCATTACATTTACTTGTTAGCTCCTGCATGCATGCTGCTTCTTTGTTCCATGAATCATATATGCTTGCCTCCTTTATATTATATTATATCGGCAGACTTTCAGATGCATTTAGCTATGGCTGCACATTCTAATGTTGCTTTTATAACTAGAAATTTAAGTCAGATTTTTTCCCCTTCCCAATTTAGCTACATATCCTGCTTTTAAGTTTTGGAGAAAAATTAGTATTCATGAAACTGACTAAAATTGGCTTTGAGACATTGGTGCACTATAGCCATGTAGTGCATAGAGATTTTATGCAAGTAATGCATATATGTCTGAACTCTGCTCTCCCTTTGTGGATCTTGATGTAAACTGATACTATGGTAATTTGATAATATGGATATGGAGAAGAGCAGTAGTGCTTTTTAACTGGGGATCAGTTTTGTATATAGGTGTCCAAGGAAGAAAGTAAAGGATCGAATTGCCTAGGTGCTACTGATTATTTCCAAATCTGAGAGAGATATGACTGATTTGCTGTAAGGTGTTGGAAACATTGATCAACTTGCAAGTGGGCTAGCTGAAAATATTTTTGTAATAGTGTATCTCTGAACTGAAAATCTAATTTATGCAAGCACTATGTGAGGAAGTGACAAATGCAGCTATTTAGACTGACAGCAGGATTATAGAATTCTGTCACCTCTACCACAGAACAGACGGTGCTTCCTTTGTTGTTGGTGTTTTTTTTTTAATACCTAAAGCATAGTCATAAGTGCTGTCAAGTATCTAATAAATAATGTGTGAGACATATGTTGTTTCCTTAAAGCTCTGTGGAAGGAGATGTATTTTGCTCTTCTAATTCTAGTTTGCACTACAGTCCTGGCAAAACACAGGAAAATCCTGGTGTTTTTTTAGGAGAAATACTGATTCGTCTTCCAACTGCCTGTGAGCTGAAGTGTTTTCCAGAGGATCTGCAGTAATCTGCATTTTACCTATATTGCCAGCTGTCACAAACTGTTAAGGAGCAGTATGAAATCAAACTTTTGGTAATCTTACGTAGTTCCTCTGAATCTTCTTGTACTCTGATGTTTTAAGGCTTGTGTTCTGATTATTTTTAATTGTTCTGATTAGAGTTTTGCTCAAGCTGTGCACAGTGTGGAAACCTGGAGAAGAGTAGATTGTCAACTATTTAAATAACTTCAAAGAAGTTCTGGGTTTAGTACCAATAATTCGCGCATCATTAACAGGGATAGCATTGAAAAATTTAATCTGTGGTTAGAATATATGCTTGCAGGTATTAAATTAGTGTTGGTATAGACTGAATGCATTTAGTGATGCTCACATGGAGGAATGAAAATGATTTAGGTATTTGCAGTTCAAAGAACTGTTGAAAAAAAAGTTTTTCGTATTGTGTGTGTCTTGCACTTGCCAACAAAATACCAAGAGGGTCACCATAGTTTGCTAAGGGTAGCATTTCAGCAGACTGAAAATAAGATGGAAATCGTGGCAGACAACAATAAGTAGCAGAAAGCATTCATCCTTTTTTTTTTTTTGTGTGCGGTCCCATTTTTCACTTTTATTAATGTAGATAAATAATACGGAGAAAGTCTTCCATATTTCATAAATTTCTACAGATTTATGGAGCAAATTTCTACCTTTGAGTCTTAATTATTTTGGATTTTGAAGTTTCTTTCCAAGGGCAGGTTGTATGCAGCTAGAATCTGACATCTCTGAAATCTTGTCAGTGATCTCCTTGACTTATATCTGTTCTCATGCACTGTACCAAGTGCATGAACATGTGCAAGATGACCCATTGGTTCAATTCTTTCACATTGTCCTTTGGTTTGAGGCATTACGTCCTGACCACAGTTTTTTGCATAGGTCTCTTTTGTCCTGATGATTTTTGACTTCTTATTGGAGATAGCCAGTGGGCAGTCTGTACGTTGGACTGGATGTCATCTCACTTGCTCTGTGGCTCAAAGCACTTTCCTCACCTGCAGGTGAATGGGAGGCCATAGGATTGCAGGACTTGGACAAATGCTGCTTCTTAGTCTTGAGCTGTGGCTATGCTCTAAGGAAGCCAGGGTACTGCTGCTACTGTTGCTCAGGAAAAGCTAGGCAAGTGCTTGGCTGGTTTAGATTTAAAAGGACTGTGGTGTTTGGTCTATGGAGTAGAAGTTGTACTGGGCTGCCTTCCATTACAAGGACTAACCTTGGACAGTCAAGGGTCCGTAACTTTGGAGACCTGTTTTATCAGGGGCAGAGGCCTGTTTTTGAACTGATGTAGAATGTGTGTTACATGTAGAAAAAAGGGACATTGATCTGTGGCAGTACTGTTGCGGTGTGCTGGTGGAGTCCTGAACCGCAATGACCCATGAGGAATACTGTGCTAAACTGAAGGGTAAGGGGCTGGGGCAAAGTCGTGCCACACTGGGTGTGGAAGGTGGTGACAGTGTTTCAGCAAGTAGTGTCTGGATATCTGTCCTTGGTAACTGAAGGGAGTAGAGGGCTTATCTCGGGCACAGGGTGTTGCCTATTCATCTTTGCTTCAGTGATCATTACAAATAAAAGTGAGAAGGCTTGTTGAGCCCGCACTTGGTGCTGGGCATTGTAATGTAGAGAGACCAGCTGGATCTGAACATGCTAGTGCATGTACAGCCAGGTGATGTTTATCTAACATATTCTGAGTAGCAGCAGTTGGGTGTTTCCAGGGTTTCATTTGATTGTTTTTGGTTGGGTTTTTTTCCTGGTGTAGCTTGTGACATCACCACGGTAAATAGGTTATCCCAAGTCAGGGGTGGTTGACTGTGTGTTTGACAGTAGTATGTCACTCTAGGCCTAGAGAAAAGTGCCTCTGGGCCTGGACAAGTTTCCTGTATGGAAATGAATAATTTGTTTGTTGATACCCTCTTTCTATTTGAGGTAAAATTAAGATAAATTAGGGAGGAGAGTAAATTCCTACTCTTCAGTCTCAATCTCTGCTTATTTTATTGTGGATAAGATTTGTGTGTTAATGTTCAGACTTTGTGACATGGTCTGTAACTATGTCTTTTTACCATAAATGACAACTGAAGAGACTAAATATTGTGCTCATCAGAAGATTAGTTAAAGGGAAAAAAAATACAGTGTGATTCTATTTCTCTGTCCTTGGGGAGAAGAAAAGAATTCCAGGTAATACCATCAACGATGCAGTATGTAAATAGTAACAATGTACTAATAAAAAAATTGTAACATCTAGTTTAGTGGGAGTTTCAAATTTCAGTTACAGAGTATTTTCAAGTGGAGATGCTTATTTGAGGACTTCACTGCAACTAACACCAGCGATATCAATATTTTTGCTATTTAAGCAGCCTAATTAAAGGGTTTGTTTTGTAAGGGACAACTGATTTTAGAAATGTCAGGTGAAATTGTCTTGCCACAAATTTACTTCTCCACCTCACTGTTTGAGCAGCCTGCTTTATGAATGTAGTATCATTCCAACAGATGAAATAACAGAGACTTTTGTCAGATGTTTCTTATGTATTTACTGCACTGGGTTATGATGTAGCCTTGCTTAGACCCCTCCCAACTCATCTTAGAATTCCAAGTAAATGTAATTAATTGACTGTGTTTGGCTGTGTTCTTATGCAATTTCCTAACAGTTGGGCGAGAATGAGGTCTCATCAGACCTGTTTCTGCTTATAATGCCCCTTAGGTGATCTCCTAATGTATGCATCCTCTTTTTGAGAATAAAGGGTCTCCTGATTTGAGATCCTGGCATTCTCAAAGCAGATCTCCATATGTAAGACTCTGAGCAACTATAACAGGGCCCCTGCTTTCCCTTAAAAATGTTGTCGTTGCTAATACACGTCAGCTAACAACCCGGTGTTCTGCATCTACTCTGAGATGTATAATATGCCAGGATCAGTCACCTATTTTAGTAGAGAATTTTTCAATCCCTCTTACAATAGGGATTTGAACTCCCAGTTCCTTGTTGGTTTGTGGTTTTTTTTTTCCTGCCATGTCATAAATCTCCTATGGATTACAGCCTTCAGTGAGCCTCAAAAGAAAGAAATAACAATGTCTGGCTCTGACTCCTAGTCGGTGAAGACTAGGTAGCTTTTTACTTTTTCTGTAGTACTAGTTCAAGGTGATACTTCAGATATGTCCCACCTTCGGTTTATATAAATGTGAACATCCTCCTTAATGGCTAAATAAGGTAGACTGCTTGCACTATTTCTTCATTTCTGCTCAGCCATCTGCTCAGATGGAATACGAGAATCCTGAAAGTTTTTAGGCTTCATACAATAAAAAAAAGTTTCCTATTTGTTTGTCATCTAGACTAGCCTATACAGGTTGTTAGTAGCCTTTCCAAAGAATTTTGTCCTCTTGCAGATAAGAACCAAATTCTGTTTTCCAATGAGCATGGGAAGTGTTTTTGTCCCCTCAGAGAGGAACCGTTTCTTAACGTCTGCTCCAGCTGTTCTTCTGAAATGTAGGAGAGTGTATTTGAGCCTCTACCATTTGTGCAACTTGTTATTTAAAAAGCCCGTGAAATTCTCATAGGTTACTACTGGAAAAAAAACCAAACCAATGTTTCAAATGCTTAATGCTTTGTGTTAATGTGTTGTCTAGAATTCCAAAGTGTGAACAAACAGAACACCTGCAGTGGAGAAGAGCTTCTGTTGGACTCTGATCCATTAATGCACATGCGCTCCAAGAGCCTGTGCTGAAGTTAGCACTGCCCACATCTCAGCACCATCTGCAGAAACCCCTGTGTCCTAAGAGATTCATTGTCATGCAACTTCTCCTCTATTGTAGCCTAACAAAGTACAGGAAGACCTCGTCAGCAAACCTAATGATGTTTTCTGAATCTGCCCTCAAATCTGAAACTGCCTTTGGGAGTTTATCTGGCACTCAGTCCCTGGTGCAAGCACTTGTCAGTTTGTCTTCAGCCTTGGACTCCCCTACTCCTAGCTGTGTGTTGCTCCTGGTAGCAGTGTCTTCAAATAAGGCACCTTACTTAAATGCTGTATCCAGTTTAAGAAAATAGCCCAGTGTATTGGCCACTTTTCTCTTCAGACACCTGTACTGCCAGTGAAGTGTATTCCACAACCACATAAAATGGTACTATCATTGATAATAAATAGACATTATTCATCAATAGCAGGTTTCCTTCTTTTACTAGAGTCTCCTTTAAGCCTCACAGTTTGCAGGGTCCCCAAGAAAAGCACAGTGCCACACAGAAGTTCCTCTGTACTTGACTAAGCAATATGTTGACTTGAAAGCTTCAAAGCATGGCAGTACTTGGCAAAGATGTTGTGCAGTTTTTGTTTATGAAAGGGACATAGGCTTTCTACTGAGCAGCTGACTGCTCTGAGTGTGGCTAGCTGGAACTGCCCTCAATCTGGATTTGCTGGCGGCTTATATATGCATTTCAGAAAACACACAGATGGCCATTATACATTGTATCTAGTTACGTTCTATTAAATTCTTTCCCTTTGAATTTCTACACAGGAGGTTCTGGAGTTAGTGGTAGTTGTTTCATCTCTGCATTGTGTACCTGCAAAGATGAAATTGCTTGTCTGATCAGATAGCACTTGCAACATCATTCTGTCTCTGATGTCTCAGATGCTTGAAGCTCACAGGGAGAAAAACAGACAAGAAACTCCTCTTTTTTTGCAGACTGACAATTTTTGTTCTTAGGAGATTGTGTTATAGTATCCATTGAATGTTTTGACAGCACCAAAGAAACATTACGACAAACTGTTTGAATGGTTGTTTTATTTAATTTTGTAAAGTGGAAAGGTTTGGAGCTTTTAATAACATGGAGATTTTAAGTTGGTCGTTGCTAACATTTTCTGTCTTGGCACAAATTTGTAATCTGTTGTCATATTGGTTTTAAAGGACAGTGTTATTTTTAATCTAAAATAATTCCAGCTATTCTTAATGTCAACACAGGTAAAATGTTCCAGTCTCCAGATATCACTCTTATTGTAGAGTTCATATTTATGTTTTATAAGGAGAAACCTATTGATTGGCTCCTGGACCATATCCTCTGGGTGAAAGTGTGTAACCCTGAGAAAGATGCTGTAAGTCCATTTTTGTTATAAAACTTCTATAATGTTTTTGATGTGAACAAGTTGGCTTTGGTGAGCAGGAGGCTAGCATACTGTGCATTTTGGTTGTTGTATATCTTGAGTCTTTCTTCAAAGATTTTAATCTCAAAAGGAACTTTTGAGAGACAGTTCTCAGAGGCATCATAACTGTTATTGTTTCAGACTTTGGATATGGATGTGGTAGGATGAAAAGCAAAATCTAGTTAGTTTCTGTATGCAACAGTCCTAAAATCACATTTATGTGATGCCCAGTGAGGCTCAGCAGAATGCCGCTTCTTGGATATCTGTTATAGAGGAGTTTCCAAATGGGGAATGAAACTTGGATTTGGGTCTTCATTTCTCAAGTAATATTGTTGCTGAAAGATTGAATGAATAGATTCTGTGTGAAAACATTGAACAGTATTGTATTTGCACAGCAGCCTCAGTATATTTCTGGAATGAAGACCAGAACGACTGGGTAAGCAACTGTTCTGGGTTCTTATTGAGTGTTTTTGGTTCATGTAACATCACTTACTTGCAGTAAAAATTCAGCAGTCTTGTGTTGGTTTTACTAATGTGACTTTTATGTTTTTAACTCCCTTTCCTCGTTTCAGAAACATTGCGATCGACAGAAATCTAACCTACGGATACGCTTCAGGCCTTCTCTTTTCCAGCATGTTGGCCTCCACTCCTCTCTAGCAGGGAAGATCCAGAAACTCACAGTTAGTAGTTAAGATTTTCCTTCTATTCCAAAGCAGGCTGATTAAATGAAAAACTGTGTAGAACTTGAGAAAATACCCATTTTCTTGTTGTCTTTGGTGTTTTCAAGCATGTTTCACATTACTCCATTTGGAATTAAATCTGGTTTAAACTGATAACTGTCAAGTATAAGAAACATTAATCTCATGTTTTTTTTGTGGAATTTTACTAGGGGTTATTTTTTTCTAAGTTTTTTACTTGAACAGCATGTTCATCTTGTTAATCAGTACAAGATCTGTTACAATTAAAAATGAGTAATGCATTCATATAAAGTTTTATCCAAATGTTTGTTTTAAGTGTAACCACTTGGGAAAAGAACATAATAAACCAGGTTAACTGACCAGCATGATGTTTGTCTTTCTTTCAATTAGGATAAAGACTTCCTGAAACCACTGCTACATAAAATTCATGTGAATCCACCTGCAGAGGTTTCGACATCTTTAAAAGTCTACCAGGGGCATACACTAGAAAAGACCTACGTAGGGGAAGACTTTTTCTGGGCTGTTACACCAGTTGCTGGCGATTATATTCTGTTTAAATTTGACAAGCCAGTCAATGTAGAAAGGTTAGTAATTATTTGTCTTTGCTTCATATCTATAATGCTGCCTATTCACCAAGACTGTAAATTTTTTCTTGCTTTTTTTTTTTTTTTTTTTTTTGTTATTGTTGTTGTTCAATCTAGAACCTTTTCGATAAGTGCAATTCAAAACCAGTACTTCCCAGGCAGTTCATAAGAGAACTTAAAAGAGGCCAATGCGATTGTATTTGGTTGGTCTGCTTCTAATTACAGAGCAATTGTACAGCATGGTATGTGGTACAGTGTATTGTGCCCTGCAGCCTTGGTCCCTAGATTGTCCAGATCACAAATCTTGCTGAAGTATATGACAGCATCCCCAGACCTGAAAGCTGGGAACTCTGTAGGATAATGTTTTTTAGATGTAGCTTTAGGGCTTGAAAAAGCCACTGTACTAAGATTATAAGTCAACCTATTTGAAAAACCTTGAGTTTTAAAAACAAAAAGAGGGACAAGAAATATCCATGATTTGTTAGAGGACTTTTAGCTAGTAGTCAAATTAAATAAGGAAAATTGAGTTTGTACTTTAGAGTGTAGTCATCATTTAGTTCTGTTGAGACTCATTTGCTGATTTTTACTGCCTTACCAACAGAGAGACTATCTCCTTTTTTTGGGAGACATTCAAAAACCTGGGTGTGTTCCTGTGTGACCTACTCTAGGTGATCCTGCACTGGCAGGGGATTGGACTAGAAGGTCTCTCGAGGTCCCTGCCAACCGCTAACATTCTGTGATTCTGTTACTTGTAAAATAGTTTATTTAGTGTCTGCTTAAATGTTGCTATGTCAGTGGATTCCTTTTCTTCACATACCTCCTGTTGTTTTGAGGCTAGTACCTAGAGTGTGGTTGAAAATTTTCTTTGGATTGATTTGGCTGGGAGCTTTTCTTGTGAAGCAGCCTTTTTTGCAGTTTTATACTGAATCCAATCAATCAGCTTCTGTGCCTTGGTACATAATCAAAGGCTTCATGTTGGCATAGCGTAACACTGGGATCTGTAGTTTCCTTGTTACCGTGTTGTTCCAAACTAGTCTGACCTATGAAATTCAAGTTTGTCATTTGAGATGTCAGATGACTCTTACAGTTGATTGCTATGTGTTAAAAGACTTTCCATGTTAGCTTTCCAAGATGCGTGTGTTGAGGAATATGACTGCTGTACCTCCTTGGATTAAAGGAAGATTTTTTTTTTTTAAATCCTATGCCAATAGTTTAAAAAATATGTATTTTTCAACATGAACATATGAATCCATTGATTTCTATTTGATAAAACTTTCCTTTTCAAAATTATAAAGCAGATATTACCTGATTTTTGTGTGTGTTGAGGGTTTGTTGGGTTTTTTTGTTTAATAATTATATGCATCTAAATTATGAATGGACTAACTGTAAGTAGCAAATCTTCATCTTGGATGGATTAGGATGAGTCCAATGCACAGTGATAATTTTGGAAGTTGTTGCTACCAAGTTTAGCACTGTTACTTTAAAAATGACATGCACAAGTTTGAAGAAAATACTACTTACTTGTAAAATTTTTATTAAGTGTAACCTTAGCGATGTGGGAATTAGAAGGATGAGTAAGTACTAATTAACCGTGCAAAAGGTGGGAAGATATTGTTTGTTATTATGCCCTGGAAAATTGTAGCTATGCCTAAAGTCGTTGCGTCTACTTGCTGTGTTAAAAAGAGTCCCAGCAATAGAGAATGACTTCTAAAATTCTTTTTTTTTTTTAAATTCTATTTATTGAAGAAATTCTTTTTAACTTTAGAAGAAAGGGAACACCTTGTATTCTTGTGTCCTCAAAGGAAGTCCACAAGTTAGAATGATGCTGTCTGTTCAGACTTAAATTTAACATGGTTGGAGCTATCATTGTAACCTATTTTGAAGTTTATTATGATTTTAGCTTCTATTGCCAATAGAGGCATTTTTGTCCTCTTCTGCATACTCTAAATGCAGCATTTCATCTTTCTCAGTTTTGTGGCTAGTTAGGGCTACAAATGTAATTTCAAATTGTTAGGGACTTGTTTTTGTCTGCTTCAGCAGCAGCAGATTTTGGTAGGTGAAGGTCAGGTGGAGTAATTAAGTTTTCTGGTGTTTCACGAATGCATGCCGAATCAGTGAAAAATAAAACTGATTGGACTCATGCGTTGTAACAAAAAAAGGGAAATGGTTTGATTATGAGGAAGACTTAGTTGGTGTAGAGAGAGATCCAATTGTGGGAATTGAGTAGAAAATACGCTTTTGAAACCTGTCTTGTGTTTGTGAAGGTATGCTACAGATTTAAGTAATAAAAAAGCTCTTCGAATTCACAGAAAATTTTGTCTGCCAAATCAGTTAGAGGTGTGGCTGCTTAATAACTCCCATGATAAACAAGTTTTTAAATGGAAATATCAACCACAGTTCTGATGGAATGAATGGCAGGCTTGTTACGCTGTGACAGAGCATTAACTTGTTCCTATAGCTTGTTTTTCCATTCCAGACATTTTGCTGAACTGAATTTAAATGTTCTACTGAGTATAGCAGTTCAGTAGTTAACTTTCATAAAGTCTTTATATATTTTATATATATTCTGAGATCTAAGAATACTGTCAGCGATAACACTGGCTAGGATGTCTTAGTAGTTTAAAGTGAGCGCTGAGCTCACTTTGCTGAGCAGAAGGTAACATTTATGGCTATTTTGTGTGAGACCTGGTCGGCAAATCCCTGCTGAATATTGAACCGTCAAATAGATGGTGCTTGTTCTAAACCACACTTGGAGAGCAGGGATGTATAAATTGAAATTGTGTAATCCTCATTTTAGTAACAGCTCCTGTACTGAACCTTTTAGGTTTTGTTTTTTTTTTTTTTTTCAAGGGATCTGCAGCCACGAAACTTAATCCCTCATTAGTAAGCTAGGATCTTTTTATTTTTGCAAAAAGATCTGTACCTCTTTTTTTTTAACATACATGTCTCTAGTTTTTAAATGTTCCCTAAATGCTCAAAATAGTCTGCATTGCAAAGCTAAAAAATACTGAATTTCTGTTCCTTTAGGTTGTTACATAATGGTTGAAATCCACTTCACTGTTTTGGTACATACAGTGTTGATCAAAGCACACAATAATTAAAACTGACAGTTACATTTCAGAGTTACCTTATGAAGTAAACCTTATTACTACTTAATGCTAATATTAACTGTAAATGAATTTTCATCACTGTAAGTATCCTATCCAGGATAACTTACTATCTTTACTAGTCACTGTGTTTCTTCAGAGATGTTATTAAGGAATATTGTACCTGAGCAGCTCTTTGTGAGGAGCTTTTGACTTTAGACTTTGTTTTGTTTGAGGGCTTTTTAAGTACAGGAAGCTTGGAAATATTGGTGGATAAGTAGTGGATCTTGAACAGAGGTAATAAATTTTGAATGTGATCCTGCTTTAAAAAACAAAACCAAAACACATCCCAGAGAGACATTCCATTTCAGCACTTAAGTGATACTAATGTCTGTCATAATCACAACCATCTCTTTCTTGACTGCCTGTCAGAGTCCTCACTATAGATATGACCGACACAAATCAGATATGTTTTCAAAGAATGTGTGCACTCACTAAGTTGAGGAAGCCCTTGGAAGTGCCTAACCTCTTGTGTGGTTGTTTTAATTAGACTGTTTACACTTGTCAGCTTTTCTGCAATAGGAGTTAGAATGGATATTTGTAGACAGGGCTTCAGACTCGTTTTGGTATAAATTGTTTTAAAATGCTGACCGTCACTAAAACAAAACAAAAAAACTAACAAACCAACCAAAGAGAAAATTGGAGGAAGAGACAAGGATGTGTTTTATTCTGTGGAAAGGGGAAAAAAACTCAACAACCAGCCAAACAAAAATGCACCAAAATTCAAAGTCCAATCCAAATCTGCTTTATATTTTTTTAATATGAAGTTCATCCTTTCATGTATGTAACTGCTTGGTTGTGTTACTTTGAGAATTTTCAAAAGGATTAGCAGAGTTTATTTGGGGAGTGCATGGGAGGGTTTTTTGTATTGTTTTGCCTCGCTTTTTTTTTTCTTCTTTCTTTAACCTGAGCACTGCTTTTAACTCTCTAGTTGTCCTGTAGTTGTGTTCTTTTATCAGGTTATTGGGTAGTCATCTTAATGTGACATGGATTATTAATAAATATCTTTTATAAGATAAAACTTGCTGGCTGGAATTTCATCTTTAAACTGAAATCTTAATCCTTTGACAAACCAGCTTGCATGTTACACTTACTACTCTGTGTTCTGATATTGGCTTAGATGTACAGTATTTGAGACTAATCATCTAATTTTCCATATTGTTGACCCTGAAATCCCAGGGAACATCTATATTTCTTTTTGCTGTCTTCACACAACACAGAATTCCCACTAATGCAAGAAAAAAAAAAAAATATATATTTGACTATTTAAGATAGAAAATCAGTGTGTTGAGTGGGAAGAATATCTACTTGGGCTCCTGATAACTAAACATACATTATGCACAGTGCCCCTGTGCTTTGAAATTATTGTGACAGTACTGGAAAGTACTTGAATAAAAAGTGACAGTTGCTTGCCTGTTATTACTGCCACTTCATTGTGAAGGAAAACAAATGCAGCTTTTAAAACAAGTTTTCTATAATTGACAACTTAAAAATTATTTATTTTTTTAAAAACTGTAACAAACTTACCCCCCCAAAAAAAAGTATCATAGTATTTGGTGATGTATGTATCTAAAATGTGGAGGATTATGCATACAATGGGATGCAAGTCCTTGTGTAGATAGAGGAATGCAAGACCAAATGCCATTACCAAGAGGTAAAAAATTTTTTCATTATTTGCTTTTGCAGTAGCAAAACCTAGGGAATTGCAAAACTCTGGGTTTTGGATTGGTACAGACGTAATTTGACACTTGGATAGGCTCTTTGTTCATAATCACTTTCCAGCGTAGAAACCTCATTCAGCACAATGCAATACAACCTTTCTTGGGCAATTTTAGTTGAAGAACCACATACATGAACGCATGCACAGAGTGTGGTTTAGAAATAATCTTTGTTCTGATGCTACAGATGTAGGTTATTGAGGTTTAACAACGTCTTAATAAAATTAAGTTTTAATAGTGGTGTCAGTAGATAGGAAGTGTTTGAAAGAATCTTTATTACTTTAAATGTTTTGATGTTTGTGAATATATTTTGGATGGGGTAATATTTTTAGTGTGTGTAAAAAAGAGAATCTGGGGACTTCAGTTTCTGTGTTTACATATGGTTCTGCACTAATGAGTAGAACATCCTCAAATGGATGCACTGACAGTGGGAATTTGGCAAGCAAGCTCCCAGCCACTGATGTGGTTTGCTCTGTGCATGGAACTCTGCCCATAACAATGAGGCATGAATTTAATATAAAAAGGGAAAAAAATCCCAAAGTATGGATCACAGACAGACGAGACTCCTTCCTGAGCCAAGGACATGCTGCTTCCTCCTTAATGGCACTAATAGTCAAGATTTGTGTATTTGGCTGTGTTCCTGGATTTATGGTTCTTAGTCAGAAATCTTGGAGGCTTAATCCTCGTGTCTAAACGTCAGATGTATCATACCACTTGAGATGGCCTAAAGTAATTTACCTTCTTTCCAGAAGGGCTTGAGTCTCTGAGATGTCATAATTGCATCTTGCCTGTCTGTGATGAGGTCTCGTACCCAAGTGCATCTCAAATAGTGTCAAATGCCTGCATTTAAGAAAGCTGAATGGAGTTACTTAGTCTGTGCTTCTGGACAATTAACCTGGGCAGAAAAAAAACCCCAAACCAAACCACTTTGTGTGCAGACATAGACACACACACATATTAAAAAAAAAAGCCAACCAAATGAAAAAAAAACCCACAAACCAAACCCCAAACATTTTCTGTATCTGGTTTAAAAATTCATCAGAAGTAACCTTGCAAATGTACTTAATGACCATTTGACCAATACCAATGTGGTGGAAAATGAGTAAATTTCTTAAAGAGAAGAGATTTCAGGACAGAGAACAGCCCCTCCCTTAAAAATCCACCCAACCTCAACAAAAAACCCCAACCAACCAACATCAAAACCCCTGAACTATCTCCAAAACAAAAAAATAAGAATAATTAAAATTAACTTAGTGCCAAACTCTTTTCTTATACGGTGTGTGTATACTCCTGAGAGCACGGTGCAAGTTTATAAAGCTGATCTCATAGTCCTAGCTGGGAAACAGAAGGCCAGAGTAGACCTGGGACTGAGATTTTCTTACCCAGCTAAATGCCTTCTACACATACTGCCCAGTTCTAAAAAGTTAAGAAATGGTATGGGTAACCTTGTAAAAAGATTTAGATTGAATTTAAAGTGGTGTGAGAAAAATACTTTTAGTTGTGTTTTGGAAGGATAGGAGATGGGAGGAGAATCTGAGCTTGAAAGAGGCGAAGAAAGTATTAATTCTCATTTTGTATTTTCCATGAGGAAGTAACGGATGGTTAATACTGATTTCCAGTTCCTCAATTCAAGAGAGATGTTGAGGTACTGGAATGTGTCCAGATAAGGGCGACGAAGCTGGTGAAGGGCCTGGAGCACAACCCTATGAGGAGAGGTCGAGGGAGCTGGGGTTGTTTAGCCTGGAAAAGAGGAGACTCTGGAGTGACCTCATTGCTGTCTACGACTACCTGAAAGGAGGTTGTAGTTAGGTGAGGGTCGGTCTCTTCTCCCAGGCAACCAGCAACAGAATGAGGGGACACAGTCTGAAGTTGTGCCAGGGGAGGTCTAGGCTGGATATTAGGAGGAAGTTCTTCACAGAGAGAGTGATTTGCCATTGGAATGGGCTGCCCGGGGAGGTGGTGGAGTCGCCGTCCCTGGAGATGTTCAAGAAAAGACTGGATGAGGCACTTAGTGCTGTGGTCTACTTGATTGGCTAGGGCTGGGTGATAGGTTGGACTGGATGATCTTGGAGGTCTCTTCCAACCTGTCTGGTTCTATGATTAAAAATGACATATTGGCACATTTCCTAGTGAGGATTCTGGAAAAATGACAGAGAGAAGGTAGCTTGCATTTCTTTTGCTATATTTGCATCCAGTGATCAGAAATACTGGTTAGAATCAGTGAATAGTGACATGATGATAGCATGTGTAGAGCAGAAAAATATTTGCTGACTGAATGTTGCTTTTATAGAAATTCATGTTGTGCAGAATTGAAAACTGTTATGTTGCATGTTGCTATGGATAATTTGCTCACATATGGAAGGAAACATTTCCTCTTTGTCTTCCTACCTCTCTTCCTTTTCTGAAAATGGGATGTACTAAAACATGTCAGATTACTATCAAAGAGACTAAAGGAGGATATATATAGAAAATTATTTGATTCTTGATGTTTACAGAGCACAAAGGCCTGCATTCATAAATAGTCTTAGAATATTTCTGTTTAGCATCAAATGAGATAAGTCTTTTTGTTTCCTTAAAAACAACCCCAAATATATTGGCAGTAGATGTGAATTGTGCTTTTAAAAAATGTTGTGTATTTCCTTTTATAAAGGTGTCATAATTTCCTGGTAATGTTGTTACTTGTTTCGTTCCAATTTTTGTTTACTTAACAAAAAAAGTAGAAAAAGCACAGAATATCATTTTAGATAAATAACAAAGTCATTGGCACTTAAAATATAAAAGACAGTAAATCAGATTATAAATGCCTAAAAGAAAACAAAATAGATAATAGAGAAACAGTTTTCTGGGCAGAAATACGATTTAGTATGAGGGAAAGAAGAGAGATGTGTCCCCTTCATAAGCAAAATAGGAGATGGATAGTAAAAAGGTGTGTGTAGTTGGGATTAAAAGTTATTTTTATAAAAGTACAGGCCATGGATTAGTGCTGCAAGATGGAGAGGTTTAGCTGTTCAAGGAAGAATATTAAAGCAAACAGAACAGATTAGTAATATTGATAGTGATTTATACACATACTTTGGGGGGATGTTACAAAGGATAAGACTCTTTCTAGGTGCTCACTGCTGTGGTAGCTCTGAATCTGAATGTGGTCTTCTAAAGTACTATGCCAGTTAAATGAATGCTAGCAAGTTTCATTAATGCATCATGCTTTCTTTATGTGTTGCGTATGAATATTTGTTTCAGCTCGTTTTCTTTGTTACTGTTTTGTTTGGTTTTCTCAAGCTGACTTGATTTGATGGGTGAGACCTAGCTCCATAGGAAGAAGTTACACCCTTACCTTGAACTGAATAAATATTCAGGTCACTGAAGATATCAACTCAAATTTGCTTTGCAACTTTGACTTTGCTCCATTTTATTGTTTGTTTTTTAAACCTTCGGTGCTCTTTACATTTTATTACGTAATTTTTTTTTTTTTTGGCCACATGAGATGTTAGTGTCTGCTATCCTTTATTCCTCCCATATTACATGGAGGTGATGACCAGAATGTGTGCAGATTGGTTCGTATGTGTAATAACTTCTAACATGGTGGATATTGTCTCTGATTTTTGAATATCTGCAGCAGCTAGTTGGTTATCTTTGACCTGTGCATCTTCAAAAATATACTGCCAGAGAAAAAAGGTCCTCTCAGGTTCATTTACATTAATAGCTAATTTACTGCTCATAAGTCAGAGCTACGTTTCTATGATGACTTCCATCAAGAAAGTCCAAATGTGTCCATGTTTCTATTTTGTTATAAAGCTATGAAGTAGTATTTCATAAATCAATAGTAGTGGTGTGAGTTTTTTTCCTCTTTTAAAATAAAATGAATTTGTGTTTGTTTGAGATTACCATATTTAGTAGTTGTTTTTCAGAATTTAAATTTGAAATGTGTTATGTTTAAGCAACAGGTAGGCAACATTGTAATTCCTTCCAAAGAAAAATGTTAGTTAACTAAGTAGGGGGAGGAAAGGCATATTCTTAGAGTTTACATGGACTCAGGGCAGATGTCGGAATAACTTAGCCAAAAGCACAACTACTTTGATGTACTTCAGTCTTTGTGTCCTGAAAAGACTTTCGTAGTCTGAAAACTGATTTATCAATATTTCAGGGAGGGCAAGTTTTACAAATTAAATGAATGGCACTTCTGTTAGCACTTGTAGAATGTCTGTTTATTTGTGAATTAAACTTTATTTTAAACATTTTTTTTTAAATTGTAAACTTCTGAGCAAGAGATTGATAGATGTTTATACATATTCATAGTTCTATTTTTAGTCTGTGTAACTTTGTCTAAGTAGGTGTTAGCTGTCAAGTGTTCAAGAAAGGCTGGAATATAAAAATTACTTTAAATTAAAGATGCGACATGTGCATATGTTACATATGTGTGTGCATATGAGTAAGCAGATAGTTACAGAAAACATTAAAAAAGGTGGGTTTGATTATATGGAAATCAGATTTTATTAATTACTTCTGTAAATGGTTTTGGCATTGTGCGAGCTTTTGAGAGCAGTGCAGCAGTGGTGTGATTACTGTTGGGAGGAGGAAACTGCACTTCAGTTTCTAAAGTTGATAGTACAGTAAGAGAAAAGGCAAACAAACAAAAATAAATAAATGCCACTCTCTCCCAAAAAAAACCCAACACCCCACCCAAACAATAACCAAAGAACTTCAATCAACGAACCAAACCCTAAAGAAACCCCACCAAAACACACAACCCACCCCTATCCCCAAACATAGTGAAACAAAAACCCATAAAAAAAAGGCAAAAAAAGGCAAAAAAACCTTAACCCAAACCAACCAACTAAACTCCTCAAAACCCATCAAAACCCCACAAACCCCAAAACCCAAAAAAACAGAGCACATTAAAACCCCACAAAGCCTAAAACCCCAAACGAAAAAACAGCCTACCAGGATCACTTCACTACCCATCCCCAGACCGTTGTTATTCATTGAGAGCTCAGCATCACAGATCAGGAATTTATTTGTGGCTTTTTAGGTGTGTCTTCTCAGAAATAAGCTTTGTGAACTAGGAAAAGCAGACATCTGTGGTTTGGTTGAAGCCTTTGCAGGCAGCACCATCTTAGATGCAAGTGCTTGATCAGTTGCATTTTATAATATGTTCTTAGAATTTTCAGTGTATTCAAGAGAAAAATTACCAGTAATGATTAGGTCATCCAACAGACTAAAGGAGAGCAAGTTAGATCTTCGGGGTCAGAAGATGGCAGTCTTCTGGTCAGCTTTGCCAAGACTTTTGCCTATTAAAACATGCAATAATGGCATCTTTCTAGAAAGGACAATTAAGTCTCTGAGGTTTTTTGAATGTCACTAACATTTAGAAAAAGAAAAAAAATCACAAGATTTTTCTTAGAGGAACTGCATCTGGTTTAGGTAGTCTCTGTACTTCGGCTCTGACTAACCTTTACACTATAGCAGAGAAATTGTTTTTCTTGAATCATGCAGTGTGCTGAAGCTTAATGAATCCAGGTTCATTTTGCAGTTCAGTCTATGCGGTTCCACTGAAAGCAGTGCAATAGAAATCAGTGTACCTTTCTTAGAGAAGTATGTGTATTTTAAAAAATTGCTTAAACTATTTTGGCATCACAGACATTTCTAAGTCAAGGTCAGAGAGCTCTGTTTTCTTGTACTTGCCTCAAAGCTGTGGAGTATGGATTAATACAAAGTACTTACCCGGGTTCAGACATACTAGATAAAGACAAGCTGGAATTTGCATCTCCATTTATATCTTAATAAATTGCAAGTCGAGCTAATGTTTGTAATTTTAATCAAGTGGTAATTTCCAAAGTAATTTTGTCCCTGGCTGGTGATGTATTTACTGTTGAAGATGATGCTTACTGTCTCTTAAGTTCCAATTGAAAAAAGATTTGAAATGTGTTGATAGACTTTTACATATTCATTTAAATGTATTAAAAACAACATTGGCTTGTTAAAAGTGGCATCTGAGTAGATGTGATAAACTCAGTGGTCCACTACAAAAAAAATGGTAATGAACAATTTTGCAAGCATTGATACTCCACCTAGTGGTAAAAATTATTGCTACTTGTTTATATAATACACATTCAAAGGAATACGAAACTTGTGTGAAGAAAAAAAAATGTCTCTTTTGTAATGTTATCAACTAATGTGTAGTATTGCAAAAGCTGATAGTGGGAAGCTAGAATTTGAACTGACTGATACATACAGGGATGGCTTTGATGCTATTTTAAACATTTCTATTATTTTATTATTTTAATATTATTTTATTTTTATTTATTGGAAACTCTCATTAAATCCACAACTGAATGATGGTAATGGGGACGCTGTATAGGTGAAAAAGAAGGTCCTTTTCTGTTTGTATATATACATAAGAAATGTGCATATGCTTAGAAAAATCCCACAAATCCCACAATTTTTGGACTAACACTTTGAATTCAGGTAACACTAAGGGTGTGGATATGGTAAGGGAATTCCAGGCATAGTCATTAATTAGACTTTGCAGTGAACCAGACTGGAGAGCTGGTCATGGGGAAATCTGCCCTGGTGAAATGTTGGGTTAGATAGATTCCCAGAACTTGCTCGGAATGAATGGCTTTGCAGAATTCATCCTGTGGCTACAAGGGAGTGATAGGGAGAGGCTGAGGGAAGGCAGGGCTCCTGCTTTTGGTGGAGATACCAGTGCATGCAAGTCAGTAGTGACTACTACAGTGTTGGTCATTTTGTATAATGCATATAAAAAGTGCCTTTTAAAGTAAAACATTGCCCAACTGCTCTTAAAAAAAATTACAATCTTTAATCCTGTCAATTATGGTAGTATGTGAAACCATGTTTCATTTCCTGTCACCTGGGTCCGCTATAAAAGTTACCATTGTTTATTGTTGTAACATCTGTAACTATTAACATGAAAAATAGTCATTGAGATAATTCTGACTGATGGGTGTAGACTTACTTTTCCCTTTTCATTTATAGGTACTTGTTTCACAGTGGCAATCCAGAACATCCAGGAGACATACTCCTAAACACAACTGTGGAAGTTTTGCCTTTTCAGGTATTGTGTCTTCTCCATTATAGGATAAAAACAAAGCTTCCTGATTTTATGGACTTTTTTTAATAGTGAGATATGAATGCTTCTTTTCCTAACTTCCCCTATTTTTTAAATTGGATCTATTCACAAAAAACTTATAACTATTCAGATGTTCATTCAGAGTGGTCTGCTACAAGCGCTGTTGGTAATTTGGAGGTGAAAAGCTCATTTTCTTCCAATACACAACTGCTATTTAAACAAAACAAACAAAAAACCCCAAACAAGCAAACAAAACCCAACAAACCAATCTTTCCTCTCCTGTGCATTTTTGGAAAATGGGAGAGTCAAGTCCATTTACCTTTAAAACTTAGTAAAAAAGTCTTGGTTCAGGAATTGACAGACATGCAAACCATAGTAGATATGGAAAATGTTTTTTTTTCATAAATCAGTCCAACTTTTACCTCACAAAGGCACTACAGTATCTAAAGTATATTCTTGCTTGAAGCCAGATGGTAGGGGTTCTTTCTTCAAGATTTGTATCACCAAGTCTGAGAAGATTGTTACTTCAGACAAGTTTATTTTATTTGGTACTGAAATAGCAAAGTGTTTCTATCTTCTCCCATACATTCGGTGTAGGTATCTTGTAATTTCTGCTGAAATTACCATATGCTGAATCTTTTTTTCATATTAAAAAAAACCCCAGACTTCCATGGAAGAGTTCAGTTCTTCATTCTTGCAGTCTGCCTTCCTGGGAATGAGGAAAACCAGGAAATTCTGACCACTCTCACCTCTTAAAAGAAGTTTGTTTCTAACTGTATTTTGTGGGATGTTAAAAGATTTGTGAGTTTTGCTTCTCAAGATCTTTGAAAGTTCTTCACTGAGAGAGTCATTCACCACTGGAATGGGCTGCCCAGGGAGGTGGTGGAGTCACCGTCCCTGGAGGTGTTCAAGGTGGGTTTGGATGTGGCACTTGGTGCCATGGTCTAGTCTTGAGGTCTGTGGTAATGGGTTGGACTTGATGATCTCAGAGGTCTCTTCCAGCCTCAATAATTCTGTGATTCTGTGTGAAAATACCAGCAGCCCTCAATTCCTCTAGGCCCAAGATAGCACAAGAACACGCAAGATAATGAGAGAAAATGTGCATCAAGCATCTCTTTTCTCTGCTACATTTGGCTGTGAAACACCCCTCACACTGGAGCATCCCTTAAGGAAGTAATGCTGCTGAGCTTGTTGCTGTTGACACAATTTGTGGAAAGGTAGACCGGAAATTCTACATCTAGGCCATTCCTAAGCCATTGGTGTCAACAGGAAATATCAATAGGAAGACAGCAGCTGCAGAGTCATAGGTACTATCGTGAGGGAGATATCTCCACTATGAACTTGAGAAGAGCTGGAAGCCCATTCAGGTACTTTGATCCTTCCTAAGCAGAATTCAAAAAAACCTAAAAAACAGCCTTTAGAAAACAGTGTGACCCTTGGCTAGATTTTTCTGGGACTCAAACCAAGCACTCAAAAAACCCATTCAACCGAGAAAAGAACTGTGCTAGTTTGAGGCTAATTGGAATATTTTAATGAAAAAAATTAGATTATAGGGTGCGAAAAGAAAACAATGGTGGTGTCCATTCATAGGCTTGCTGAGATGTACAAAAACAAGAACACAAACATAGATAACACAGAGTGTCTCTTTCTCTTTCTCTGGGAGTCAGTGTGTCTTCTGGCCTTCTGCTGTGTAACCCAACTAATCATTCTGCTTCTACCCCCCCTTGCCGATCCTCCAAACTCACCTGGCATGTAAGGCAGACCCTGGGATAAGATAGAGGGGTGGGAAGAAGGTGAGAGGGTGATTGGGAGCCCTTCCTGAGGACTCAGTTTTCTGGGAGGGGTGTTGTGTTTCTGGATTACCTTTAATTTGTATATTTCTGTAAATATTCATGCTTGTATATTGTGCTGAGCTGTAAAGATAGCTTCATTTCTTAACTTCCAGCTGGCTGAGTCTAGTCTGGGTGATTTTCATAGAGTGGGGAGGGCGGGTAACTCCCAAATCATCACACAAACCCAAAGTCATACAAAACCAAACCCCCAAACACACAGGAAAAGCACCCTAAAATTGAAAAACTCACCACTTTTTCAGCAGCCTGCTTACCTTTGAAAGTAAGAATTAAAAAAAAAAAAAAAGTCAATGGATTTAATCTCCTATCAGTCATTTTGTAGTTGATTCTTATGTCTCTTAGTATTGGATCATGTGATTCTGGTTTTAATTTTTCATCCATTTTTGAAGCTCTCGTCTGCAATCTTTTCTCTGTGCTTATTAAAGAAATGTATCCATCTCTTAGTGAAGCAGTGATAATTGTAATGCTTCCCTTGCTAATATGATGGCTTTTCATCTCACCCTGTGATGGTTTGGGAGTTACCGGCCCCCGCCCCCCCCCCACATTGTAAAATCACCCAGACTAGACTCAGCTGGATGGAAGTTAAGAGACAAAGCTATATTTACAGCTTAGCACAATGTACAAGCAGATATATACACAACATACAGGAATATTTACAGAAATATACAAGTTAAAGGTAATACAGAAACACAACACCCCTCCCAGAAATCAGTCCCCAGGAGGGGCTTCCAACCACCCTTCCACCTTCTCCCCACCCCTATACCTTACTCCACAGTTTGGCTTACGCTCAAGGAGTGTTTGGAGGATCGGCAAGGGGGGTTAGAAGGAAAGTGGTTAGTGAGGTTACTCGGCAGAGAGGAGAAGGCAGGAAGCTAGAGCGCCTGAGAGTGTCTGCACCTGAGTGTCTTATCTTTGTTTTGTATTCTTTTCTTATACACCTCAGCAAGCCTAAGAGTGAAGTAGACATCACCAGTTTCCTTTTCTTTTTTTTTTTTTTTCCCTTGCATGTGTATCCTTGTGTAAGGTTGTAAATAACTATTCTAGGCTGGTTCACAGTTACTTAGAAAAGATGGATGCTTAAAGTATAACAAGAGTGCACACAAACTTGTCTTTTAAATTATCTCATTTATGCTTTTTTCTAGAATGAAGAACTGGTATTAAGCAAAGAAACCAAAGACAAACGCTTAGAGGATGGTTACTTCAGGATAGGTATGTCACAGTGGAAACAAATGTGTATTGTTCTTGTGGAAACAGCTAGGACATTTCAATTAAAAGAAAAACAAACATAAAACTTAGTTTGGATCATTCATTTTGGGTTATGTGACCTCATAGGCATTACTAAATATTGTTTCCAGTATTTCTTCTCTGAGTCTGATGTACTAAACAGAGGTTTGGTATGACTCTTAGAGAAGTTGGATCTATCTATACTACAACTGTCAAGGTCAATCACCTAGACTATTGTGGAAGCACTTCCAGGTTGTATAAGATCTGCTCTTCTGTCCTGGTACTGCATATGTGCCTCTGTGTGAGTTCCGTGCTTAGCCTGGATTTGAACCCACCCTACAGACAATTGGCTCTCAAGACCTGGGATGAGACAGGCATGTCCATAGCCAAGTGTCTGTTGAGGAAGGAAAAGAAATTTCATGTACCGATTGAATTTAGTTGCTGAAACTAGGCTGAGCTTCTCTGTTACAATGGAAGTAATTGGTTTTGCCGTAATGAATTGCAGTTGATGTGTATATGTTTTAAGTCTAAAGTCTAACTTAGTTTTTAAATGCTTATTCATCCTAATATAACTGAAGATCCTTTAAACAGGAGTACATTAAGCATGAAAGACATCCCTTGTCCTTAATCCTTGAAAACACCTAATAGGAGGGCTTCATAGTTCCATAGTAATAAATGAAAATCTATGCCAAAATCTTCCTAGAGCTCAAGGTGCTCATACCCTTAGACCGTTCAGAGTTTTACTTTACTTAAGGGTAATCTTCAGATCATTGTGCTCTGACAATATGCTTCATCTCATTTGTTGCTTAAAAGCTGAAAATTTGAGAGCTGTCTATTGTTTCAGCAATACCAGTCAACCTTACAGCCACCAGCAGCAGGTTTCACCTGTGAATTGTGATACTACAGATAAATTTTTTGGGCACAGGTTTTGTACTTTAGTTTGTTGAATGAGTGTTAATTGAGGATACACTTTTGCTTCTTTTGCAGGGAAATTTGAAAATGGTGTAGCCGAAGGAACAGTCGATCCCAACCTAAACCCTATTTCATCATTTCGGCTTTCAGTGATACAAAATTCAGCAGTTTGGGCAATTCTGAATGAGGTGAGAGGTGAAATGCAAGATTTCTTCATTTTGTCAGTGTGCTGCAGCTCAAAATTTTGGCTAAAATTGTTACTTCTTAGTAACAAGAAATGCAATACCCTAAAATATGATTTTTTTTTTTCTGATTCTCTATTTCAGATTCATATTAAAAAGATTACAAACTGATCATGGGAATCTGCTTTAAAGGAAAAAGAAAGAATCCTTGAAAACTTTTCCTATAAAATCTTAACAACCTTAGCAAGTCACAAATCAAAGTACTGAGCATGCACCTTACTCCAAATTTCTTTCATTTTCACTTGAACTCTACCTCTTGTGAAATCTACTGTAGATGAGAAGATTGTATTTACCCCTTCTTATCTGATCCATCCAGCAACTGATGCTCCACACTGATAACGTTCTTTTGAGGCCCAAGTTGTCCTCCACTTTAATGTGACTTTACCATCGTACGGTTACAGAACCTTGCTATGCTCAACCTGTACTATTTTGATAGTATAGTAATAGAGAAGTTGTACATATTGTTACATTCCTTGAAGAAGAAGAAAAATATAATTATTGTTAAATATGTTTTATGAAGGGGGTACTTTCGGAGTTCCATTTATTTTCTATAATAGGAACCCTCTTTTATAGACTGTCAGGGATATATATTAAAAATGTTAGGGATATTTAATTTATTAAAATAATTTGAAAAGTACATATTTTTATGCAGTAAAATTTTAAATCGATATAGTTTTTTTTATGAATTATCTAGTTTAAGTTATCTTTCTACATTTTTCTTTGAAGATGCAAACATAAATTAATACCATATTTCAATGTACTGCCATGTTTAAAAAAAAACCAAAACAAAACTAGAATAAATTTCTAAATTATCCACGATGTACAGTTTGTAGCCACATAAAAAGCATGCTGAAATGTCTTGTTTCATATTACATACTAAATCCGCAGTGATTTTTAGATTCAATCCATTGCATTTTAGAAGAATTTTTAAATTCCTAACAGTTCTTTCTAAAAATCTTTGTAGCTTGGACAAACTCATTTTCTGTACTGAAAAAAAAAAAATCATTCTCCAGTTTTGCTTTGGAGTGACAGAGGCAACCTTTTATCAAACAAATCAATAGTAATTAGATTTGATCTACTTTTAAAAAGTTCTGTTGCTGTAGTGTTTATTTTAGATACATTACAGTGAGCGGATGTGGTTCATTTTAATTTTCTTCTATTGTTCAACAAAAATATTTGCGTGTAGTAACTTGCACTAACTTTTAGTAGGACCTACATTTGGCCTCAAGTTAGTACCCTGCCTTTTAGTTTCAAGGGAAACAACAGTGATCATAAATGAGTCAGAAACTCTGTCTGGAACAGTAACAGAAAGTAGTTTGGATTAAATCTAGAGCAGCATTGTTGCAGTACTAATGCTGCTGCTGCTCTGAAGGGTTCTGCTTAAGGGCTTTTGTGTAAGGACACAGGGCTGGGAAGATTTGTTTCCCAGTCAGAAGTGGTAAGGACAAAGACGCAGAAATTTCTGTCTTCAATAGGAATGAAGTGCCTGACTGACACTGGAAGGAGGCATGTACCATAGCAGGGGACTCTCTTGTACAGTTAACCAACCACCTGAAAGTGATATCTCAAACATGGCCCAGCTTTCCCTGCAGAAAAACCCCTGCTCTGTTACCCCCAGCACCTCTGTAGTCAGGGCACAGATGCATAAAACTGGTTGTGGGGTCCCTGACCTAGAGTGCAGGGATCTTGTATTCCTATCTCCAGCATTTGAGTTCAACTAATAGATCTGGCCTCTTTTTCATGACTTAAAAGTAGCAGAAGCGTAAACCTGAGCCTCCAGTACTGCAAGTCATCGCCACTGGAATATAGTCAACCTATCTTTCCTTCTGCTTTGAAAAATTGTGTCAAGAGCTTTGACAGTTCAGCAATATTCAAGTGTAAGAGCTTAACTACTACAGAACATAGTCATTTTGTTTTAGCTATGATGTCTGGGAACACTGGGAAGACAAGATTTGTACGCAGACAAAAGACCTTCTGTTTAGACTGACCAGTGTAAGTTGAAGAGAGCTACCAGGCCTTGTTTACTTTTTTTCCTGATCACATCAGATGTGGTAAATAAAGTTACTCGGAGAGCTCATCTTGCCATTAGAGAGTGTAGGCATAAGCTAGACACTGGCCTCATAAATGGAGTTTATTCTTAGATTTAGGAACATGGGTGAATAGGTTCAGAATTCTGCATGAATCTAGCCTATTGTGGTGTCACAGCTCAGTTCCTTATACGTATAATGGCACACCACCAAATTATTACCATGCAATGGCTTTTTATCACATTGGCTAGCAAAGTCTAAGAAAGTATTCTTCTCAGCTGTGCCTGTGAATGAACGATGCAAGTAATTTAAACTATAGCTATTTATTACAATTTAGATTGCAGAAGTATGTTAGGTATTGAACTTTCTTAATACAAGGTAGTTTTTGCTGACAGTGATTTTCATCTTTTTCCACAAGTTCAAAAGTTTACTGCTACCACTTACCGAAGAAATTTGTGTGCTTTTTCCAAAGCATCACCATTTCTGATGTCTGAGGATCATTAAGATGAGTCATTGCTAATGTAGTAAAATACACAGAACCCTTATCACATTGATTGGAGGACTCTGGTTAACAGTAGTTTTCAGAAATATCAAGATGAAATTTATCAAAGACACCAAATTAACTAGTGCTTGGTAAAATGTGTGGGTTTTTTTCTAAGACTGTTGCATTTTTATTACATTCTGCTAGCAGAAGTTGGAAATACTATGGGCCGCTTCAACATTTCAAATGTTCCTGAGCTTAAACGCTCTGCAGATAAATGTGCCACATGGACACAAATTACATTTTGTAGATTCAAGTAAATGCAGATCTAGTGCAGTAAGATAGATCTGCAAATTTGCTTGGACATTTTGCTGAGAAATAGAACCAGCAGATAAAATACTTTGTAATTATTTCTGCAGACAGCTTTGTTGGGCTACCTTTTAAATTCCAGTCCCCAAATCAGGCTAAAGTGGTGCAAGAGTCCTTCCTACATGTAGAGTGAAGTAAGAATGCTTCAGCAGTTTGTCTTGCGATTAATTAGGTTGGGCATTATTTATGACTGGTTATACTCCAGAGGGGCTGGTGTCTCTTACATGTCTCATTCATACCACAAGTGTTCCTCAGCATCTTCCTCAGTTCCTCAGCATCTTCCTCAGTTACATGATTTTGGGGAGTATTTTCCTATATTTATTTAACCTCAAGTTTTTTTTTGTTGTGGCCTTAAACATCCCCTCTAGGCCACTGTATCTTACGGTCATGAAATAAAGGAAAGTTTCAAAATGAACTGCATTATCCTCTGATCCTGTTATCTCCTTCTGATGTTGTTAATGTTTCAGAAGGAGAACTCTTGTGGCACCAAAAGCATTACCAGAAACCTTTGTTTTCTGGGCAAATTACTTTTATACAGGATGCCAAACAGACCAGCTGATAGGAGCACTGGCTTTTCTGAGCTGATGAGGACTGCTGTGGACCAAGGAAATACAAGACTGTCAGTATAACCTTGCTTTGCTCACTTAGTGGTAAATCATGTGAACAGGATGTGATCAAAAGCTAGCACTTTTTATTTTAATTACAGAGTGTTTCTAAAACAGGTTTTGTGCTTTTGCAGGCATTCCAAGCCATCCCATGCATTTGCATTAATATATTCTGATAGACACATGTTTTTAATTAAGGGAATGATAAAAGAATCAAACATGACTCATAGACCAATGAAAGACTGGATTCTGTTGTATCATTGCTTGCCTAGATGTTTCAAAACCAGTTTTTAAATACCTTGAGTCATTTTACAGCAAAGCCATTTATACTATGACCATGTGTGAATGGACTGGAGTGTGGTTAGTCTTTGGCAACACTGAACAACCATGTAATGCTTTTTCTTAATTTTTCTTCAAGTATATGGTAATTTCAATCATCTCAGTTATTTATTGGAAATATGTGCTCCAGATGAAGTATTGTAGCAATTCGTAGTTTTCTTTCACCTTGACAAATATTACTTTAGTCTTGGGCAGGGGAAAGAATTAAATCCCTTTAAATATTGTCTCCTTGAATTAAATTAACCCTAGGTTCTGTATTTATTTGTACTAGAAAGGATGTATTCTGGAAAAGCAAAAGCAAGGAACTGTAGTGAAGAGGGGAAAAAAAAACCCTTATGTTTCTAAAAACGATTTTAAATTGCCAGCATAATGCTGAAAGGCTACTAAAAAACCTGCTGGTTTTGGGATTGCATTGATTGCCAATGCAAAAACACACCCTGCGCAGCCCTGATGAGTTAGTCTTTAAGAGTGTCACTTTTCTGACCTTAATGGTCTCTTAGGGGTTTTGCTGGTTTCTGCTGTAAACAGTTAGCTGCTAGAACTTAAAGCAGCTTAATTTTGAGAATGATTGAAACCTTCTTTCAAGGGGTCAAACTCTTAATATCTCTAAAGGCCCTGAGTCCTTCATTGAGTTCAGTGGTATCATACCACAGGGAACTAAATAAAGTATTTTTTACTGTTGAACTGAACTGAGTGCTAGGCTTTGTGTTAGGGCAAAGGTGTGCACAATTAGACTACAGCTGCCTGCAGGACAGGAGCTCATGCTATTAGCTGGGATGAGAGTGAGTCCTGACTTGAATCCTTTGCCTTCTGTGGATCCAGTGGCTGTCTTCCTTGTTAAAAGGGGAAGGTTAGGGGAAGGTTGCTCAGCATCTGCCAAGAGGGGAAGATGATTCTCTTCAAGCCTTAACAGTGGCTGAAACACACAGTACTGTAAGATGCACTGCCAGCATATTTGGTATTTTAAGATAAATATTGTTTTTGCTTAGAGATCAAATTCTAGTATTGAAATTAAGTCTTACTGTAAACAGTTTATTCTTGCATTGTTTTGGCAACTGAATTATAAGGCTCATGTTTCATACTGAACACTGCTTTGGAAAGCTGTCATCTTCATTTTCCAGAAGGTATAGTTTGTAACAGTCAGTTTATATTCCAGCCTTGTGGACTTTACAGCTGCAGGCATTGTCATATGCCCATCCTTCTAGCCAAACAACTTGTATTTTCCTTCCATGTGAACAGACCTGCCACTCAATGGTGGAGGTGGCAGTACCCTCTGGACTTCTACTGAAGGAGTTTGAAAACTTGCTGCTATATTTGAAAACCTGATAGGGGTCATGTTAATTGTGCCTTTCATCACTGTTTCTTCTGTGTGCCAGAGTCATCCATGTCTATTTGAAGTAGTCATTAAAATAAATCTGTTCCCAAGTTCTTTCCTAAAAGGAAGGGACAGTTCTGTATCTAGAGGCAGTTGTTGTTCGACCATCGCAACACTATTGAAGATGTGTACTTTTGCACAGTCCCAAGGCAAGGTGTTCCAATATTACTATTCTGCTTTTTGGTGTCACTTGAAACCCTCATAATATAGAGCTTATGCCAGTATGTGCAAAATATCTGCAGTAAGAGTATGCTAAATAGACTTGTTGCAGTTAAATTTAAGCTACAGATGTACAAGTAACTTGTTTTTAGGAATGTACTGGAAAAGTATTTGAACAAAATTGTTAACATGTTTACTGTTGTAAATATTTTAATAAAAAAAGGACACTTCAAACATTTTTTTACACAATTATCTACAATAAAGAGAAATTTACAACCATTTACAAAATGTTCTTAACTTTTTCTTTACTGTTAAGTCAGCTAAGATAAAAGAAATTACATATGTGCAATCCTGGGCTTATCTCACTCTGTATTTATAAAAGGAGCAAAGCATCTTGGTGAAGTTCCATCCACATGCTAATGAGATCAAATAGAGCATGATGAGAAACGCAAATGGATACAAAAGAATAGCAGTGTTCTTCAGAAAGGGCAATGCTGAAACAAACAACAAGAAAGCAACCATGAAGTAGTGCTCTTTCACTAAAAGGTAAAATGGCCTTGGAGGAAGACAGCAAGAAAAAACAGTACTGCTCTGGTCAGTTGTCTTAGTAGGGCAGATTTGTCATCTCTGCATTACTCGTCCTGCTGTTTTCACAGATAAATGATACTTAACTGGTATAGGTAATGGCCTGGGAATGGCCTTAGTTTTACCTAAAACTATAGTCTTAAGCTCTCCCCAGCCTTTGTATCCAATGCGAACATTTTGAAGGGGATTTAGAGGAATGAGAACAAGTTGTAGTGCTACAGGTCTAATACAAGAAGGGAAGCTGGTACAGTGAAGAACATGAATTCTTGGGCTTACAATGTCCACCCAGCTGGAAACCAGGATGGGTAAATTTCTTTCATTGTGAAGACACTTAGCTAAATCTCTACTTTACCAAGATTTCAAAGCAAAATTTGCTTTACAAATTGATAGACTACAATTTTGCTTTTAGTCAAATAGAGTTGCTGTTACTCACCACTGTATCCTAGGAAGGTCACATAGATGTAATAGCCAATTGCAATCAGCCATAATGTGTTCCCAACAAAATACCCAATGACAGAATCAGATATGATGACATCTGAAAGAGAGAATGCTCTCAGCAGTTTTGGTAGAGCATGATTTCAAAGCAGAGCACAAAATACTCTACTTACAGTTGATGAAAAATAGCTGGATAAAATGCAGAATGACTAGAAGTGGATAGAAAGCATTCAGATGAACATCAAAGGCATATCCCCACTCCACATCATAGTCCCTGTTCTGCTGCTTCACCAAGTACTTATTAGAAATGAACCTACAGGAAGAGAGAGAGCATGTTGTTAATATGAATCTATAAACCTGACTGACAAAATGTTTTGAGATAGTAAGCCACATGCAGTCCTGATTCTACCCTGACAGGTTTCTGCTACTTGAGAGAAAATACTCCAAGAATTACTCAGACCAGACTATCGTTAAATGTTTTTTGTTAAAGCTACACTTAGGTCCCTTGCATACAACAAACAGCTAAAATACACCGCTGGCAGTACAGAAACATCGTTTTTTAAAACACATCAGTGCTATGATTTAACAATGGAGTTAAAGGTCTCAGGCAATATGCCAGTTTTGTTTGTACCAGCACTCTTCTCGAGTCATCTCCTAATGTGTACATGATCAGAACATCTTGCACAGAGATGGTTTATTTCAACTCTACAGAAATGGTGCTCTGCGAGGAGAGAAAGGGCAGGTTAGCACTCTTAGGATGAGCCTATGCTTCTTGAATTAAAGCACTAACAGAACACATTGCCTGGTGTTACAGACTACAGAATGAGCCTCAAGACTTTGTTTTCTTCAGCTGCTGACAGCCGGAAACTTATCCCCTTTAGAAGAGGAACAAGAAGTCAATATGCACAGAAAGAAGTAGTGAAACACCAGTCTTCATGGTTAACTTCCTCTGCCATACTTTGTGCTAAGTGCAGGGTCAGAAAGAGGCAGAGCCTGTTTGCAATGTGAAGTGAGACAAGGGCTTTAGACTCAGTAGGAATGGGGCAAATTTTTGAAAAAAGTGGTGAGCCAGTACTGGAGCCTGGGACTTCAGCCAAACAGGAGCTAAGTCACTAGGTACTGAGGCCTGCAGGAAGATGTCTAAAGGACAGAAAAAACACAGCAGATGGTGAAGTCTTTCAAGTTTAGGAGACTGCATCCCAAGTTGAATAATGCTGGAGGATGGGGGGGGGAAGCGTTACTATATCCTTATCCTCAAGCAATCCTCAGAAAGGAGTGTAGATCAGACAACTTTTGTCTATCAGCTACAGTACCTTTACGTGCTTCACCTGAATTTTACAGTTACAGCTAGGCGTTCCTAAGGTCACTATTCGAAAGCAATCTATCCCTTTTCTGATCAGCATTGGTTTAAGCTGTCAGCTCCATTACTAAGAACTTCAGTGCCCTTGCTTCCTTAAGTTTTTGGTAAAGCAAAAATCCTTTCTTTGATGCCATCCTCCTTGCCACACCACAGAAACCAGTGACTTCCCATTGGTTCATGGCTCTCTTGTTGGTGCAGAACACATCAGTAAGATGCTGAGGCCTGGGTTATAAACTGACTTAATACTGTCTGTCTCCTTCTCCAAGTCTCTGGACATTACAGTGTAAGACTGACAGCAACTACCACCAAAGCAAAAAGCCAATATGCTCAAAATAGAACAAATGCTTACAGTGGAAACAGCTAAAATCTACATCAAGAAGCATAGGCCAATTATATATTGCCCTATGTAAATGTAGTTATCCACAGGTTTGTTACTTAAGCTGTTCGACCAAAATAAGAAAGAAATTTTTTTTATAGCCACATTTTCTATTTGATTATTTCTATTTTTGCTGAAGACCAACCAGCTGAAGAATGGTAACAAGCTGAAATGTTCATTTTAATACAGCCTTTCTGAACGTTCATATTCTGCAGGAAATAATAAAAAAGAGTGTTATTTTCTAAAGCAACACTTTCCATTACTGTGACAGCAGAAAACCTGCAGTCAACATTTACTCTAACTTTGCCCCAAACAAAGAAACAAGTGTCTTGCAACCACCAGAGGACAGAACATGTCCCAACCGCTCAGTTTCAGACATTACTTACCACATCAGAGTTGCAATCAGCAGGCCAACGCCTACGCAATCTATGAATACAACCCAAAGCAGCAGCTTTATTGTTTCAAAGAACCCCATGTCCAGCACAAATCCAAATCCTACAGTAGACACTGAAATGAGAAGGTTATTCAAGCTATCTAGGGAAAAAGACATCATGAGATCTTATATTGATATATTAAGTATACTGTTACGAAATCTCCAGTTTCCTTACTATTTTTCTCCCTGGCATTTTCAGTCAAACAGCTCATTTTTTCCCCACAAATACTAGGTATAATGCAATATATTCACAGCATAAACCCTTTCACAGACTAAATATTTATCTGTACTTAGGCTTAAGCCTAAAATAACTAAGCCTAACTCCTTAAGTTAGGAGGGAGTGATAGAATTTGTTGTTGATTCAACTGCAAATTGTATCACCCCCAACTATCTTTTAAAAATGCACACAATACTACAATAGACTATTCTTTGGTTTGTAACAGCTTGTTAACTCAAACCATGCACATGACAACTCTGAAACAAAACCCACGTAAGAGGTTTGATATTACCAACAGCAATGTGCTATAAAACAGATGACTAGGATTTTACTTACTGCTTTTGCAATTCAGTCTAAAAAAAAATCACGAGATGCTTTGTTTATAGTTTAATTCTGCAAGATACAGCATTTCGCTAGGGCCTTTATTGTAAAAATAGTATTTTATGTGCAATGTTCAGATAAACCAAATGTTCAGTATTTTTTAACTGAAGTATGCCTATGTGGTATGAGATTTTATTACTGTCTGAATTACAGAGTTAAAAATGCAACAGAAAATGAGTTGCAATAGAGATTAATTCAGGCCAACATAGTATTAGATATGTATCCTCTGTTTCAAATTCCTACTTTCAGTTCCAAAAGGTTAGGCCATTTTCTTGTATGCTAATTAAAAAAAATCCATATTAATTGATTTTTGTGTGTGCGCATGCATGTATATAATTAGAAGGACTGGAAATGTTCATTGCTTAACTTTCTCTTCCTGTCTTTCATGTCATCTATCTCATTACACTCACCGCAGAGCCAGATACTGAGAAGTACTAAGAAAGCAGGATCATCTCTTGCCCATTGGTCTTTTGTCTGTTTTCTGTAGTGAAAGTTCCTATAAACCCTCTGTGGTGAAGTAAACAGGTAAAGCATCTGCCAAAGAGCAAACTCGAAGTCCATCTGTCGGAAGTGGAAGAGCCTTCGCAGGTACTTGTAGCGTTTTGCTCCGGCTGTATGCCTCGCAGCATCTCTGGGGCTCAGCACACCATTGCCCTGGCTCCGAGAATTAACTGAAGTGGTTGGCAGCATTTTGCTAAAGAAAGAATTTCAGAGATTATTTGGATTTGTATATAACAAAGACTAAAGTCATGCAGTGCAGGCCACATCTTCAATACCGAAGTTACAAAAAACTACCAACAGAATCATAGAACGCTTTGGGTTGGAAGGCACCTTTAATGGCCATCTAGTGCTACTCCCTCTGCAGTGACCAGGAACATCTTTGGCTAGATGAGGTTGCCCACAGCCCCATCCAATGTGACCTTGAATGCTTCCAGAGATGGGGTGTCCACAACCTCTCTACTCAACCTTTAAAGCATTTCACTATCTTCATTAAAAAAAAACAAAAAAACAAACAAAAAAAACCAAACCCAAAAACAAACAAACAAAAAAAAACCCCTCTTCCTTTCTTCTAGTCTGCGTCTATCCTTTTTTTAGTTTAAAGCCATTACCCCTTGTTCTGCCACAATTGTCCCTGCTAAAAAGTCCATCCTCATCTTTCTTATAGGCCCCCTTTAAGTACTGGAAAACCACAGTCAGCTCTCTCCAGATATTTCTCTCCTTCAGGCTGAACAACCCCAACTCTCTCAACCTTTTCTGATATGAGAGGTGCTCTATCCTTCTGACCATCTTTGAGGCTGTCCTCTGCAGGATCATAGCCCCAGAGCTAGACACTACTCCAGGTATGGTTTCACCATAGCAGATTAGCAGGGCAGAATCACATCCCTCGACCTGCTGACCACGCTTCAATAAACCACGATACTTAAAAGCAAGTCTGTCACTTTCTTGACTGCTGGGGAGGCAGCATGTGGGAAACTAGGTGCAGTGGGAAACTACTGCTTCCAGTACTACCTGTCAGGAACTCGACTCCTGCATCTTCTCAGCCCATGGGGATGCTTGGCGGCGCCAGGGTTGCCAGATCTCTCCCAGCACCGCGCCTCAAACCGATTCGAGGCCGACGGCCTTCGCGGGAGGCAAAAGGCCGGAGCGCGCAGCTAGGGCTAAGGCACCAACTACCGGCCTCTCCGCTGGCTGTTCAGCCCACGCCAAGCCGGTGCTGCCTGAAGCGACCCCCACGACCACTCCCCATCCCATAGGCAGCGATCGCCCTCTCAGTAGGACCCGCACCTCAACGCTGAAGTCAGTCGCTCGCTCGCTCCTTCTCCCCCGCCTTGTCAACGCCCAGGCTCACGCCAGCGAGCTCTAGTACCGCTCGCCCCTCAGCGCGCGGTGAGGGGGCGGGGCCTCACCTGCTGTCCTGGCCCGCGGCGCGACCCCCGCCTCACTTGCCACCGCTCGCACCGAGGCTTCCGGCAACGTCCACAGCGCAGGCGCGCGGGTTTCCTTCCCCGAGGCGCCCCGCCCCTTCCTTCGCCCCACCGGAAGCGGCTCCAGGGCTTAGGAGATCAAGATGGCGGCTGCCACTGATAGTAGTGTTTGAGTAAGCTGCCGCGAGGAGGAGAGCCGGTCTTGCCGTAATGCCGAAATACTACGAGGATAAGGAGGAGGACGGGCGAGCCTGTGGGGGTGTCAGGGAGGACCTGCGTCAGTGCCTGCTGGAGAGCCCCTGCGTCCTGCAGGTGAGCGGCGCTGCCTGTCAGCAGAAAGCTTTGTAGCCGCCATGCCCCCCACCCCATTGTTGCTGCTGTTGCACTCGCCTAACCCTATTAAACTCTGTAGGAAGAGTACCAACTCGAGGCCCACTCTCCGGGCTCAGCGCACGGGAAGCCGCTGTCTAAGGTGGCCTCATCTCAGCGCGGCCCTTTCCGGCATAGGGACGTTTTCTGGCAAGAGAAGCCTGCTGCTGTCAGGGCTGGGGGACGCAGTGCGCCTGTGGGTGTGGAGCGGCGGCCTCCCACTGGCGTGACCCAGTACCGTGAAAGAGGAGATGTTATTTCATCCCTTTCAAGCCTGTTAGTTCGTGTCGTAAGCACATTACAAAGTTACAACATAAGATGAAAGATCAAGTCACTTAGCAAGATCCCGAGTAAACGTTGTCTGACAACCTTCAGTTACCTTCTCTGACAAGGTGCAGAAATTCATTAAGTCTTTGATTTTTAATCTAACAGGAAAACAAAAGTCCTAAGCAATGCTTAATGGAAGGACACTGTAGGAGTTTGCAAATGACGTTTTTTGCATGCAAAAGATCAATGGTAAGTCTGTGGTGGTTTTTTTTTTGCTTCTGGCCTGGCTGTTTCCTCTCCTTTCCTCATGTTTTCTGAAGAAAATCACTTGCAGTCAGTAAAACTGGTCCCACTGAGCAGAACTGGCCTTTGAATTCCATTTAAAATGCAGATGTCATACGCTGTTCTCATGAAGAAAAAGCTACAGAGGATGAAAAGATAGAAAAGTGTGTATTTAAATTGAATTAGACTCAGAATGTAACAGGGGAGTGAGGTACTTAGCTTTACTAATAACAATAGTAAAAATTTGGTTTAGGCAATACTGGTAGATCAGGTAATTGTAACATATTGACAATTTCTACTTGGTCATTGGAAGAGATGTATTTAGAGAACATTTAAATGGAAAGGATACCTTATTGAAGGAGATTTTCACTCTTTAAGCGGGCTCTTGCATTTGAGTTACACTATCAATTTTTTGGAGAATTTGAATGGATGTTAAATAGTAGCTTGTTTTTGGTGGGTTTTTTTAAATATATAGTGAACCATCAAGTATGATAGCGAGAAGACAGTTTTAAAAATGTGATTAAAATTTCTCTCCTTTTGATATGAGTTCTGTGTCCAGGAATGTCCTGCTCATGTTTCCATGACATTAACAAAAGAAGTGGAAATGGTGGTATCAAAAGTTTCTAAGAATGAGTAGCGAGAGGCTAATTTTTATTTTTAGCCATTGTAATATGTAATAAAGAATATACAGCTGAAACTGTCCATTAATTTTTTCTTCTGTTCTGTACTTGTACTTACTGAAGAATCACAGAATGGTTCGGATTGGAAGAGACCTTTAAGGTCATCAGGTTCCAATCTACCTGGGTATTACTGAAAAGAGACTGACTCCATCCTCCTGACAGGCACCCTTCAGATACTTGCAGACTTTGATAAGGTCCCCTCTCAGCCATCTCCTCTCCACAATGAACAGCCCCAGGACTCTCAGTCATTCCTTGTAAAAGAAATGCTCCAGTCCCACAGTCTTCTTTGTAGCCCTTTGTTGAACTCTCTCCCATAGTTTCCTGTCCCTCTTGAATTGCGGAGCCCACAACTGTACACAGTATTCCAGATGTGGTCTAACTAGGCTGAGTAGAGGAGCAGGCGAACCTCCCTTGATCTGCCGGACACACTCTTGTTAGTGCACCCAAGTCCTTGGCCACCAGGGCACGTTGCTGTCTCATGGATAACTGTTTATCAACCAGGTCTCCAAGGTCCTTCTCTGTGGAGCTGCTTTCTAGCAGTTCAACCCTTAATTTGTACTCATGCATGGTGTTACTCCTCCCCAGCTTCAGGACTCTTCACTTACCTGTGTTGCACTTCCTTAGATTCATCTTTGTGCAGCTATTCAGTCCAGGTCTTGCTCAGTGGCAGTACAGCCTTCTAGTGTGACAGCCACTCCTCCCAGTTTTGTGTCATCAGCAAATTTGCTGAGGGTGTGCTCCATCTCTTCATCTAGGATGCAGCTGGCTTTCTGGGCTGTTGAGTGCATGTTGCCAGGTCATATTTAATTTTCCATCTACCAGTATCCCCAAGTTGTTCCTTACAGGGCTGCTTTCAATCCACTCATCACCCAACCTGTATTTGTACTTGGAATTGCCACAACCCAGGTGCAGGACCCTGCATTTTGTGCTGTTGAACCTCATGAGGTTTGCATGGGACCACCTCTCAAGCCTGTCAAAGTCTCTCTGGAGTCACGGCAATTTTTGTATCTCTGTTGTATGAGTTCTATTAATCCATTAAGCAACAAAGGGTTATTTCTGTGGATAGGAAAAAAAGTTGTGTATTTAATGCTTGAAATACCTATTTGCTGTTGGATATTTGTGTGCTCTGGTGATGTGCTTGTCTCTAGAATGTAAAAAGAGCTTGATGAAACTTAGGTTTTTGGTGAAGTATGTTCAGTCATGCAGGAAAAGATCTGCCTCTTACATGATTCTGTTTAACCATTCCAAATTCTTAGGCTGATGAGTGACATTTTTCTTGCCCTTTTAACTCTGTACATTTCAATAATTGTGCTCTGCCAAATTTGTTACTTGGTGTAACAGTGAGGCTTAAAGAGTACCTGAAAAACAAGTTGAACGATAAATACAGATACAATTTACAGTATGCTGAAATCATTAGGAATTTTGCCTAGATGCTCTTTTCTTTTTAAGAAAATATTTAATTTATTAGAGGAGTAAACTTCAGAACACTTAAAGTAGGAGCAAGGTTAAAGTTGAAGCTGCTTGGTTACTGGACTAGCTGTGTCACTGTGTGGTTCAGATCTTTACAAATTTTTGTGCAGTTCTGAATTCTGAAAGAGGGATAGTTGGGAGAGATAGTCATATTCAGCTGTCAGATTGAGGTTTCTCTGAGTTGCAGTCTGTAACAGCCATCTTCATGTAACTATCTAAATTCAAAAGAATTCTGAATTATCACAGGATCAAAATATATTTTTCCTCTGTACGGGAAAAGAACTTGCAATTTAGTTTCTGTAAGTGCTGCTTTTATTTTAGCTTCATAGTATTTTTATTTTTTTTGCCTTCAATTAAATGCTTTTCTGTAACTTCCAAGAATAAACCAGCAGACTTTACAAGCTGAACTCAAGTATTTCGGTTTTACTGGGGGTTTTTTTGTTTGGTTTTTTTTTAAGCAAAACTTTTTGTATTTAAGTTAGCTCTGTCTTCACTGACATTTGCAGTGACTCCTATATGAACTCAATCTGAATTTTCCTTCTTCAGCTTATCAGTTAACTTTGGAAAAAATAGATCTAAGCAGATTTATGCTACCTTGTTTTATGTGCTTTTTTGCTGTTCTCTCATTTTTGTTGTTACACTGTTTACTTCAGAATGCAGACAATGCTTATTACATAATTTAAATTTTGTGTGAGATTTAAGATAATGCAGTGTTTCCTTTGAAGAACCCTATAGCTTGTTTGCTACATAGATAATTTTCTTTACAGTGACTTTTGCTTTATTCTGTGCTTTCTTCTAAAGTTATGAAGTGCCGAGAACACAAATGCTATAAAGTATTTATGTTGAAAAATGTATGATTTTAATATATTGACTTCAATTTTCAGTTGGATACCAGGGCAAGATTCAGAGGAAGGAAGGGATATTGAAGTCCTTGTGAAGAGACCCAGCCATGGAAATTTGGATCCATTGTCACTTTAAGGAAAACAGAGACTAATGTAAGAAGATTGTATCTGCTCCATCCTGCCATGCAGTATTTTTGTGGAAATTACCTGCTCCTGATTATTCCAATAGATTGAATGGGATGCACATTCAGGTGTTAAAAAGCAAGCAAGCATAAAACTGCAAGGTCTGGCCAAAATAGGTACTTGTCATGCATTGGTAATAAAAAATGTAAACTCCATAATAAGATGCAGAAGTGATTATTCTGTGTTGAGGTAAAGTTATCTTTTGTGATTTTACTAATTCTGATCATATTTTACTACTGTAAGTTATAGGAGATCTGGAACTGGGAATTCGCTTGACTGGTATCCAAGAGGATACCTCAGGATAGAGCTGTTTGTGGAAATGACAAGTTGACCAAGGTTGCAAAATGTATGTGCAAGCTGCTTCTTCCCCAGAAGGTTTGCTACCCAATAAGCCTACACCAACAGGTAGGAGTGATGATGTTTTTGTGGTCCCACATCTAGAAGGATAGTATATCTTTCCTGTCCTTACAGATTATTTTTAATTTGATTGCTGTACATATTCAATATCACAGTCTAGTCATGCTGGACAACTAGATTCAAATCTGTCTGATTCATCTTTTTGTCATCTGTCTCCACCTTGCATTGGCATAAGTCTGAGAGAACTGAGACATTTTTCTAGTCAATGACTTCAAAGTTATATGCCAGGATATAGTTAACTGCATTTCTTCGGATGAGTGAGGAAGGTATACCTCAGGCCAACAGTTAAGGAGACTGGCTGCTGTCACTGTGTTCTAGAAATATCTGCAACTATCTTTAAGCTCCCCTTGAGGTGACCCTGGATGATATTCTCCATTATTTGTCCAACCAAGTGTATAAATATGAATGCAAACATGTACGGACAAGAGACAAAGGTATGGAGTTTATTGTATTTATAGGAAGTCACATTCCGCAAACTTACTTGGTGAGCATTTTTCTTGTTTTGACTTTGTCACTTCTTTCTGAATGCTTTGGTTCATATTTGAGTGTAAGTTGTTCAAATTGCTATTCACATAAAGTGTAACTAGTTTCTGCTACACACTTAAGACCTGCTCTTTCTTAAGAATTTCATTGTGCTCAGCCAAATTTTATATAGTTTTATAAGTTATAAAGCAGCTGCAGTGAAACAAAGCAAATGAATAAATGAGAACATTATTTTGCTTTCCTTTGATCAAGGATGACTGCTGCAGATCTGTCTGTTGTTCGACAGTGTACTTGGAGACATAGGTAACATCTATTAATTAGTCTCTCTTGCCCCACCCTGATAAAGAAGTGGGGTTTATGGGGTTAAAAAGCATTAAATAGTGCTTAAACTGTGAATGCAGTGAGAATTTATTGGTTCTGTTTAAGAACTTGTCTTGAAGAATATTTCTTCTTCCTTCACTGTCTCCACCTCCTTCCTTGCCTTTTGAAGCCCTGAAATTAATGTAGTATAACTCTTACACCTCTTACATGTGAAAACTCAAGCTTCAAACAAGCTGTTTAGAAGTATGATTTAGAATAATGAGAGAGAAGAGTCACGGCAACTTCTCTTCTTACCTAAAGCTTACAGTAACATGGCTAATTTACATTGAACAGATTGCTGCAATACTTTGTGAAACGTGATTTCACCAAATGGGTGAATGTTGATTAGTTGATTCTGTCTTAAGAAACTGTTCTGTGATCAGTCAAAATATGTTTATTTTCCTTGTACACACAGGATTTTTTTTTTGCAGTTGTAACACCGATATTTTCATGTTCTGTTGATCATATGACAGCTAGTTAATTTGCTGAAGTGCTCTAAACATTAACAAAACTTAAAAAGGAGTAAAAATAAATTTAAAGTCACTTTGCAGGTAGTTGTCAGTTTGAAGAGTGAGAATGGTATATGGTTTCGGTAGTCAGGGACTCCTCTGTGGTCTGCCTTGTTGCAGCTGGACAGTAGGCTTAATTGTTCAGACAATCCTTTCTTATCATAGAATCAACCAGCTTGGAAGAGACCTCCAAGATCATCCAGTCCAAACTATCACCCAGCCTATGCAGTTGACTAGACCATGGCACTCAGTGCGGCATCCAGTCCTTTCTTGAACATCTCCAGGGACGGTGACTCCACCATCTCCCTGGGCAGCCCATTCCAATGGCAAATGGGCTGCCCAGGGAGGGAGCCAGGGAGNCCGAGCCTCCCCTAAGGTGCTGCAGCCACTCCTTTTGGAAAGGAGCAGACAGATAACCAGTTAGTTATTGTTAGTAGTTGCCTTGATCCAGTAGATATTAAGTGTTAGAATTAAATGTAGTGTTTGCTGTTGGTCATCTGAGGATTTAATAATTCTAATTTAATAGAATGTGTGTATTGTTTGATCTAATAGAATCTTGGTGTCAAAACTTCCAAATTATTTTAGTGAACCATTTTTGGACGGCATAAAGATACATAAAATGTGTATCAAAATACGAAGTTGCTCAAGAGACACTTGTTCAATTCCAATACTGTCTAACATAATATGCTTTCTAAAAATGACAAATTATGTAATTGCCTTGGGACTTTGAGCACTGTCCTACTTGAGAACTATTAATGTTTCTTGTAGGAAAAATAATCTGTTTTGTAAATGAAAGCCCTAAGTTTACAAATTTGCATATGTGATTCCACCTTTTTTCCTGATAAAAATATTTTGTGTATTTGAATATATTTCCAAGTCTCATGTCTTGTGCTATACCACTGGCTTTTATTAAAAAGTACTTCTGGTCTGTGGTAGATTCTACGAGATTGAATTGCTGGAGTGGGTCCAGNGCTGCCCAGGGAGGGAGCCAGGGAGGCTTCCAGGGAGGGAGTCTGTGAAGACTTCCTCCTAATATCCAGCCTATACCTCCCCTGGCACAACTTGAGACACTGTCCCCTTGTTCTGTTGCTGGTTGCCTGGGAGAAGAGACCAACAACCCCACCCTCCCACC
>WBNM01030244.1:205492-221753 GCA_013399055.1 Ramphastos sulfuratus
GAGCTGACAGCTTAGCCAGCAGTTTGCTGTGGGGGACAGTGTCAAAGGCCTTGCTGAAGTCCAGGTAGACCACATCCACAGGCCTCCCCACATCCACCAGGCGGGTCACCTGATCATAGGAGATCAGGTTGGAGAGGCAGGATCTGCCCTTCCTAAATCCATGTTGGCTGGGCCTGAGCCCTTGGCCATCCCTCAGGTGCGCAGTTATTGCCCCTAAGATAATCTGCTCCATCACTTTCCCTGGCACTGAGCTACTGTGAAGGATGATGAATATATACTTTTTCTTCCAAATTTTGTCAGAAAATTTTAAGGCTTTGTTTTTGGGGAAAGTTTTGAAGTCTTTCTGGTATACAGGTGACAGAGGTCTAATATTTGTTAGTGCTTGTCTCAGGCTTTTAATTCTATATCAGCCATACCTTTCTTAATTCTGTAGCAGGATGGGTTTCTGGAAATCCCAAGTAATGCAGGAAGAAGTGTTGCAGGTTGTCGAATTACTGGCATGCTGAGGAAGATGAGGGTAAATGATGTACTGAGGGGATGGATTATCAGACATGTAAAATTTTTCATTGTTCAGTGTAAAGGCAGAAACTACATAAAGTCCTTTGTCAGATGAGACTGGACATGCAGTGGAAATCCCCTCCTGCTTTATATTAGCCGTTAAGGTAAGGGAGTTTAACACCATTCATCTAGTCTGACCTCTTGTGAAGGTTCTGATTTCATGCTGGAGAAAGGCATTGGCTCTTGAAAAGGGCATACGCTGTAACCTATGTCTTTTCAATAGTATGTTTCAATAGCTAGTAATCCCTCTTTTAAAAAAGTGCATGTCTGTCTTGTGACTCCACCTTCCACTTACAGGAGAAGGGGAGGGAATGGTTCCACAAAAAAGATCAGTAGTATCTTATTTTTCCCTGGTGGGAATGTGTTTAAAACTGGAAAAAAAAAAAAAGTGTACACAGTATTTTTTAATGAAATGCCAGGATTCACTTCCTAAAATCTTGTATTGTGCCTGTCTTCCTCAGGCCCCTCAAATTTATGATCTCTTAAGGAGGTAAAACTGTTTAGTGATCTACATGTGGGTTAAATCTCCTCTTTCTGTGTGCTGTTGATTGTGCTTCCAAAATTTGTGTCATATTTTGTCACAGTGTTAAGTTGGGATCTCATGTTCAATTCCTTATGTTATGACCCTGATGCCCTTTCCAGTGTCAGTAAGGTTTTCAGTCTGCTGTTTTCCCACTGTTCTGAGTAAGGCTTTGTATTATTTTCCTGGGTGTATAACCTGAGATGTGGCTATTAAACTGTTGAACAATACGCTTTGTCAGCTATTCCAGAACTCTTAGGCTCAGTTCTTTTGTTCACCATAGTGCCAGCTATTGTGTTGTCCACAAAACAGACTTCCACATCTTTGAGGAAAACGTTGAATAGTCTTAAACCTGGTAATGGTCCTACTGCAGCTCTCCAAGTACCTCTACTCAAAAACAACTCCCCTCTGACAATTAGTTTTTGGGGTTTGTTAGTTAGGTTTTCTTCACCTAATAAATCTGTAATTTAAAAAAAAAAAGGTAAATTAAAAACCTTCCTGCCCTGCTGGTTTTTCTTTTCTTTTTTTATTTTTCCCAGAGTAACTAGTAGTGCTCTGTTTGTATAAACATGGTACACCTTCAACACTGGTGCAATATCAGCACCCTCTAGTCCATTGGGTTTTAGTGCTGTTTTGATTAACTAAGTGAGTATCAGTAGTAAACATCCTTCTTTCAGGATCCTTGGCGGGGATTTGGCCAAGCCCACTGTTTTCAAAGTTTGCATTATGGTTGATGATGAAAATTGTCATCACTTACAAATACATGACAATGTTTTGTGCTTCTTAATGCCGTCAAGCTCCGAAAGGTGCTGGTGACAGAGCCTGTTTGCCTTCCTGCTTGTTCTGGCCAAGTATATTTAATATATTTAAGACAGGATCTCTTTAAGCTTGCATTGTATGCGGAGGAACTCCTTTTTTGTTTTTGTTTCGTTTAAAAACATGGCATGGTTCATTAGTTTTCTGCTAAGCTATGACCAAGAATAAATGTTAAAAATCACATTTGACTAAGCATTGAAAATAAGCTCTCCTCTCTAAGTTCTGTCTGATTTTTGGAAAGTGGAATTTCACCACTGACAGAAAAATGAAAATTCCAATCTGTATCTTCTGGCTCAATCATATTGAGGACTTGAGCTGGCAGCTTCCAGCACTGGGTAACTGCAACAGACAAATTTAAAATTCTTACACTAGATTGCTGTTGGGACTGACTCAGCAGGTACTTGGCAGAAGTCCTCTCCAGGTCATGCACAGTCAGTTGGAGCCTTCCAGACATCTGTGTGTTTCCCACTAATTCTTCCTTGAAGTTCCCACAGGGAAGCTTGTGAGTAACTGGTCTCTTCCTTGGCATTTGTGAACCATGTAAAAATAATAGAGCCAGAGCTGGACTGTGACCTCTTCTTACATTCTTTCAAATTCGATCATGTTAAATCCCTCATTGATAGCAGTGTGTTTTATAAACTAATTAAGAATGGAGCCCAAACTCCAGATACAGAATCATAGAATGGTAAGGTTGGAAGGGACCTCAAAGATCATCTAGTTCCAACCCCCTGCCATAGGCAGGGACACCTCCCACTAGTACAGGTCACTTAAGGCCTCGTCCAACCTGGCCTTGAACACCTCCAGGGAGGGAGCAGCCACAACCTCCCTGGGCAACCTGTTCCACTGCCTCACCACCCTCATTGTAAAGAACTTCCTCCCAACATCCAGTCTAAATCTCCCCTCTGCCAGTTTAATCCCATTGCCCCTTGTCCTGTCACTACAAGACCTTGTAAATAGTCCCTCCCCAGCCTTCCTGTAGGCCCCCTTCAGATACTGGAAGGTTACTACAAGGTCTCCTTGAAGCCTTCTCTTCTCTAGGCTGAAAAGCCCCAACTCTCTCAGCCTGTCCTCATAGGAGAGCTGCTTCAGCTCTCTGATCATCTTTGTGGCCCTCCTCTGGACTTGCTTTAACACTTCAATGTCCTTCCTGTGCTGGGGGCTCCAGAACTGCACACAGTACTCCAGATGGGGTCTGACAAGAGCAGAGTAAAGGGGCAGAATCCCCTCCCTTGCCCTGCTGGCCACGCTGCTCTTGATGCAGCCCAGGACTCGTTTGGCTGTCTGGGCTGGGCTGCGTGCACGCACTGCAGGCTCCTGTTGAGCTTTTCATCAACCCAGACCCCCATGTCCTTTTCCTCAGGGCTGCTCTCCAGCCATTCACCACCCAGCCTGTATTTGTGCTTGGGATTGTGCCTACCCAGGTGCAGGACCTTATACTTGGCCTTGTTGAATTTCCTGAGGTTGGCCTGGGCCCACCTCTCCAGCCTGTCCCGGTCCCTCTGGATGGCATCCCTGCCCTCTAGCAAGTCGACTGTGCCACACAGCTTGGTAAATCTGTTCTATATATATGGCAGTTTCAGCAAGTGTAGCTGGCTTCAGATGTGGACAGTGAATGAGGATGAAGGAAGAAATGTGTTAGTGTTTTCATTAGGGGGAAAAAAAAAATCTGGGTTGTCTCAAATTATTTGGTTCAAACTTCATAGCTGTAATGCAGATACTTCTCAGATGACATTTCCAAAATCAAAGAATCGCGAAACGGTAGGGTTTGGAAGGTACCTCTACAGGTCATCTAGTCCAGTCCTGTGCTAAAGCAGGTTCACCTAGAGCAGATTGCCCAGGATCCAGGTGAGTTTTGAACATCTTCAGAGAAGGAGACTCCACAATCTGTCTTAACAGCCTTTTCCAGTGCCCTATCATCTTCAAAGAAAATTTTCCTCATGTTCAGATAGAACTTCCTGTGTTGCAGGTTGTGCTTGTTGAAAAGGGTCTGGCCCTGTCCTTTTTGACATTATCCAAGCTAAAGAGCCCCAAGTCTCTCAGCCTTTCCTTTTAATAGAAATACTCCAGTTCCCTAATTATCTTTGTAGCTAACAGCCTTTTCCAGTGCCCTATCATCTTCAAAGAAAATTTTCCTCATGTTCAGATAGAACTTCCTGTGTTGCAGGTTGTGCTTGTTGAAAAGGGTCTGGCCCTGTCCTTTTTGACATTATCCAAGCTAAAGAGCCCCAAGTCTCTCAGCCTTTCCTTTTAATAGAAATACTCCAGTTCCCTAATTATCTTTGTAGCCCTCCACTGGACTCTCTTTAGTAGTTCCTTGTTTCTTTTGAAGAGGGAGAGCCCAAATCTGGACGCAATATTCCAGACGAGGCCTCACCAGGGCAGGCAAGAGGGGTAGGAGAACCTTCCTTAACCTCCTGGTCACATTATTCTTAATGCACACTGGAACACCAATGGCCTGCTTTGCTACAAGGGCACATTGCTGGGTACTTGTTGCCTGTGGAGCCGCTTTTCAGCAGGTCAGTCCCTAACCTGTACTGGTGCATAGGGGTTTTTGTCCCTGGATGCAGGACTCCACACTTGCCCATACTGAATTTCAGTAGGCTCCTTTCTGCCCAGCTCTCCAGCCTGTCTAGGTCTCCCCAGTTGCTGACTCCAGATTACGATAGAAGAGAACCCCAGTTCATACATTTTTTTGTATCTGGTCTGTGGGAAAGGACAAAAGAACCCCACAACTCAGGAAGAGTTATGAAGTAGGTATGTTTATTACAGCGCCGGGTGCCAGGGGTGATCGTTCCACCAAACCTGCACACCCTACGCTGGCACAACCCAGAATTTGTTACAAATCTGATAGCATTCTATGATGACATAACTGAATGAGTAGATTCAGGGAGACCAGTGGATGTAGTCTACCTTGACCTTATCAAGGCTTTTGACAGTCTGTCATGACATCCTAGTGAGCAAGCTCAGGAAGTGTGGGATTGAAGAGCAGTGAGGTGGATTAGGAACCAGTTAACCAGATAGAGTTCAAAGAGGGGTGATCAATGGTGCCAGGTCCAGCTGGAGAGCTGTGACTAGTGGAGTCCCCCAGGGATCAGTGCTGGGTCTGGTGCTGTTTGACATCTTCATCAATGACATTGATGAGGGGATAGGGTGGCTGCTCAGCAATTTTGCTGGTGACACCAAACTGGGAGGCTTGGCTGATACAGCTGAAGGCTGTGCAGTCATCCAGTGAGACTTGGACAGACTGGAGAGCTGGGCAAAGAGGAACCAAGTGAGATTCAACAAGGATAAGTGCAGAGTCCTGCATCTGGGGAGGAATAAACTGCAGTACAGGCTGGGAGGTAATCTGCTGGAGAGCAGCCCTGTGGAGGGGGACCTGGGAGTGCTGGTGGATAACAAGTTATCCATGGGACAGCAGTATGCCATTGTGGCCAAGAAGGCCAATGGGATCCTGGGGTGTATTAAGAAGAGTGTGTCCAGCAGATCAAGGGAGGTTCTCGCCCTCTACTCTGCCCTGGTGAGACCCCATCTTGAGTACTGCATTCAGTTTTGGGCTCCCTAGTTTAAGAGGAACAGGGATCTGCTGGAGAAGGTCCAGGAGAGGGCTGTGAGGAAGATTAGGGGACTGGAGCACTGTCTTACGAGGAGAGGCTGAAGGACCTGGGGCTTTTTAGTCTGGAGAAGAGAAGACTGAGCGGGGATTTAATAAATGTCTATAAATATCTGAGGGCTGGGTGTCAGGAGGGAGGGGACAGACTCTTCTCACTTGTTCCCTGCGAAAGGACAAGGAGCAATGGATGTAAGTTGCAGCACAGGAGGTTCCATCTCAACTCAAGGGAGAACTTCTTAGTACTTTAAGGGTCACACAGCACTGGAACAGGCTCCCCGGAGAGGGTAGGGAGTCTCCTTCCCTGGAGACGGTCAAGGCCCAGCTGGATGTGTTCCTCTATGACCTGAGCTAGACTCTATGGTCTTGCTCTGGCAGGGGGGTTGGACTCGATCTCTTTGGGTCCCCTCCAACCCCTGATATCCTGTGAACATAGGTATCCTCACATTCTCTGCCCTGGTTCTGCCCTCCCAGTGGTCTTCTGGTGGTCGTTTAGGATGAAGGCCAGCAGTCTTCCTCACAGTGTACTTTTCACCTTCGGTGCAATTGTGCAGCTGGCTTCCTCTTTTAATTGTTTAATTATTTTCAAGGTCCCAGTTTCTCTTCATCTCTGGACCAGCATACTCCCTCTTTGTCAAGAGATACAAACTTTGACATTATGGTTACACATTGTAGCTGTCCAGGTAGGTGCTACACCTATCTCCTTACTCTTTAATCAAGAATGTGTATCGGGTCTGTGGGGCCCTGTGTTTGCAAGACTTAGGAGGCCTTTCATCAATATTCTCTGATTTTATACTTTTCCTTTCATTATATCCTTTGGAGTTGCAGATGCACAATACACAAAAAAGCAGGTAGCTTGCTCGGAGGTCAGAAGGCGAGATTCAAGTAAGCGGAGGTATGCCGAAAACAGGCTTATGTCAGCCCCGGCGAGAGGGCGATGCCAGTCCTTCCGTTCCCGCGCTTCTGGTCTCCGTTAGACGCCTTCCCCGCCTGCCAGCCGGTCGCTGCGCGGACTAGCGAGGCTTGTGGGCTGGCGGCCGCAGGGGGCCGGGCCCCGTTGCGGGGCGGGGCAGCCGGTGCCGTCACAAGCGAGAGGGCGGGTCCCGCCGAAGTCGCTAGGGTTGCGGGACCGGCAGCTGCTGCGGAGCGGTGTCTGGCGAGCTGGGGCTGCGAAGGTAAGCGAGGAGTGCCTGCCGAGGAGATGCCGCGCCGCGCTCAGTGGAGGGGGTCGGAAGGAGAAGGGTGGGCCTTCGGGGTGGGGCCCGGGCCCGGCGGGTCTCGTACAGCTGAGGCGGGACTCTGCTGACGGCTGCGGGGGTGGGGGCGGTGCGGCGCGGCGCTCCGCCGCAGGAGCGGCGGCAGCGCGTGCGGAGGGCGGTCGCTGGAGTGGCCGTTGGGCGGTGGGTAGCGCCGCTGCCGAGCTTCGCCGCCTGCTGCCGTTGCGAGCGCCCCGTGCTGCGTCCCGGTCGTGCGCTGCCGAGACCCCATCTCGGGGCGGCCCTGCACCCGGGGTGTGCTCCCTGTCGCGTAGGGGTTTCGGCCATCGCTGTTGTCATCTGCAGCGCACTGCTGTGCGTGCGGCGTTACTGGGTAGGTGGCTACGCGTTTAGCTTTTTATTCCGGTTCCTTCTGAGCGTCTGGGAGCCGTGTTAGGCTGCCCCGTGTAAATAAGGGTGTATAAACAACTGTCTGTCAAAGAGATGCAAGAGTGAGACATGAAAAACAAACAAATCAACCAAAAAAACCCCTCACCAAACTACAAACCCAACAAAAAAACAACCCAAGAAAACCCAAGGATGGTGTTGATTTTTATTTCTTGTTTAAGGAGGTGCTTCAAACAAGCTCCTGTGTATTCCTGTTTCCAGGTGTTTTTATGAGATCTGTGTTTTTTTGATGCTTATTTTCTGGCATTGTGACGCAGCATGGGTTTGTAGCACAGCAAGCTGGCAGGCCTCGTGTCCCTGAGAAATTTGTGATGTGCTTCGTGTGATGATGATCATAGATGACCCCAAGGAAGGTGGTGTGGTTGGGACCTGAAGTAGTCCTGCACTCTCCACACCTGCTCACTTTGACGCTCAGAAACAGCCATGGAAACACCAATGCGTGCAGCAGGCCAGGTGCTGAGGTGGGATTGTGTTGCTAGCAAGCATTTGAAAAAGTGGGTATCAGAGGGTCCATTTGTGATTTCTTTCTGATGGTGTGGAGTGCACCCATGCTCCTTGATGAGCTCCTCGTTCTCAGTGGCCATGCCATCATTTGGGAAATAGGATTCCAGAGCTTAGAGAGGAGAGTGCACTATGCAGAATGATTAAAAATAATTGACCTCTGTTAACTTATTCCAGCCCGGCTTTTACAATTCCTTTCCCGTGTAGGGAATCCTTAAGAGGAAACAGATCTTATGTTTAGTTTGGTGCATATTTCAGATTTTTGTCCATTTATTAAGCTAGAATATGGTTGTGAAATATAATAGTAGAAATGCCTTTGCACTGCCTTTGCAGTAGTGATGCACCAGTATCAGTTTCACATAGGTTTTATGGAGAGTGTAAGAGTGGAGTTGTAGCTTTGTCCTAGTGGCATTCATTTCTCACCATACAATGAGCAAAATCAATATATAGTAGCCAGAGATCCACTGATCTGCTGCATAGATGACATAGAGGGGCTTTTCCCTGTACAGTCAAGGTGGACAGTGTTGATGGTAGATGTCCACCTGCAGGTCAGTATCATTATTTCTGAGGAAATCTATTATTGAGCTTGTCTTCCTTGGCAGTAGAGAGCTGTCTGTGAAGGTCTTGTTGGTTTACTTTGTAAGCAACAGAAACAGAGACTCTTCTGTGTTTTTTATGCCCTCAAACTCTAAAGCAAGGGAGATGAGGTAGCAGAACCCTGTTGTCCTTGAAACAGTATTTGTTTCACCTTGAGGAACCACCATTTGGTAATGTTTGTTTCAAAAGCTCTTAATTAAAAAACTTCCTGAGTTTTTTTTCCTGCTTCTTAAGATTTTGATTCAATGATCTGCCTTGTTTCTAGGAACTCAGGCAAGGCAGTGTTTTGCCATTTCTTTCACAAGTCTCTTTCAGTCTCGATGCAAATATTAGGCAGGAGTAAATGGGAAGGGACAAAGAGTGGAAAAGAGGGCCCTGGAAATTACTGGTCTTTCAACCTCACCTCTGTCTGAAAAGATCATGGAAAAGATCCTCCTGGAAGGTATGCTGAAGTACATGGAGGACGGGGAGGTGATTTGAGACAGCCAGTATGACTTCACCAAGGGCACGTTCTGCCTAACCAACCTGGTGGCTTGTTACAATGGTGCAACTACATCAGCAGACAAAGGAAGACCAACAAATGTCACCTGTCTGGACTTCTGTAAAGCCTTTGACACGGTCCACCACAACATTCTTCTCTCTAAACTGGAGAGATATGAATTTGATGGGTGGACTGTCCAGTGGATGAGGAATTGTTTGGATGATCACATCCAAAGGGCTTGATGTCCATATGGAGATGAATGACAAGTAGTCACCCTCAAGGGTTGGTATTGGGACCAGTGCTGTTCAGTATCTTCATCAATGATATAGACAGCGAGATTGAGTCCACCCTCAACAAGTTTGCAGATGACATGAAACTCAGTAGTGTGGTTGATAAGACTGAAGGATGGTACTTGGACTAGCGAGAGAAGTTGGCTGAGGAGAATCTCATGAGGTTCAATAAGTTGAAGTGCAAAGTCCTGCACCTGGGTCATGGCAATTGTTGATATCAATTCAGGCTGGGAAATGATGAAATTGAGAGAAGCCACACAGAGGAGTACTTGGGGGTACTGCTGAAAGAGAAGCTGGACGTGAGCCAACAATCGCATCCTGGGCTGCGTCAAAAGCAGCGTGGTCAGCAGACTGAGAGAGGTGATTCTGCCCCTTTGCTCTGGCAAGACCTCACCTGCGTCCAGCTATGGGAGCCCCAACACAGGAAGGTTGTGGACCTCCTGGAGTGTGTCCAGAAGAGGGCTACAGGTACAATCAAGAGGCTGGACTACCTCTCCTACAAAGACAGGCTGAAAGTTTTGGGGCTGTTCAGCCTGGAGAAGAGAAGGCTATGGAGAGACCTTCTAACTACATTTCATTATCTGACTGGGACCTGCAGGAAGGCTGAGGAAGGACTTGTAGTGACAGGACAAGGGGCAATGGTTTTAAACTGGAGCAGGGTAGATTTAGGTTGGACATAAGGAAGAAGCTCTTTACAATGAGAGTGGTAAAATACTGGAACAGGTTGCCCAGGGATGTGATTGAGGTCCCATTCAAGATCAGACTTCATGTGGCCCTGGGCAGCCTGATCTAGCTGGAGGTGTCCCTGCTCACTGCAGGTGGTTTGGATAAGATAACCTTTGAGGGTTCCTTCCAACCTGATGCAATTTGTGAATATGTATTTTTGGCAGGAACTTGAAAGTTTATATTCTTAAATTTAGAAGTTCTGGCGGTTCCCAAACTCTGAGGTGGATGTGACCTCTTTTATTCGCTGCTCCCTGCTGGCAGTACCAAGTTGTTAGCAAATCATGACTTCAGTGCAGTTTTCAATTATCTGTATCTAGGCTGAATGTGTTTTTCTTGACACATGACAACTTTGCCTGTGACTTAATTTATTTTTAATGAGCTAATTTTAACTTAATCTGTAGTAGGTGGTAGCTTGTAGGGACCCACAGAGAAGCAAAGAACACTGCCGAAGTGTGGCAAAGGAGCCACGTGATCTTCAGAGGGTGTTTGGCTCCCTTAGTGAAGGCAGAGATCACACCTCTGTAGAACTTCTTTACTTCTGCCTTGCTTGCTGTCAGCCGAGACAGAAAGCTTCACCCATGTTAGGGTGGCTGAATGTTTGGTCTTAGTATCTCAGATATATTGAAGGTTGGACGTCTTCAGGCATCTCTTAGACCTGTTGAAGTCTAAGATGCTGTATTAAATGGAAGAAGTTCTCCATGTGGAGTGAAAGGGCTGCTCTGTTTGTTGTATGTTCTGGGCTCCTTAATCTTGACATTCTTGTGGTGGAACTAGGAAGGAAAACAAGAAGACCAAGTATCCCCTTCTGGTTCTTGTTTCCTTGTTAAGATTCGATTCAGATTTCTGCCATGTGCTTTGTTACAGCAAATTTTAGTTACTTAATTACTAGTATATAATATGTATCTTTAGAATATTAGCTCCTGGATCCCCTTTGTAGATCACTTTGTTGGAAAAACATAATTTCTTGCCTGGGTGTAGAGAACAATTGCCTCTCTTGGAAATGAAGTTTGAAACCTCTACCTTTTTATCCTTGAAGAGAGACAGGAGATGAAATAACACAGACAGCTCTATCTTGTACACTTTTTGCTCCAGTTTGTCACTTCTCTTTCTCTTTTCTGACAAACTGAATTTCCTCTGTTGTTGCATTTTCTACCTAAATCTCAAACAGACATCCTTTGGAGAAATGTTGGAAAGTATTGTTGACCTTGGAAGAAGAAAGCTTTGGGGTGTATCTACCTCGTCGCCATTTGTCAACAGATAGGCATAGCCTCAAACATGTTTAAATCACACCTATTGCTGCTCAAGCTAGTACAATAAGTTCTTCACTACAGATGAAGTTGATTCTTCTGGCTTTCAGGTAGAAGGAGGATTTTCTCTCTCCCACTTCACAGCCACTTTGCCCTGCCAATGCTCTCCTTCCTTTGCTTCTCGTGTTCTGTTCTCTTTAGTGGTCTGTTTACTGTAAGGTAAGTTTTGGCACAGATTGGCAGGGTGCAAGGCAAAACCAAAGAACAGCCAAGGCAAAGCTGGTTGAGAATGAAGTGTAGACCAGGAGAAGTAAGGAAAATAACGGGCATTTGTAAAATAAAGATGTGACTGAGAGGCAGGTGTGTGTCTCAGCTGCACAGGGGAGTGATAGGTTTGTAGCTGTGTTTTGTGGTTTGTATGGTATGCAGTAAGGGAGGTGTGCATGAAATAATGGAAGGCAGACTCCTCAGACTTCCCTGGAAGTTACTGCTGTATTTGCTGTGTTGTAGAAATGGAGTTAATGATGTTGCTTCAGCTAGCACAGGTGGACGCTGTTCTTCTGCCTGGTGAGCCAGCCCCTTTTACGTCTTTCACAGAGGAAAGGGAGGTGCCAATACCGTGGAAACACATTTGCACATCTCAAAAACAACATTAGAAAGCTTCAATAAAATGTATTCACTGAGCAAGAAGGCTGTCCTTGGCCATTTATACTTCCACTGACTGTGAATTTCTTGAATTTAAAATATTTTTACCAAATATGCAATAAAAATAGGGAAACTGAAGTATCAAGATACATCCTAACTTGGCTAAAACAATCTTGATGAAATATGAGACGATAACATAGTTATCTCCCTAACCTCTAGGTAAGCTGAGATTTTGATCTGAGGTGAAGAATACTTTCTATGCAGCTTGTAGTACACAACCAAGAATTTCACCACAATTGAGGTTTGTGGATGTGCATCCATATTCACTAAAAGTACTAAATGTAATTAAAAGTTACATAAAGCAGTGAGATATCTCTAAGACCTTCAATGAAATCAACAAGACATTTATACTCTTGAGCTGTTAGTGTAGACCTGGCCCACTCATGAATATTTGATATTATGGTTTTCATGAAGGCTTGCATCTTGTTTGTGTCCTGTTGCTCTGCCATGCTAAAAGAGAAGCCTGTTGTGTGAGAGATGACACTCTGTAAATACATCTCTGTTTTTCCAGTTTGTTGCAGCCAGGAGAAATTTTGTGGAGGAGGTATCTATGTGAGGGCAAAGAGTAGCATGGGGAGAAAAGGAGTGTGGATATAGCGGGGCAAAGTGAAGGGAGAAGAGTGAGGAGAATGAGAGATGACCAACACAGCTGCATCCAGTGTATTTCTGATCTATGTTCACCAGCGTTTGCCAGTGGAACAATTTATAAAATTGTAGTTTGTGCATAAAAAATGGAGGAATTCTGAGCCCGTAAGCTTCAGCTAGGGTGTTCTTAGAATCTGAAAGCAGGGGTTAGGCCCTAGAGCTGGTCTTCTCTGGCAGATGCATCCCAAATCTGAGCCTTTGAGAAACAGGTGGGACTCTGCCACTCTGAATGAGAATCTGCAGATGAATGCCTGGTACAGTGTTTGTGTTGCTAACTCCTAGTGCTAGATAAGATGCTTGCACAAGCATGGCTATTTTTGTCTTGCTTAACAAAATAATATGTTTTACCACTTACCTAAACTTTTATAAGAATAATTGTTCTTTCCACTATATGACTAATTGTAGGAAGCATATACCAACAGATGCAGCAAGTCTCTTGAAGCAGCACACCTCAGTTACTTGGGGCAGTTTGCAGCTAAGGTACTTTTATGGCAGTGTAACAAAATGTATAGAATTCACAAATTACACTGGTGCCTATGAATGCTTCTGCACATGCTCAGTTCCTTCCTTTTTACAAGTAGTCCAGATTAACTCTGTGCTTGAATAGCTTCTTTACCTGGTGGTATCCCACCATACAAGTGAGTTTTCTGTCACTTCCTTCCAGCTACAGGAGCATGTACTAGCAAAATGAACTGTACTTAGAATTTGATGCCTGGAATTTCTTCTTGTGACAAGTAAGAGAAGTCTCGAAGGCAGAAATCATGGCTAACAGTGGAGGCACAGAGGATACTATATTTGCCGAGAATTTGTCCTTCCACTTGTTCTCTGTTGTTAAATCTATTGTGTTGGGGGAGGTGAAGTGTTGGGCTTACTACTACGAATAGGCATTGGAACCTTCTGTAATTCCGGTTTGTGTTTGTTTCAAGCATTTACTCTTGCCACTCTGAAGCTTGGATTCAGACCTTAGAAGACTAATTTTTCATGAGTTATCCAGTTTTTGAGAGGTAGAATAAATTTCAAAATTAAATTGCTTGGTGTAAGGTGTCTTAAAAGTAGTACTGCCTGCTTGGAGTCTTCTCTGTTCTTTTTCCAGTGTAAGGGGTAATGGTTTTTCATAGTTTGGTAAGCCTCTAATTTGTCATAATGCTCTTTGGAAAAACAACCTGTGAGGTTTTTTTCAGTGTTGCTCAGAATAAAGGAGCTATTGATACATTCTCACAGGAGATTAATTTTTCTTTTATTTTTTGGTAACCTTACACACCTGGATTTCTTTCTGCATCTTGCTGTATTTTGTATTGTCACAAACAGTTCTTTTGATCCTGTAGCAACATTTTGCATTCAATAGGCTGGAAACTACTATCTCCCACAGCAGGGCAGGTGGAACAAAATGTGTGCCTGTGCTTCAGCAGCTTCAGTGCAAAGTTCAGTGGCTTAATTTAAACTGTTGGTTTGACATTTCTGAAGAGTGTTCACTTCATCGGGTCCATTGGCTTTGCTTGGGAGGCAGTAAACTTGAACAGCAGCGTGGCAATATCTTCAGTCACCAGAGCTACTTGGTGAACTGTGTGCCATTTTTCTCTGATATTTTTACTGCAAAATGATAAGTATTATTGCATTGTTAATTCTGATAGCAGTTCTGTGAATATCAGAATTTATTGAACATTATATAATTTCATTTTTAGAAAATGATGGTTTTGTATGGTCATGTGGAAGATGCTATGTATAAAATATAAAATCTGAGATAAATCTTTGTGTGCTGGATCATTTATTAAGTGATTTGTGAGTATGGATAATACCTGCATGAGAGAATGATACTTCCAGTTTTTATGGGTTACTTTTGAAAGTTCAAAATTGTACAGTATCACACAAGCAGATACACCAAGAATTAATATAAGACCAGTAGATAATAGCAATAGAAAAGTCATGTGTGTCTATCTGTGTTTAAAAGTCAATGTCAAAGCTGGAAGCTCAGAGGTAGTGCTATGTGACACTTAACTCTCTGTGCATTTGTGAACTTGTTCTGCTTTTCAGTCACATGCTTCTAGAAACATGGATGAACATGGTCTTTGAGGTATTCCAGTGATTGCATCTTTCACTCCCAAAGTGTGGGTGGACCATCTGCCATAATTTCTGGGACTGAGGGACGTACTCCTCGTTATTGGTTCCATGGTGAACTGGAAAGCAGTGCTGCCTCATACGTACAAGACCGCTGTAAGCATACGAACAACATTTTAAGCCACAAATTACCTACACTCCTCACAAATTAGGTGTCTTAAATGAGAATCCATGTAACCATAATTTGGCATCATGGATCCCAGTTATGCTAAATCATTTGTTAGATCATCTGCATTTCTATGTTCTATTTAATGCAAAGGAGGGGCCTAGTCTGGTGCTGAACTGTGCAGTTAAGGACATTGGCGAGTGTGACAGATTTATTTTTTGCAGAAATTGGAAGCTGTACAGTGATCAAAGCAGGAGACTGAAGGAAGAGGAGAGCAACACTGTTTTCCAGTTGACAGCTGCATCCTTCCAGAGGCCTGGGACACAACCCTACCACTCCCCACAACTTCTATGTGGCACAGTGCAAGCCTTTAAAAGTTTCTTCTTTTGCTGTTTATCAATACAGCATTTTTCAGGTTTTGGGTGCCTGATTTAAGATACAGTTTCCATTTTGCAGAATTGCTAAGCACTCCCAGCTGCTTCTGCATAATGTTACATAAAAGGCCTTATACTTCCAAAGTTGAATCATGGATGTCTTGAGTTGGACAACTTAAGCTACTTGACACTGGATTCTTTCTGCTAAAGAAGACTGATTCTCCTTTGGAGTCAATGCACAGTATCTCTTCCATTTGCACAACTGGTTTGCAGCCTCTCTGTGCCAGCTTAGCCTGCTGCCCTTGGTTTTCCTCCTTATGATCCTTGTCCAGTCCCTTTGTTCTGCCCATGACTATCTGCTCCCCAGATTTTTACTGCAGTGATTCCTCCTAGCCAATTAATTCTTGACCTTATTTCTACATACAGATCGCAGTCTCAGTGTTCTGACACTTGCATTTTTTGAAGCCAACTTTGCCAGTATTGCCATTCAGGTCTAGTCCTTCTCCTACCCCTTTGGCTTCACCATTTTTTCTCTATGCTCTTGAATTTGATGCTTCTTTCTTATTTCTGAGGGCTTATCCTAGAGATACAGGTTCTGTTGGCCCAGTTCAACAGAACCTATTGGTTCAGCCAAGCTGATGTTGAATGATTACTAAAAGATACAAAGATACTGTCTTCCAAATGCCTTGGGCTGGAGCAGTGAGTCTGCCTGTAGGGCAGTGCATGTGCTGTTAAGTCACCTGTGGAAACCAAGAGTACTTAGTTTTTTAGTGTCTTTGAAGAGTTTAGTTGTGCATGAATCTCTGCCAATCTGTGTTTGTTGTGCCTTTTAAAAGAATTACAGTAGAAAGTAAAGACTGCCAGTTTTTAATTTATACAGAACATTTTTCCTTTAGCCTTTATTCTTGGCAATAGCTGAACTGTTTTAGGTGAAACTAATTATTCTTTAAAAATGAGCCTGAGTAATGAAAAACACTCAGCATGAACATTTTTTTGGCATACACTTTGGGAAAAAAATGTAAGCAACTGAAAACAGCAGTCTATTAAAAAATTATGTTGAGCAGCCATAGTTACAGGTCATAATGCTACTGATTCCACCTTCTTGTTGCTTCTCTCTTACTGAGGGATTAGACAGTCTTTTAAAAACTATACATACATACATACATACATACATACACATATGAAACAAATGTATATGTGTATGTATGTGTGTGTGTATCTATGTGTGTGTGTATACACACACACACACACTATTGTTCAGTCATACCACAGCCTAGTATTTGGCATGCAGTGGTGTCGTGGTAGGCCT
>WBNM01030245.1:0-68795 GCA_013399055.1 Ramphastos sulfuratus
AAAATTCTTCCTTTTGAGGGTGGTAGAGCCCTTGACCAGGCTGCCCAGAGAGATTGTCAAGTCTCCATCTCCAGAGGCATTTCAAACCCACCTGGATGTGTTCCTCTGTGATTACTCTGGGTGGCCCTGCTTTGGCACTAGATCATCTTCAGAGGTTCCTTCCAATACCTACCCTTTTGTGGTTCTGTGACCTGCCAGTGGCCACATTATTGCTCTTTTCAGTTGGTGGCTGAGAGTTGTCACGGTTCCAAGGCCTTGTTGTGAGTGTCCCATCTTGCTCCCTGCAGAGTTGTCTCTCAGCTCCTGGCTGAGCTTGATGGCCTTCATTCCACCACAGACGTATTTGTTATCGGAGCTACAAACAGGCCTGACCTTCTGGACCCAGCTCTGCTCCGGCCAGGCAGGTATGTCACATCCTGCTCTGCCTCACTCCAGGGTAGTTCCCTGGAGCTCCTCGGGCAGTGATGAGCTGTGCTGTGTTCCTCACCATGTTCTCTCCACAGAGACTGTTCCTAAAGGCCTCTGGCCCTGGTTTGTGGAGGAGATAGGAAGCCAAGAGGAGGCCAGTGCCTCTGGCTGTAGCAGCCACACAAAATACCACTGCTTGTTAACCCCACCAATCTGATGATTGCCCTGCCGGTGGCATCAAACTGAAGGGAGGAATTGGGTTCTCCAGGGCCTGTTCTGCAGAGCTGCTTGACAGCCTATCCTCATGCCTACAGCTTGCTCATCCTCAAGCAGCATTTTGTATCTGCTGTTGTTGGACTTCACGTGGCTACTCTCAGCCCTCCCTGGTCCCTCTGAGGAGCAGCACTGCCTTCCAGCACTATGTGTCACCCATGAGCTTGGCAGCAAAGAGGAGCTGCCCCACAGGGCCACCCCTCATTTTCTGGTGCTGAGAGCCAGTGGCAGGTTTGTCTTGGCCTGTTTTCAGCTGTCTCTTCTCTTTGCTGACAGGTTTGACAAGCTGGTCTATGTGGGCATAAACGAAGATCGTGAGTCACAGCTGCAGGTGCTGAGTGCTGTCACCAGGAAGTGAGTGACCCTCTGCTCTCACAGCAGCCTTCCACCACTCTCCAATGGGTCATAGTCTTCCTAGGCCTACTTGAGTCACTGACCCACAGCCAGCAGGCAGGGAAAGAGGATTGGACAGCTTGAAGCAGAACTGGGGATAATTTTCATAGAAGATGGAGGGGTTGGTAGAGTTCTGCAGTTGCTGTGCCTCAGCCAGCTCATAACATGATGAGATGGCAGTGCAGCAACATGGCAGGGAGCTCCTCTTGCTTCCTGACAAGAGTTTCTCAAGCACACCTCTGGCTGTTTGCAGTTCCAAAGGTGAAAGCAGCTCCATTTCTGTTTGTCTTGCTGCCTCTCCTCCTGCAATGCTGAGGGCTGTTCAGCCTGTTCTCTGTGTCTTCCCCAGCGCTGGTCACGTGGGAACACTGACCAGCAGGGTTTGGTCACTTCCCCAGTTGCTCTGAGCTCCTGAGACCTTCTCTGGGGGAAGAAAAGCAAGGCCTGTGGTTCAGATGCAGAGGTACCAGCCAGCACAGCTGGGTGAGCAGCTGTGAATCTGATGTTGCAGGGACTCCCTATCGTGGATAGCTGGGAGCACTGCTGCCTTGGGGGATAAGCTAGGTCAGGTGTGGGCTGGCTGCCAGCATCTTTTCACCCTGTGTGGCCTGGCCACCACACTGGCCAGTACTGTGTGTGCTGCAGGAGGCTCCCTGTCTGCAGTGTGACACTTGAGGTGGTTTGGAATTGTCTGTAATTAAACATGCTCCTTCCCAGTCCTGGCTGGATGCTGTTCCCAGGCATGTGGAACACAAATTTCTCCAAATGAGGACTCAAAGTTGCCTTTGATCCACCTTAAGCAGGAGAGGACCTTGCTGTGGGAATGTTTCAAAGAGAAGTGACTGCCTTGAAAAAAACAACCCCAAACCAACCAACACCTTTGATTTGGTGTTTTGAGCATGCAGAGTGCAATACAGAAGCAGCTAAACATGAGGCTTCTGATTCCTCCTGCCTGGTCATGCTGCAGTATCTCTCCTGGTCTGGTGTTTCTGTGGCTTCTACAGCTGCAGCTTTCTCTCCTGGCAGGTTTAAACTGGATCCTTCTGTGAACCTCACTGCCATCCTAGAGAAGTGCCCAGCTCAGCTGACAGGAGCAGACATCTATGCCCTCTGCTCAGATGCCATGATGAGCGCCATCAAACGCAAAGTGGAGTGGATTGAGGAAGGTACGAGCCTGGGCCCATCTTGTCCCACATGTTGGGGTGGCCCAGCACAAGGGGAGAGAGGAGTTACCCCTGCCTGTAACTGAGCTGTGTGAGGAGAGCCTCAGTGGCTCCGTGTCTGAATACCAGTCTCTGGGTTACTGTCAAGCAGGTACTTTCTGTAGATGTGATCATCTTCACCTCCAGGGCTTGGCCTCAAGGGGAAGGAGACTGACAGAGGTTTGCCTTTCAGTCTCCAACAGAATCATAGAATAGTTTGGGTTGGACAAGACCTTAAAGATCATCTAGTTCTGACCCTCCTGCCATGGGCAGGAACACCTTCCACTAGACCAGCTTGCTCAGGGCCCTGTCCAACCTGGCCTTGAACACCTCCAGGGAAGGGTCACCCACAACCTCCTTGGGCAACCTGTTCCAGTGTCTCAGCACCCTCACTGTAAAGAACTTCTTCCTAATCTCCAAGCTAAATCTCCCCTCTTCCAGCTCAAAGCCATTCCCCCTCATTCTGTCACAACAAGCCCTTGTAAAAAGACCCTCCCTAGCTTTTTTTTTTTTTTTTTAATAGACCCCATTCAGGTACTAAAACTCTTCCTGAAGCCTTCTCTTCTCCAGGATGAACAGCCTCAACTCTTGCAGCCTGTCCCCGTAGGGGAGGTGCTTCAACACCTGTTTTGTAAAGGATATACCTGGTTGATAAGAGAGGAGTAGGCTGTTGTATCTTGCCAGCTGCCTGTGCTTGGCTCCAAGCCTTCACCTGTTTTCTCTCATGCAGGGCTGGATACTGAGAGCTCTGCTCTGATCCTGACCATGGAAGACTTCCTGCAAGCTGCTGCAAGGTTGCAGCCATCAGTTTCTGAACAAGAGCTGCTCAGGTACAAACTCATCCAGCAGAAGTTTGCTGCCTATTAACACACAGTGGAGGTGTGATGGGCACAGTGTGTGGAGGAGTGTGAGAGAACAGTCACAGATGCACCTGGCTATCTGCACTTTATGTTTCCTGGGCCCTCCTGAATGGAGAAATGTGGCTGTGCACTTTTCTGCAGCCCAAGTCTGGTAGAAGTGCTGTTCTGATCAGCCATGCCATTGCTGGGTTCTGTAATGGCCCTTCACATCTCAGGGAGTACTTTGTGGCTGCTGGGTGCACACCAGGCTGACTTACCCATGGGGAGGGAGCAGAGTCTCATGGTTGTGGGCGATATAGGAGTGTCACCATGGGTGACAGAGCACTCTGGTAAGGAGTGAGACCCAAACTTCACCTGGTTTGGTAACAAGCGTGGGTCTGGAGGCAGTTGGCTACTGGGAGTGTCAGCCTCCAGTGAGGTGCTGCCTGGAGGGCAGGAGGACACAAAGCACTGCTGTTGCAGCTGACCTGGGCTCCACATGTTCTCTGAATAAATACAGGGATTTGGTACTGGGTATTCACTGCCTGGCCTCAGGTCTTTGCTTGCTCAATGGTGTCTGTGGACTTGAGATGGTTCCTGTGAGCCCCCAGGGTGGGCTGGGTGTTGCAGAGGAACAGGGAACTGGGGATCTTTAGACTGTAGGAAAGGAGGCTGAAGGAAGAACTTCTTGCTTTCTACAAGTCCCTGAAAGGAGGTTGGAGCCAGGTGGGTGTTGGTCTGTCCTCCCTAGTAACAAGCAGTAGGATGAGAGGAAATGGCCTCAAGTTGCACCAGGGGAGGTTTAGGTTGGCGATTAGGAGAAACTTCTTCACTGCACAGGTTCTCAAAGCCTGGAACAAGAACCCCAGAGTGGTTGAATCCCTGTCCTGGAGCTGTTTCAGAGATGTGGTGCTGAAGGACATGGTCAATCACCATGTCCTTGGTAGAGTTGGACCCCATGATCCGAAAGGTCTTTTCCAACCACAACGTTTCTGTGATTCTATGAATTGTCCTGCACCTTAAGGAGTGAGCACATCTGCAAACCAGGCTGGGGCAACCCTCATCTGGCAAAGGCTGGCAGAATGGTTGGCGCCCATGAGGGATGAGGAGAGGCTGAGGGAATGGGGTTTATTCAGCTGGGAGTGGGGCTGCCTCTAAAGAGGGAACTCAGTTCTTCCTGGAGCTACTGGGTGAACAGGACAAGAGGCAACAAGGGAAAAGAACAGCAAGGGAAAATCCCACCGGATAATAGGGGAAACTTGTCACAAGGAGAGGGAAGGCTCCAGTGTTGAAAATACCCAATCCAGGGCTGGTGCAGCTCAGAGCTGCCTCATCTACACTAACTTGTGCTGAGCAGCAGTTGGCCCAGACACCCCCTCAAGCCCTGTCTCACCTTCCTGTGCAGCCTGCCTCACCTTGCTTCCTGGCCTTTGCCAAGGATGCCAAATAAACCTGAACTTGAGCCATGTGTGGCAGTTAGCTAGTGGCACCTACTTCTGCCAGGTCCTTGCAGCTGCTGGGATAGCTCCTGGGCAACCCACATTAAGCTAGACCACCCAAGGGGTGGTTGCTGCCAGACTTTGCCTTGCTGCTGCCTGCACCCAGCCTGCTGGCACTTGTATCCATAAGCTAAGCCCTGCTCCCCACCAAGCTCCTCCTTGAAGGGCTGGTTCTTCAGCAGGCCCCAGCTGACGTGTGCCTCAAGCCCTGTTGCTCCAGCTCTGGCATCTGAGCGTGTTCAGGCAGAGCTGTCCCTGACCACAGCATGCTGCTCTATCTGACCGGGGCAGGCAAGGAGGGAGCTGCAGCCACAGATAAAACAGTGGTGGGATGTGGACCCTCCCCACCCAGGGTGGGCACCGTGGATGGGACTCAGATATCTGAGTCAAGAAAAGGGGGCCAGTGCCTGGTTGGAGTGCAAGGGAGAAAGCTGGTTGCAGCACAGCCCTGTGAGAAGTGCTGCTGTGGGTTTGGCAGGGATATGCAGCCTCTCCCTCAGTTCCGCCTCAGGAGGAGCCCCAAACCCCATGCCACAGGCATGCAGGGGCCTGGGGGTGATGCTGTGCCTGCACCCACCTTATGCTCTCCCCCCAGGCTGGGCACTTCCTTCCCCAGAATGCTTGAGGTGCTGCAGCCATCCCCTTTGCTCCAGCCCCTGCCCCTACAGACACACGGACCACGGGCTCCAGTAGCTCTCACAACTGCTCTTCATTAAGGGGAGGGGGATTCCAGGTGGCTGGCAGTCACACCCCCAGACTTCTGCTTGTTCCCAGAGCTGCTTGCAGCCATCAGCCACCACAGTCCCATCTCTGTGACCACCCCCTTAAGCTGTCTTCTTCACGACATGGATGAAGTAGCAGGGGACGTGGGCCTGTCCTGGCGTGTAGGGCTGGAAGTCGCCCAGGACGCTGTGCTGGCACTTCCCCTGGAAGGCACCTTTCAGCAGGGCTGTGAAGGCCTCCAGCTGGTGTGGGTAGTACGAGAGACGAAACTTGCTGCAAGGAGGCAACAGAGGTGAGGTGGCAGGGAAAGCTCTACACAGCATCAGTCCTGTCTCCACCACCGTGCTGGGAGCTACCCCCGTGGCCCCTCTCACCTCAGCTCTGGGTCTGCCCCTGCCTCAGTGGGAGGGACCTGCACCGTGTAGTCCAGGGTCACCATATGTGCCTTGTTGTTTACCAGCAGCACTGAGGTGGTTATGTCCTTGGTCAAGTCACTCTGAGGACCGCAGGAAGACATCAGTGTTCTATGGGGATGCAGTGGCCTCCAGCCTGGGTATAGCTCTGCTGCCAGCCTCAGAGCCAAAGGGCTAGAACAGGCTGTGTCAGTAACCTACCTTGTAGTAGATGTTCTTGCCAGGCGGCGCGCAGCCTGTGGCCAGAATGTGATCGTAGTTGCGATGATCGATGACCAGGACACCTCCAGGCCGCACCATGCTGGCAATATTCCTCAGGGCCAGCTTGTGGTCACTCTGGTCCCCTGGGGAGGAAACCGTAGCATCTCCAGCCACTAGCTGTACCCCATAGCATATCCCATGAAGCCCCATCTCACCCATACACACAGAGAGCTGCCCCCTCACCTCCACCCCAGCCCCACACAGTCCTAGCTTGGAGAACCCACAGCCCACCCACAGTATAAGCTCAGGCACATTTTCAGCCACACTGGGGCAAAGCATGCCACGTGGAGAACCCACCACTCCACTTGTGGCAAAAGTCTGAGGCAGTCTCCAGCCTTGCAGAGCTGTGATACAGATGTGCACAGCTCTACCACCACAGGACCCAGTGGCTCCCCTCATGCCATAAACAGGTGGAGCATGGTCTCAGTCTTCTTGGAAATGTGCCATGACAACTCCACCATGCATAATCCACTGCCCCACTTGGGGCATGAGTTTGGGCACGTTCTCAGCCTGCTGGGAGGCACTGTGCACATGTGCATAGCTCTTCTTCCCCACTCATCCCCCACCAACCCCCTCCATCTCTCCACCCCCAACCTTTGAAGTCAGGCAGGTGTGCGAAGGAGTTGCCCAGGCAGATGACTGCGTCAAACCCATCTCCTGGCTTCTCCAGGTCCTTCTCCAGCGTGAGCCAGTTGGCCTCCTCGATGACTGAAGCACAGGGAAGCGGATGAGGGCAGGGACACCTCACCTACCTGACAGCCTTCCTTGCATGCAAGACACTCCCTCCCCCTACCCCAGCATCACTCCAGCCGCTCTTTGTCGTCGTCCCCCCCCGCCCCGGGTGATTGGAGGCAGCCTGAAGTCAGCAGGCAGACGAGGGCTATGGCCTCGGTTTGCCAAGTAACCGGCACTGGCAGGCCCCTGACCGTCACTTCCAGCAAGGCCACCTGGCCAGCGGCACCCATGCAAGGGGCCTGAGCACCCCGTGGGATGGGCTCAGGGCAGAGGCCCCCGAGGACCGAGATGAGGTGTTGGGTGTCTGCACGACCCTCCCGGCCCCCACGGCCCCCGCACCCCATCGGTCGAAGGGCTCCTCCTTGCGCCGCTCCCAGCGCTCCTTCAGTGCGTACTTGAGCATCTTGTCGCTGGCGTCGACACTAGTCACCTGGAAGCCCTCCTCGAGAAGCATGATGGAGTCCACCCTGTGGACATGGGCGTCAGCGGGGCCAAGGGCAGCTGAGGGGGCAGAGGGGGCTTGGGATGGCGGGCTGGGATAGGGTGGGAAGGGAGGAGAGGTGGGTGTGCCGGGAACGGCCTAGGACATTGGGGCACAAGGTAGCCCCCTGGGGAAAGAACCTGGAAGGCGAGCGGACGCGGGTAGCGGTTCCTCACCCGGTGCCGCAGGCCACATCGAGGACGGAGCGGCAGCGGTGCTGGCGGAGCAGCGCCAGAAGCCAGCTGCGGTACTCGGCCGTGCGGCCCCGGATGTCTCCGATGTACAGCTGCCACACGCGGGCCGCCCGTCCATCCGCGTACTGGTCCGGCAGCCCTTCCGCCGCTACCCCCAGCGACCGCGTCCGGTACACGCTGTCCACCATCCCGCCGACGCAGTCCCGACCACGGCCACGGGCCCCAACTGCACCGTGACCCCGCCGCCGCCACGCCTCCGCTGCGCCGCCAATCCGCGAAGCCGCCGGCCTCCCTGCCCCGCCAATCCCCGCCTCCGCCCCTCCCCTGCTCCGGCAATCCCCGCCGCTGCCGGCGTCCCTGCCCCACCAATCCCCGCCTTCGCCCCTCCCTGCTCCGCCAATTCCCTCAGCCTTTGGCGTTCCCCAAGTCGCCAATCCCCGCCGCCGCCACCACCCCGTAGCAGCCCTGACCTTTGGCTGTGCGGCGAGGCGGGACCGCGCCAGCGCAGAGGTCGGGGTCTGGTCGTCCACGAGTACCGCCCCGGCCCGAGGGCTCTCATCACCTTCCCCGACAGGGCTGCGGCAGCGGAGCAGAGCCCCTGACCGCGGCAGGAGCTGAGGCTGACGCGGCAACGGCTGTAGAGGAAAACGTATTTATTTACAGTCCGGGCAGAGTGCAGGCAGGACGAGGAGCCGGCTCCAGGGTAGCCCCTGGCAGTAGGGTTGGGGCCGGCCGCTGCGCGTCACAAACCTGCGGGCAGGATCGCGCCCAATCTGGCAAATCTGGGCAGGCCAGTCCACTCCTCGCACAGGGTAGCTCAGGCCACGACCTAAGTCCCTTTTCCTTTGGTAGCCGCAGGATACGACAGGGTGAGAGCCCAGGGCCCTGGGACTGTGTGCCTACAGCTCATCGGCTGGGCTGTGGGTGAGCGAAACCTCCTCCTGGATTCCACTCTCCTCCAGGCTCTCCCCTGAAGCTGGGAGGCTGGCAGCTCCCTCGCTGTCCTTCTCACCCTTCTTCTTCTTCCTGCTCTTTTTCTTGCTCTTCTTCTCCCCCACACTTGCCAAGTCACCTTTCTTGCCAGTCCACTTCTCTGCCAGACAGCCTGTGGAGAAGTTCAAAAGTGAAGGGCTCCCTGTGCCCTGGCATGGCTCCCCCACCCTCCTAGCCTGCCCATGCAGCCCCTGGCAGTAGCTTGGACTTACTTGTGTCCTTCCCTTTTAGTACGTGGTCAGCACAGAGAAACTGAGAGAGGTCCTCCGTTTGGTGGTGTCTGTACCAGTCCTCGATCACGTCTTCGTACTCCTCCACCAGCACATCACACTAGCACAGAGAGGAGAGCCCAGCTCCAGCCATGCACCACTGAGGCAGGACCAGGGCAAGGGCACCAAGTCCTGCCAACACCCTCATTCCTAGCAGTGCACCACCAAGCCCTCTCCCACTCTGCTCCAGCCCACAAGGCCACAGCGGCAGCCAAGGGCCGATCCCAACAGTTTGGGTACCTGCTTTTTGAGGTCAGCCACCTCAGCAGAGGTCTCATTCCACAGCTCATAGGGGATGTCCATCACCACCTTGACACCCTTGTGCACCAGGTTGTGCAGGGTCTCGAACGTCTCCGACATGCCCTAGGGAAGCAGTGGTGCCCAGTGAAGCAGTGCTTCTCCTGCCAGGCTCCAGCTCTCCCCTCCCAGTGCTGCCACATAACCCTGCCCAGGGATGCAGGTATGTGCAAGCCAGCCAAAACCAGGTCCCTACCAAGCGGCAGGAAACTTGCAAAACCTGCTCCCAAAGTCAACAGGAAGACATGGCCCAGGCAAGACAATTGATGGGTCCTGTGCTTAGGTCACAAAAACCCTGTGCTATGCTCCAGTCTTGGGACAGAGTGGCTGGAAAGCTGCTTGGGCAGAAAAGGACCTGGGGGTGCCGGTTAACAGTCAGCTAAACGAGAGCCAGCAGTGCGCTCAGGTGGCCAAGAAAGCCACCAGCATCCTGGCTTGGATTGGGAATGTGCAGCCAGCAAGAGCAGGAAAATAATCATGCCTCTGTACTCAGCACTGCTGAGGCTGCAACTCAAATACCAGGTTAAGTTTTGGGCTCCTCATTGCAAGAAAGACATTGAGGTGCTGGAGCACGTCCAGAGAAGGGCAGTGAAGCTGGTGAAGGGTCTGGAGAACAGCTCTGGTGAGGAGCACCAAGAGAACTGGGATTGTTCGGTCTGGAGAAAGGGAGGCGGAGGAGAGACCTCATTGTTCTCTACAACTCCCTGAAAGGAACTTGGAGTGAGGTGGGGGTTGGTCTCTTCTCCCTAGTATCAGGTGATAGAACAATAGGAAATAGCCTGAAATTGTGCCAGGGGAGGTTTAGGTTGGATGTCAGGAAAAAATTAATTTCTGCAAGAGTGGTCAGGCATTGGAACAGGCTGCCCAGAGAGGTGGTGGAGTCACCATCCCTGGAGATGTTCAAGAAATACGTGGACATGGCAGCACTTTGGGACATGGTTTAGTGGCCTTAGGTAGATGGTTGGACTCAATGATCTTAGAAGTCTTTTCCAACCAAAATAATTCTAGGATCCTAAGACAGCCCCTGTCTCCCTCCCCACACCTAACTTGGGGGGTGCAGTGCAACCTTGCGTGCTGGGTGCTGGCAGGGAATCCAAGGGATGGCAAGAACAAACCCCAGCAGAGCACCCTGGCAGTGCAGGGGCAGATGAGGGATGCTTGGCAGCAGGGTGCTGCAGGACAGCACTCACCTTTGCAAATCTGTTGCTGCCACTCCTCTCCTTGTGCAGGTTGTAATCCAGCAGCCGCTTGCAGATGTTCTCTGTCACCTCAATTAACCGGATGTCCCTGCACAGAGAGGACAGGGGGTTGGGCTCAGCCCCGTCCCCTCAGAAGAACAAGCAAGACACAGGGCAAGCCTCAGTCCAGCTGCTGTGATGGAGGAGTGCTCTGTGGCTCTCAGGCTGCCCTAACCAGAAGGAGCTGCCCTAACCAGAAGGAGCTGCCCTGTCCAGCCCACCAGGCATAAAGCACTTTTCTCAGAGGAGCTGTGCACAGCCTGCCTGTATCTCCTGAAGCCCCCAGCCCTGCAGGCAGTGACAGGATGAGACCACCCATCCCAGCCTCACTTACGACTGCGTGTACTTGACAGCAGAGCCTTTCCCATCCAGGAAGCCATACTTGGTATCAATCACCTCCTTTGTCCTGCCAGTCTCCTCAAAAGCAGATTTCAGCTCCACTGCCACGTACTTGCACACTGCAAGGAGGAAGCACAGATGTATTAGGGGCGTTTGTCACACCTAGGCATAAGATAGCAGCAGAAGCATGCACCAGGAGCCAGGTACTCCAGAATCAGTAGAAGTGGAAAACAGATACCTTGGATACTCAAATAACTGGGAATAGCTCAACAGATTCCACTGGAGATGCCCTGAAGCAGGCCCACTTCTGTTAGTGCTTCCCCGTAAGCACATCCAGCCATCTGCTGTGGCACAGCTGGGAAGGCAGATGATACCAGTCTGCCTGCAGCTGTCCCAACAGTTCCCACTCTGTAGCTCCCAAACCCTCCACCTCCATACCACAAGCTGCTCCCTTCCTCCTGAGAGGAGGGGCCTTTTTTGCAACAGCTTCTCCTCATCACACCAGCACATCCCACCTGGTAAGAGTTTCCCACAGTTCCCTATGGAAGGACTATGCTAGGGACCGAGGGGCTGGCAAGGTTCAACAGGCTAGGTGGTGGGACAATATGCTGGCTATGCCACCACACAAAGGGCTGTCAACTCCAGCAGCAGTGCATGGGGCATTGCCTGAGGCAAAGACTACAGCACTAACAGCTTTGTAACACAGTGCATGTTTTCTTTTATAAAACTAAAAAAAAAAAAACAAAAAAACAACCAAACAACTTTATTTGTTCTGTAACAAAGAATCCCAGCAGAGCTACAGAAACAGCTGGAGACGTATTTCCACCATTTACAAAGTGGAAACACAGGGAATGGAAGCCAAGTATGGTGTGGCTCTTCCACCTCCGAAGCCAGGGACCAGGAATGGTTTGTCCTGTGAGCTCCTCTTCTTCAAGCCCTGCTTTAGGAGAAGTTCCCCACAGCAGGAACAGTGAGATGGTGACGAACCACCACATCTTCTCCCAGACAATGAGATCAGCAGAGATACACTGCAGGTAGGAAGAGAGCAAAGTGACTTCTCCAAGGCTGTCACACACGTGCTGTGAAGCCTTGCACATGCCTCCTGTGCTTTCCTTTCTCTGCTGGCACCAGGGGCTGGAGATGACTGCAGTCATTTTTCAAATGGGATGGATGCTCCTTTTTGCAGCTCCTCTAGGTTCAAGTCTCAAGGATGTCCTGCTCCACACCACACTTATTACAGCATCCCCTTGCATGCCAGTAGTGCTGGGTCCAATTATCCAGATGCTGCCCGTGGCCATCACTGCATACTGACACAGGTTCCAGGCCTGGGCAAGAAGAGGAGCAATATGTGGTCAGTGCTTGCTACGATGCTCCTCAGAGGTTATGTAGGTGCCACAGCACAGCTCAGCCATCAGTGTCCACAGAGCTGCTTCCCTATCAGGGAAAGCTTTGTAGAGTTCCAGAGTTCAGTTTCTTCATTTTCTCTTTGCTGCGAAGCTCCACGTGTCCTTGCACTGCAAAGACAGAGGGAACTACGGCAGACGGCAAAGATCCATAATGACCTGCCCTGGATTGCCTGCGAAGCCTTTGACTGTGCGAATCACGCGGCTGCTCCAGGAAGAAGCATCACTGAGATCGAACCGCGAGCGGCAGAGATGACCAGCCCCAGCTACGAACCGTCAGTGCCTCCCCCGAACAGCAGTGCCTGCCGGGTGCCCCTAAATCCCTCCTCTAGGGACAGAGGGAAGACAGCAGTAGAAACAAGCACCAGGAGCTGGACAGCAGCAGGGGCACGCCGCGGGAGGCTCCACTCGCTGCAGGGGCGCTGGCGGGCACTTGCTCCCACCGAGACACTCAGCACCAGCAGCTGCGCCTGCAAAAGTACCTCTAGGCTCGTTCCTCTCGTTCAGCTGCAAGGTTGTGGGGGCAGCCAGACCTTGGGGCTGCGGTTGCAGCCTCCACACTACTCAATCTCGTCCGGAGCAGCCAGCGCGCGGCGGCCGATCCACCCCATCCACACCCGGCGAGCCAGGCCCAGGCTCTGCGGCGGGACCTTTCCGGTCCGCCCCCGGCCCCACTTACCCTCGCATTTGCTAGGCAACCGCACCCAGTCCGAGTCGTCACCTCCTGCCAGAGCCGCCGCCAGCAGCAGCAGCACTGCCGCCGCCGCCGCCATGGCTCCGCTTCCGGAGCCGCGCTTCCGGGAGCGCCCCGCCCGGTAACCGTGGAAACGAGCAGCGCCGGCCAATCCTAGCGGTGCGCGTGGCCCGCTCAACCAATCACCGCCCGCCCGCCCTCCGCCGGAGCCAGCGCTCCAGGGCCCCGCTCGGCCGCCCTGGGGCCGCCTCCGAGTCGTGGCGGCAACGCGCACATGGCCCCAGCGCGGAGGGAAGGGAACTCGTGTGCGATCACCCCACTGCCGGCCTGCCCTCCGCCACCTCCATCTCCCACGCAACCCTCTGCCCCTCCAGGGGCCCTGCCCCACCCGGAAGTTCACCCACCCCCATTCTGGGTCTCCACCACCCAACGAAACCGTAGTGACCTCCCTCTCTTTTCCACCCACACGGCATTCCCCTCCAGATGCTCAGTCTCTCCCTCCAGCATTTGGAGGACTCCTCTCCACCCTCCAGAATATTTCAGGTGCGTTCCCCAGCCCCAGACCAAACTAAAGGGAATTACCTCTCGGGGGCAGCCCTCTACCTAGGCCTTTAGGTCTGGATGAGGAAGGTGGAGGTGAGGATGGCATCAGAGAGCGCAACCTTCAGCAGCACCAGGCGGACAGCCACGAGCAGGGCGGCCGAGGCACGAGCCGTCCCTACTGCAACAAAGGGGACAAGTGACGCCTGTCATAGCACCCCACTGCCCCCACGGCTCTGGTGGGGGCAGGTCAAAGAATCCTCAAGACTTCAGGCCCAAGAAATTCCTCTGAGCCCATCATGGGTTTTTTCTCACCTTCACACATCCCCAAGACACCTTATTTCACCCCATGCTGTCCCTGAGAGCAGGCTGGTTCTGACCTGCTTCTCCCCATCCTCTCTCTTTCCCCAAGCCTCTCTACCAAGGCTCCATTCTCTCTTCCCCAGCCCTACAATGCTGTTGGGACTCATCCCAACTATCACATCCCCAGCTGGGTCCCTGACAGGAAACCAGCAAGGCTTCATTTCCTGGCAGCTGATGTTCTCACCATGGCAGGGCTCATATACTCACCGGACATGCTGCTGGGACATGGCTCTACCCCCTCCTCGTTGCCTGTGGGATGAGAGAGCAACTGGGGAGGTGGCAGCAAGGATAGCCTGGTGCCAGGTGTGTGACACAGCTGGCTACAAACCCTTCCCTGCCTGATGACTGGGGCAGCAACATTGCCCACAGGGCCTCACACCTGCTCTTTGCCAGCCCCCATCCTCAGCGGGCATTGGGTTGGGCAGCTCAGGCTAGGACAGGCAAAGGGGACAGCAGCAGAGCTGTACCTGTGACGCGGATGGGGCTGGAACTGTGGGCTGGAGAGGTCCTGTTGGGTCCCACATGGCAAGTGAAATCCTCCTCAGGTAGAGGGTTATCAGGGAGAAGGGAGATGGTGCAGATGGTGCCACCATCCTCCTGGGAGACTCCGTATGAGAAGGACTGCAGGGTGCTGCTGTTCCCACTGGAGATCCAGACAGTGTAGCCCAAGCCCGGGGCCAGCTCGCTCACCACACAGACCACCAGATGCCGGCGCTGCCCAGCCACCACCATGCTCAGCGGTGGGGCCAGAGTGGGCAACGGCCTGGTGGCTTTGCCAGCTAGGGAGAAGGGGCACAAGGATCAGGGACACCGCACCCGGCATCGCAACCAGTGTGGTGACAGCCTTCATACCTAGCACGGGCGGTACCCGGCCCTCCTACCCGCCGGCCTTCTCCCTCACACAGGGGTACTCACAGGGCAGCAGTGGGAGCAGAGCAGCAGCCAGCAGCACCCAGAGCCCCTCCATAGCAGCTGCAGCCTGTGGGGCCGCCGAGGGCTCAGCCCCGAACTGTCGCCGCCCATCACCTGGCGCTGCGGTGGGGCGGTCCCGGAGGCTGCGGGGGCGGCTCCCGCTCCCCGCGGTGGTTAACGCGGCCCTTCCCCCGGCTCCCCTGCCATGGTATCGCCCAGCTCCCCCTCTAGCAGCAGTGGTAGCGTCCCTCGTCCCTCCACCCGGCGAGACGGCCCGGCCCGCGTCCCGTCTCGGCCGCGCCATGCAGCGCGCACCGGCCCCCGCCACGCTCCCACCTGCCCCCTCCTTCGCCGAGCTCCTGCGGTTGGTACGAAGCGGGCAGGAACCGCCAGGAGTGCGGCGACCCCAGGCCTCGCCCACCGGGGACAGCCCTGCCGCCTCCTGCCTGCCGCTGCCCGCCAAGCCCTGGGAGAGGAAGCCCGGATCCCCGGCCAGCCTGCCCCACGGCGCGTCCCCGGCCCCCGGCGCCGCTCCGGAGACAGACGATGTACGTTCATACAAAAGAACTCTTTAACAAGAAGCTTGGGGCGGCCGCCGGGGCCACAGGCTTGGCTTCAACCGAGCAGCGGCCCGGTTTCCCCAGCGTGGCCAGGAAGGCAGAGGGAGGAGAGAGGGAATAGGCAGAGGGGCAGCCGTTGCTGCAGGGACTGGGCTGCTCCGTGGTGATGCCTGTCGTGTGGTGTCCATGCTTGACAGCACCGTCTGCTTCCTGGTTCTTCAGCCTGAGGCCAAGACACCACAAAAAGCCCCAGTGCTGCTGCAGCAGCACGCCGAGGCACGTGCGCTGCGTTGGGCTGTGCAACACCAACCACTGCCAGGACAGCCCCGACTCGGCCACTTTGCTCAGTTGTGCTCAAGGCTGCAGCTTGACATGGTAGAACTTTGTGCCACCTTCTTCTTCCTGAGTTTCAAGGCACGTGTATTGAAATAAAGCAAAACAAAACATGTCCAATCATTTTAGTGCATACCCATCATTAAAGCATCTGTTGTAAAAGGAATTTTTTTTCTTCCAAAAAAACCAAAATATGTCCCTTTGGCATTTCCAGCATTCACTTCATGCTGTTTTGTGACCTCTTCATGTTTGCAGCTGCATCCAGCACTTGAAGAACAAAGAACTCCGCCGCTCTCAACCCAGCATCCTGGTCGGAGCAGTGATTTTGCTTGATTTCCATATGCCATATCTCAGGAGTGACTGATCCTGTGGGTAGTGCAACAGAACTGCCTTTCCTTGCCGTACAGCTTGGCAGCTGCCTCCTCTCAATACAAACATCAAATTAAAGAACCTGAGAACTTGGAACACTTGAAACCCTCGGGGGGAGCAAACGCAGGACTGCCACCAGCTTCTTCCCTCCCAGCAGCAGCATCACCCTGCCTGAGGACACAGCTACTCCACCTTCAGCTTTGTTTTTATGTTCATGGCTGCCAGCTCTGCCACAAAGTAGCGGAAGACATGGGGCACTGGGACAGCTTCGATCCTGTCTGCCTCACTGCAGACAGAGCAGGAATACCTCCTGTTGCTAGTCACAGAGATGGAGTGTGGTGGTCTCTCCAGCACAGGAGAGGTCATGCTGGCGCAGTTCATGCAGACATAGGCTATGGATCCATCGGAGCAATTGAACAGGCGGTCTTGCAGCAAGAAAGAGGTCCCATGAGCCAGCAAAGCGTCGCGTTCCATCTCGCCGAAGCGAATCCCACCTTCCACGTTCCTCCCTTTGATGGGCTGGTTGGTGAGAGCATCTCTGGGCCCTGTTGTCCTCACCTGGAACTTGTCGGAGACCATGTGGCGCAGGCGCTGGTAGTAGACCACTCCCACAAAGATGTCTGCCTCCAGCTCCAGGCCGCTGATGCCGCTGTACATCTTCTCCGTCCCAAAGAAGTTATAACCTGCACTCACTAAAGTCTCACCGAAGTATTTCAAAGCAGAGTTCTTCTCCGTGAAGGTGAAGGGGGTGGCATCATAGGAGACGCCATGCAGTGCTGCCGACTTCCCCGCCATGCTCTCGATTAACATCCCAATGGTCATCCGCGAGGGAAAGCCGTGAGGGTTGAAGAGGATGTCTGGAACCATCCCGTTCTCTGTGAACGGCATGTCCTCCACTGGCCAGAGCTGGCTCAGGATACCTTTCTGCCCATGGCGGCTGGCAAATTTGTCTCCAACAGTTGGATTTCTGGGAACCCTCACAGTGATGCAGACCTTCTTGAATTTCCCGGTGCCGCGGTCGTTACTGCATAACCTGACGTTGTCCACGATGCCAACTTCCTTGTTCCTGGGCAAGTGGAAAAGCAACCACAGCAAAGATGTTAATTAAGTGTGCTCATCACTTTTACCTGGGAAAGGGAAATGAAGGGGAAAAAAAAACACCACCAAATCACATTTCAGTTGTGGGCCCCTCACTACAAGAAAAATACTGAGGTGCTGGAGCACCTCCGGAAAGGCAAAGGTGGTGAAGGGTCTGGAGAATAGGTCTGGTGAAGAGCAGCTGAGGGAACTGGGGTTGTTTAGTCTGAAGACAGGAGGCTGAAGGGAGACCTCATTGCTCTCTACAACTCCCTGAAAGGAGGCTGGAGTGAGGTGAGGACTGGTCTCTCCTCCCTAGGAAGAAGCGATAGGATGAGAGGAAGTGGCCTCTGGTTATACCAGGGGAGGTTTAGGCTGGGCATTAGGAAAAAATTCTTTCCTGCAGGAGCAGTCAGGCATCGGAACAGGCTGCCCAGGGAGGTGGTGGAGTCACTTGAGATTTCAAGAAACAAATGAACATGGCACTTTTGGACATCATTTAATGGGTATGGTTTTGGGTTGATGGTTTGACTGGTTATCTTTTCCAGTATGATGATGAAGGCCTTTTCCAACCTTAATGATTCTGTGATTTTACAGTTCATAAGTTTCAAAGTGTCTTGGGACAGCTGGGGAACCCTACCCTTCTTGAAAAATGACTATTCAGTGCCAAGGGCATCAGACAGCATAAGAGTTGGGACAAGGGCACCACACAAGTACCATCTCTTTGCTTCTAATACTAGAAGCTACATTAGCTTACAACTTCCAGGAGATAGGCAGTGTGCCACCAGGGATTTAAAGTAAATAAAATAAAGCTGGTCGACCCCTACTGCACTTGATCTGACTATTTATTGTGTGTTAAGGCAACAGTCCCTCTCCCTGACCCCAAGAGATTGACACCACCTTCATGGCACACCAAAATAAAGGTGTGGGTTCATTGCAGAGCACAAAGGAAAGCTGAAGGCAGAACGGGAAGGGAGAGGGCTTTGCTAGCAAATGCTTTGTTCAGGGGCATGCTGCTTCTCCTCCAGCTTGATGTTCCACATGCTAGGTGTCTACTGCAGACTTGACTATGGTCATAAGGTTTTCATCCCAAGCTCTCCATTAGGACAGCTAAGGAATAACTACTTTTTGTCCCATGTTAAGACACAGTTACTTTTCTTTTCCTTCTCTGAAGTCCTAATGAGCTCAGTGTTTGCAGAAGGCCTGTACGTAAGTTCAGCTTTTGTTCCAAAGCTATTATTTTTCCATGTCAAAATGCAAACAGGTAATGAGCTGTCATAAAAAAAATGCCCCAACAGCAAATGAGTAAACTCTGCTTCAGAAGCATCTCCCAAGATTGGTCACAGTTTTGACCTCAAAAGCTTTTATTCTCCCTCTCTTCCAAGCCATGTGTAGCTGGTGCATGCAGCACTTAGGACAGTAGAGAGATCTCCTTAAGAGCCTCAGGTATTTGGGGTACATTGAACCTCATCTTGCAGCAGGAATCTAAATAATGATCTGATTTGGACCAAGAAGGAACAAAACCTGAATGGTACAGAGGTGAAATGACTCTCTGGATAAGGAATGAGAGGCTAGGCTGGCATGAGAGAGATAGAAAGCAGTACCATTGGGTGGGAGAGCCAAAGAGGGGCACCCAACTGCAAGAACAAGGCTTACAGATCTCCACTGCCACCTGCCAAATGTCTCAGCTTTGCTCTACCACCAGGATAACTAATTCTACAAGCCCACAGCAGTCTCCCCAGCATGGCAAAGACATAATTTTTTTATAGTGATTGGTAACAGCTTTTCCAGTCATGCCAGGTACTGCCACTCAGGTGCTCCTCAAACTGATTCACCTTCACAAGGTGAAGAACTACACAGCTTTATCCTCAGTCTGTCAATGCTGGAGAGAGACACAGGTAAGGCCTGAAATTGTGTGGGCAACAGAGTGCAGGATGTATTTAAACATGTCAGTTTCTGATCAAATTTTTTGTTTACCTTTCAAAGAGGATTTTAATGCCTTCCCCCTTTCAACTGAAGTGCTAAAATCTTACAGAACTTACCCCAGCAATATTCCAGGGGGAGGGAGTGGTGTAGTAGGCACATTTTAACATTCTTGCAGTTTGGGAGCTGCAACATTAGTAAAAGTGCACTTCGAATCCCTAATCCTTCAACAACTTTGCCTATAAAAAGTTTTTCTGGCAAGTCACTGAGACTTAGCTTTCTGTGACTTCTATCTGCAGAGAATGGGCAGAAGAAAAGTCATTGGGAGACAAAAAAAAATTCTGCAAGATCTAACTTTTTAGTGGCCTCAGATTGTACTCCTGGGAGAAGTCAGGCTCTGCAGCATCACTGTCTTAAAAGCTATGATCCACACATGGGAATCACCTACATGAACTTCATGTTCTCTGTCAAGAACACGGACATTTATCACAAGAGGAGACAAGGGAACACCATAGAGGAGAAGATACTGCAGCTCCTCAGGGTCAGCTTGCACTCGGGCTGCTCAGGGCAGGTGTGTGGAGCCAGGAAGGACGAGCTGTACTTACGGATAGTTCACAGTGAAGGTCTCCCCTGTACTGAGGTTCATGAAGCTGTAGAAGGGGTCTCCAGGCTGTAGGATGGAGCCAACAAAAGGCAGTCCATCTGCATCCAACTTATCTGTCAGATTAGGATCACCAGGCCTGATGCCAAACACTAAATTATCTCCTGCCCTGCTAGCTTTCAGGGAAAGGTCAATGCTCTCCATCTTGATAACACTTCCATAGGCAAACCCTCTCTGCCAGGAAGATTTGTTCACAATCTAGAAAGATGAAATAAAGGCCTATTAAAGACTTGCTAGTAACTCCAGCAAAGAAAACATGCCCATTCCTATCTTGAGGCTTACCTTTTGAACACTGCCTTACTAAACAAAGCCTCCCAGTGAGTCAACACTCCAGCAGACCCAAACTTTCTGTAACCCAAGTATTTTTCAATGCTGGAAGTTCACCACCTTGCAACAAGGGAGCTCCCTCTGCTCTGCTCTCAGTACTTGCAGCATTACCTGTGGTAACAACACTTAGCCCCTGTCCTTTACCTCCCCTAACAGAATCTGTGGATTAGCAGAAGCAGAGAATTGGCTCTTCTCAGCTAGGTACCACCTTTCTTCCCAGTCATCCACATCAAGTTCTATAAAGGACAGTAGAGTATTAGGAAGAAATTCTTTCCAGTGAAGGTGGCGAGACACTGGAACAGGTTTCCCAGGAAAGCTGTGGATGCCCCCTCCCTGGAGGTGTTCCAAGGTCAGGCTGGACAAGGCCTTGAGCAACCTGGTCTGAAGGAAGGTGTCCCTGCCCATGGCAGGGGGGTGGAATGATCTTTAAAGTCCCTTCCAACCTAAGCCATTCTATGATTCCTCCTTTTGGTGGCTTACCATTGCATCTTCCATGTCATAGCCACTGTAGGATATGACAGCCACAACTGAATTGGTGCCAATTGGATAGCTGTCCATACCATAATAGTCATACATGCTGGGCCGCACCAGAGGGCTCTGGGGGGTATGAAGGTGGTAGAGTTTGTTATCTGAGCGGTCCTTGTAGTTATAAACTGGAAACCCCATGGTTTGCTTTCCTATAAAGAAAGAATTGGATTTACTCAGGATTAAGTTCATCTATGGTTCATCCTCCATGTACATTGCTGCAAAGAAAGCTGGAAATGTAACTTATCAGAGATTCTCAGTCTTAAAACCTTCCAAATGTAGTAGCTGCCCTAAGCTGAGCTGTAAAAGTTTCTATGAATGACAACACTCAGTTCCTTTCCTGCTATTTCATAATGGCACAGGGTGCCCAGGGAAGTGGTGGACTCACTATCCCTGGAGGTGTTTAAAATGTCCAGAGGAAGAGCTTAGGGACATGATCTAGGAGTTGTGTACAGGGATATGGTTATGGTTGGACTTGATGTTCTTAAAAGTCTTTTCTAGCCAGGTGATCCTATAAAGGAGTATTTGTAATTTTGTGTGTTTCCTCCAGTTTTGAAACCTCCAATAAAGGTCAGTGTGGTGGCTTTTTGATTTGTTTGGCTGTGAGGAGGGTTCAGAGAATCACAGAATCATTTTGTTTGAAAAAGACTTTTAAGATAAAGTTTCTCTAAATCTGCCAAGGCTGGTGCTAAACCATAGCCCTCAGCACCACACTTCTGCCTCTTTGAAATACCTCCACAGATGGGGATTCAGCCACCTCCCCAGGGAGCCTGTTGCAGTGTTNAGTTGGTTTTATTTCCTCTCTCCCCTTTCCCATAGTGAGGCAAATTCTACACGTTTCCAGGCCACAAGGCATTTGCTTTTGCATTACAAATATACTGGCAAAGAAACCAAGTTTTGAACACAGCCATATTGGTGCTTTCACAAAAATATGGTAATGTCCAAATGGTATAATTTTAAGGACGTGTTTTGATAATGCTATCAGAAACTGGGTATGTCTACAGATACTATCAAAGGAATGCAACCTGCTCTCCTCAAGTGCCTGCTCACACTCTCTTGGCCTCTTTTAAAAAATAATCAGCTGAGGTGCAAGTGATGTGCAAGCTTGAAACCCCACTGCAATCTCCACCCTCCGACACACTTCTTTCAGACAACCAAACAAATCAATTTAAATCCTTGCCAAATAGCTGTCAGATGAAACTTCCCACCCTGCTCCAACAGCGGTGTATTGCTCTCTTCCAACGGATGCATGGCAAGTGTCCTCTCAGCAGCTGCAGTGTCGAGACAGAAGTTGCTCACTGAAAGCAGGTGGCAAGGAAACCTCACAGTAACTACTACAGAGCATCTGTTGGAGCTACCAAGCAGAAGTAGGTTAACCTCTGTTGTTTGTGGGGAGGACTGTTGGCAGTAGAGTTGTCAGACATTAACAACACTGAACAGCTGGTGCAATGCCCTTCAATTCTACATGATCGAAAACATCAAATTAGGACAGAAACCAGACAAAACTTAGTACTTAGGGAAGGCAACATGAAACTACCAAGAAGAACACTGAAGTCCTGAACCAGGGTCCAGAGAGGGGAAATGAAGCGGGCAGAAGGTCTAGAGAACAGGCCTTGTGAGGAGTGGCTGAGGGCATTGGGGCTGTTCAGCTTGGAGAAAAGAAGGCTGAAGGGAGACCTTTCAGGGTGTTATAGAGAGTGAGAAGAAGATTAGAGGTGGAGGTTGTTCTCTTCTATCACTTGTTACTAGGAAGAAGGGAAGGAAATGGCCTCAAGTTGCACCAGGGGAGGTTTAAGTTAGACATTGGAAGAAACTTCTCGAGAGGGTTCTCAAAGACTGGAACAGGCCCTCCAGGGAGGTGGTTAAATCCCCACCCCAGAGGTATTTCAAAGAGGCAGAGACATGATGCTGAGGGACATGGTATAGCACCAGCTTTGGCAGAGTTAAGAGAATGGTGGACTTGATGCTCTTAAAGGCCTTTTCCAACTAAAACAATTCTATGATTCTGTGAGTGCAACGACAAAGAACAGCCTGCTGGAAGGCAGCCAGGATGATAAACTTGACTTCATTTACTGTGTCATGGAAACAATGGCTGTTAATTCATCTCAGCAGTGAAAGAGTAGCCTGGACAAGCTGTTGTTCGTGAACGTAGGAAGACACACTGGGATAGATGAGATCTTCCTCCCACCCCGCTTTGCCCAGGGACCTGCAGCACCAGGTACTAAAGCACTTACCCATCTGGCACTGGTACATGTTCCGTGGACTTTGATTGTGGTCAGAGAAGGGGATGAGGTTGGCCACCACACTCAGAATGCTGTGAGGGAAGAGCTCCTGGTGAGTGGTCACTCCAGACACCACCTCTGACTCCATGGAGGCCACGTTCATGAAGATCTGCAGGCACAAATCAGACAGCACTCGTTTGCTTCCTTCTTTTCAAGGGAAAGAAGCTTCCACAAAGCTGCCTCCTGTGTTTTCCTATCAGCTATTTCAGTTTCAGCTGTGGCCGCTGCCTGCACCTTGGAGTACTAGCAGGCAAGAAAAATACCAGACACCTATCACAATGCCATACCAACTGCAAGGAATGCAAGCCCAGAAATACAAAACCTCAGTAACATGTCCTCCTTCCTTTCTCCCATTTCAGCTGTTCCAAACAGGTGAGGTCCCAGGCAGCCCACTGCCTGCCAGGGCCCATGGGCTGTTTGAAGAACATGATGTAACACAAATTTGAGAGCACACACGCACACAGAGCAGTCCTTCACCTCAAAAGCTTCACTAGATGACTACTGAGGATGGATTTCCAGATTTCAGAAAAATGCCTACAATCCACTGAAGACACTTACTAAAAGGTGGGAAAACCTTTCTGCCACCTACTGTAGCTCATCAACAGAAGTTTCCCACAGTCACAGCCTCTTTCACAAACACCTTCCAAACCATGGGCTTTGATGATGAGTATCTCTGTCATAGAGGGCACTAAAGAAATGTGCAGCCCCTACCTGTTCCAGAGTACCAATCCATTCGTTCCTTCCGTAGAACAGGTTCCTGACAGGCCGCACCATCCGGCAAGGGGTAGTAAAAATGAACAACCCAGGATACAGACTGGGTTTTCCTGTCATTGGGATGAGGACCACTTCTGCCCGGGCAGGAAATCTCTTCTCTTGTGTGATCTGTTTGGACAAAGAAATGCTCATTTAGAAATGCAGAATCACAGAAGGGTAGGGGTTGGAAGGAACCTCTGGAGTTCACGTCCAACACACTTGCCAAGGCAGGTTTCAGCTAGAAAACACTGCACAGGAACGTGTCCAGGTAGGTGGTAGAGTCTCCATCTCTGGAGACACTCAAAACATCTCTGGGTAGCCTGCTCCAGTTCTCTGTCACACTTAAAGTTCCTCTTCATGTTTAGATGGAACTTCTTACATTTGAGTTTGTGCTTGTGACCCCTTGTCCTGTCACTGAAAAAAAGTCTGGTCCCATCCTGCTGACACCCACCTTTCCAGGATTTTTAAGCACTGATGAGATCCCCTCTCAGTCTTCTCTTTTCCAGACTAAGAAGACCCAATTCTCTCAGTCTCTCCCCATAACAGAGATGTTCCAGTCCCCTCACCATCTCTCTAGCCTTTTTCTGTACCGTCTCCGGCAAGTCCGTGCCGTCCTTGAACCGAGGAGCCTAGAATTGGACACAATACTCGAGATATGTCCTCACTAGGGCAGAGCAGATGGGAAGAAGCGCCTCTCTCCACCTGCTGGCCACACTCTTCTTGGTGCAGCCCAGGATGACATTGGCCTTCTTGGCCACAAGGGCAAATTTCTGGCCCCTGCTCATTTTGTTGTCCACCAGGATTCCCAAGTCCTCTTCCCTGGAGTTACTCTCCAGCAGGTCAGCCCCCAACCTGTACTGCCCCATGGGACTGTTCTTTCTCAGATGCAGGACTCTACATTCACCCTTGTTGAATTCCATTGGGTTTCCCCCTGCCCAGCTCTCCAGCCTGCCCAGGTCACACTGGATGGCAGGGCAGCCTGACAGGGGGTCAGCCACTCCTCCCAGTTTGGTACCATCAGCAACCCTGCTGAGGGTACAGCCTGTCCCTTCATCCAGGTCACTGATGAACATATTGAATAGGGCTGGATCCAGTACCAATCTCTGGGGGATAACACAAACCAACACTGGTTTAGTTAACCTGCATCCAACAGACTATACAATGAAAATGCCAACCACAGGTGTAGCTACTTAGATAAAATGGTGGATACAAGATTAAAAACCACTTCTAGAAAAATCTTCATCAAGACAAGGATGGAATATTTCTACATGAATTTTTTCAAGAAAAAAAAATATGTTCTTCTAAAAATGAAGACCTATGCACTCATAGAATCATTAATGTTGGAAAAGTCCAACCTTCTATTCAATACCTCCATGACCATGTACCAAAAGGCCACATCCATTCTTTTTTCGAATGCCTCCAGGGATGGTGACTCCACCATAACTCCATAAACCAACAGAACAAATATATGGATATAAACAAGAAAAGCAGAAAAGTCCACTCTAATACCACATGCAGTCAAAGTTAACTTATTGGGTCAGATTAAAAAAAAAAAAAAAAAAAAAAAAAAAAAAAAATCAAACGGAAGTTTTATTATAAGTTCCAAACATGCCTATTTTTGACCACTGCATGCTGAGGATGTTTAACATCATAAAGAAGCCAACCTTGAAACGTCGAAGAGTTTCTGCAATCTCAGGAGCCAGCTCCTGCTCTACCCAGCCCACCACGGAGCCATCCAACACAACCCTGTAACACTCTGAGCAAGGCTTGCTTGGAGTTGCATCAATGGGGTTGACACCTGTGAGAAGAGGGAGTTGGTAGAAGCAGCAGTCAGAAAAGCAAACAAACCACAGAAGTTATTTGTGCAGGAAGCCTCAATCCACATCAAAGATGCTTTCAGAGACACAAAAAACACCCCTAGAACTACAGGGCAAAGCTGTAGATGACTTCATGGAAAATATCAAACATGCACAGCACAGGCACTCTCCCCCATTTTTCTGACTGGAGTAAGGAATTCTATTAGTGGGGTAATCACAAGTGAGCTGCAGTGCAATTCAGGTTACCAGCAGTGTCAGAAAGCTACTGCTTGGTCCTGTTCTTTAGAGCTTGTCTTATGCAACCATTTGTGCTTAAATGAGTGTCTTCACAGAACCAGTAGGGCTGGAAAAGACCTTCAAAAACATCAAGTCCAACTCATTCTACAGCACACAGCTAAGAGATGTTTACATTGCTCTCTACAACTACCTGAAAGGAGACACCAGCCAATGGACGTTGGGCTCTTCTTCCAAGTAAACACAGCAGGATGAAAAGAAATGGCCTCAAACTGCACCAGGGGAGATTTAGGATGGATATTAGAAGAATCATCTTCACTGAAAGGCTTCTCAAAGACTGGAACAGGCTCCCCAGGGAGGAGGTTGAATCCCCATCCATGGGGGCGTTTCAGAGATGCAGTGCTGTGGGATATGGTTTAGCCCCAGAGTTGGATAATGGTTGGACTTGATCTTAAAGGTCTTTTCCAACCAAAACAATGCTCTGATTCCGTGATGGGATCTGAAGAATCTTTCCCACACATGAGTTTGCAGGGCAGAAAGACAGAAAAAAGGGAGACTGCTTCATCACATCACCAAGCCAGCAAAACCTACCCAAGGAACACAACAGAGGCGGAATGTCTGTCACAGGCACCAGCTCCGTCACTATCTCACACACTGCTGTCATGTGGTTCATCAGCCCGCAGGGTTCTCCGTCTGGGGTGTCCACAGGGCAGAGGAAGCCCCAGGACTCGGGCAGCAGCTTGCGCACCGTTGTGGTTCTCATCTGGGCAAAGGCTGCTCCTCTGTGCACGCAACGGAAGTGGGAAAGGTAGCGCATGAAGTTCAGCTTGTCTCCCACCACACACAGACCGCTGTTCTGCAACATGCCCATGCCTGAGGAACAAAAGGGAGGTTTGTCAGGGTGTCAGCCAGCTCTAGTGTGACAAGGCAGCTTGCCCTTTTTCCCCAGCAAGCATTAAAGATGTTTGCATGGGAGCCTAGCAACAGAAGGCACATCTTGAGAAGTGGGTTCAGTTTTGGGCCCCTCACTGCAAGAAGGACCTTGAGATGCTGGAATGAGTCCAGAGAAGGGCAATGACACAGGTGAAAGGTCTGGAGAATAGGTCTAGTAAGGAGCAGCTGAGGGAACCGGGCTTGTTTAGTCTGGAGAAGAGGAGGCTGAGGGGAGATCTCACTGCGCTCGACAGCTACCTGAAAGGAGGTTGAAGCCAGGTGGATGTTGGCCTCTTCTTCCAAGTAAACACAGTAGGATGAGAAGAAATGGCCTCAAATTGCTCCAGGGGAGATTTAGTATGGATATTAGTAGAAACTTCTTGACTGAAAGTGTTCTCAAAGATTGTAACAGGCTACCCAGGGAGGTGGTTGAATTCCCATCCCTAGAGGTGTTTGAAAGATGTAGAGATGTGGTGCTGAGGGCCATGGTTTAGCACCAGCCTTGGCAGAGTCAGAGAAAGGCTGGACTTAAAGGTCTTTTCTAACCAAAATGATTCCACGAACACCCTGCTGGTTGGCTCAGCTGGCTACCCTCAGTATGGTCCCTCCTAATGTCTCCAGAAGAAAAAGAACCCTGTCTCCTAGCCTAATCCAGGACAATACCAGCAGTTGTTTTCAGATAAGAGCTCAGTTCCATATTGCTTCTCATTCTGTGTAGCAGAAAAAGGGGGGAAAACCCCAACCCAACCCATTAAGCCTGAAGATTTACCTGTTTTAGATCGCAGGTTCCCAGTTGCAAGAAGATATTCAAATGGCTTGGAAAAGTCTGTTGCAAGGCTGAAGGCCTTCACCAAGCTGTCTTCATTTACTCTGATATCTGCCTTTTCTGTTTTCTTCTCCAAAACAAACTTAACGGATTGCAGCCAACTTTCGAGCCTCTCCTACGGTTTAAAAGTGAGAGGTTTACATTTCAAACAGGGCAATAAAGGCTCAGATTGTTCAGATCAGCTCAGCATGTTCAGATCAGTTGCACATGCTACAGAAATCCCCTGGAATCATCAGCACAGACAGCTTTTAGTGAACTGACACTTTTCCAGCCCAATTTCCCACTCCCGTTTTCTTATATCAAAAAGTTGATGGCATCATGTCAATGTAGATCCTCAGGGAAAACACCCATCCCACAACTTCCTAACCATTTCCACACAGACCAGTGAGGAGTCCGGCAAATGAAGTACAGGGACAGAATTCCATAAAGCACAAACAAAACCCAAACCTGACAGCAAAAATAAAGCCACTGATTAGCCTGCTAAATAAACTGGTGAAGCAAAACCATATTACTAAGTAAGTTCAGATACCAGAACTTGAAGGCCAAGGACATGCAGTAGTTAAATGTTGCTGAGACCATTGCTGAGATCTCAGATACCAAACAGAGGAAAGAACCTAAGACACCCAACAACACTTTGAACTCATTAAAAAAATATTTTTTACAGCATTACTGTGTCTACCCTGTGCTGTAATCTGGAATTTACATCCAAATAAAGGGTTGTTAACCCCTGCTGATCTGACAGAGCCAGGCACAAAAGAAACCTCTTCTGCTTCCTGGTGGTAGTTCTACGTAACTCTGAAGTGCTTCACAGAACTCACTTTTCCTTCCTAAATTCAGTCTCACTGAAAATACTCAGGTGGCTGAGAGTTTAGCAGCATTGTTTTGTTGAGACTAAAGAAAATTTTGGCTAAAAAAAAAAAAAAAAAAAGTTTAAAAAGGAGTTAAGTCAGGGCAGTATGTTTACTTGGGGATGGCAGCTACTATTCTGCAATGATTCCCATGGGATAGGCAAGCTTCTGAATAGGAATATTTTCCTTCTGGCATCGTTATCAGTTGGAGCAGGGAAGTGATTATGCCTCAGTACTGGTGAGGCCACACCTCGAATCCTGGGTTCTGTTTTAGGCCCCTCACTAGAATAAGGACACTGAGGTGCTGGAGCAGGTCCAGAGGAAGGCAACAAAGCTGGTGAAGGGTCTGGAGGACAGGGGTGAGGAGCAGCTGAGGGAACTGGGGTTGTTCATTCTGGAGAAGAGAAAGCTGAGAGGAAACCTCATTGCTCTCTACAACTACCTGAAAAGAGGCTGAAGTGGAGGTTGGTATCAGTATCAGGCAATAGAAGAGGAGGAAATGGCCTGAAACTGTGCCAGGGGAGGTTTAGGTTGGATATGAGAAAAAATTTCCTTATGCAAAGAGTGGTCAGGCATTGGAACAGGTTGCCCAGGGAGGTGGTGGAGTCACTGTCCCTGGAGATGTTCAAGAAGTGTGTGGACATGGCACCTTGGGACATGATTTAATGGCCATGGTGGTGTTGGGTTGAAAGTTGGACTCAATGATCTTAAAGATCTTTTCCCACCAAAACAATTCAATGATTCTATAAACCAAGGAATCCACAGAAATAAACTGAATTCATATTTCATGGGAATAGAATAGGAAACTGCATTTTTACATCACCAGTAATAAATTCACTGCCTGAGTCGAAAGCATGCTATCAACTTCCTGATCCTTCAAGAAATTTAAAAGTGGGAGAGTGATGACAATATTATGAAACATCACTTTTGGAAGCTGGGGGGTAGGGGGAAGAGTTATTTGCCCACATGAAACAGCAGCAGCACAAGGCAGATCTTCACTGCTCACATCAATCTTTGCACTCCCCAGTCTTCAGTTTGCCTGCTGCAGTTCTCCTCTCCCCATGGTCACTGTGGGGTCTGGACTGGACAACCATTACATTCACAGGCTTAAACCCCTTAGGGACCTTACCTTTAAGAACATAAGGAAAAGCTGTCCTGGGGTCAGCACTTCTTGATTCATCAGACTGTCTGGATTATCCTCCATACACTCCCCTTTGGCCAGAGCATACAGCTTCTGGGTCATCATACAGAGCAGGTAGAACTTCTCAGTTCTGTCAGTCAGGTGTATGCAGATGCACTTGCTGGGAGAAGAAAAAGGAGAACAACCAATTGTTGAAGTTCCTCCTGAGTAATTACAGTCAAAATTTTTGGCTCAGTCCAGTATCTCACCATCCCCACTGGAAAGAGTTTCTTCCTAATACTCAGTCTAAATCTGCCCTCTTCCAGCTTTAATCCATTCCTCCTCATCTTATCACTACAATCCCTTGTAAAAAATTCCTCCCAAGCTTTCATGTAGGCCTCCTTCAGGCACTGCAAGGCCACTCTAAGGTCTCCCCAGAGCCTTCTCTTCTCCAGGCTGAACATCCTCAACTCTCACAGCCTGTCTCCATAAGGGAGATGCTCCAGCACTTGTTTTGTTAGGGATATACCTAGTTGATTAGATGAAAGTGAACCTTGTTGAAGACTGATTTTATACACGTCCATGTCCTTACAAGTACAGAGTTGATGTTAACAAATATTTAAATCAGGACCAGCTTTCTACAACTCTCTGAAAGGAGTATGGAGTGAGGTGGAGGTCAGGCATTGGAACAGGCTGCCCAAAGAGGTGGTGGAGTCATTGTCCCCAGAGATATTCAATAAAGGTGTGGCCATGGCATTTTGGGACACGCTTTAATAGTCACGGTGGTCTTAGGTTTAAGGTTGGGCTCAACGATCTTAGAGGGCTCTTCCAATCAAATTAACACAGCCAACCAACTATTAACACAGAAACTCCACATCTCCACTGCTGTTGTTCAGCCCTGTGTGGGCTGAAAAACATTTTAGAACAAGCCAAAAGAAAGGCCATACCTGATTCCCACCCAATGATAGAACAAGGAGCAAGCTGGAGCAGAGAAGGTTCCATGTGAACATAAGGAAAAACTCCTTCACTGTGAGGGTGACAAAACACTGGAATGGGCTGCCCAGAGAGGTTGTGGAGTTGCCTGGTCTGGAGACATTTAAAATCTGCCTGGACACGTTCTTGTGTGACCTACTGTAGGTGATCCTGCTCTGGCAAAGGGGTTGGACTGGATGAACTTTTGAGGTACCTTCCAACCCCTAATGTTCTGTGATTTTGTGACTACTAATCTTGCTTTCCAAAAAAATAATCACAGAATCATTAAGGCTGGAAAAAGCTCTCTAAGATCAAGTCCAACCTTCCACCCAACACCTCCATGACTACTAGACCATGTCCTGAAGCAGCGCATTGTGACACAAGTGCAACAATCTTCTATCAGCATGCAAGTATTTTATTAGCTTGTGATTCTGCAGCTTCACTCCTGCCCTACATTGCCCTCTACTGAAACCTTCTCAACCTCACTGTAAAACCTGACAACTCTGAAGGTGGGTTCTGCTCCCAAAAATTACAGGTTCCAAAACTCCTCAGGGTATGTCCCAGTTAATATTTTCACTGTTCTTCTTCTTCTATCACCTTAGCTGAGACAAATAAGGTGTACAAGACATGAGAGGGGAAAAAAAACAAAACAAAACAAAAACCAACCCAATCCCCTAAACCAAACCACCCATCAGAATATTTAGAAAGAACATTAGAGCAATTCCAACTCTCTTGAAACTACCCACTCATGTTTCTCACCACACAGCTCTGTGCTTCCAGCTGTCTATGGACTTCTAAGTGCCCCTCTGAAGCATCTGTGTCTCTAGCCACCTGCTCAACCTCTATTTATAAGCACTCAAGGACTGTGGGCATGGCACCAAGGGACATGGTTTAATGGCCATGGTGGCCATAGGTTGAAGGAGGGACTTGATGATCTTCGAAGCATCTTTCAACAGAAAGAGGTCTCTATGAGAGCATCTCATTTCTACCATCTCAAAAGATACTTTCATTATAGCTGCCAATGATTATATGAAACTGATCAAAGTGTCACAAATGGCAATACTGCAGTTTAACAAAGAGCAGTCTCAGACTCAGACCTTCATCTTCAACAGAACCACAGAATTGCTCTAGTTAGAAAAGATCTCGAAGATCCTTCAACCTAAGGCCACCACGGCCATTAAACCACCTCTCAAAGTGCCATGTCCACGTTTTTTTTAACACCTTCAGGGATGGTGACTCCACCACCTCCCTGGGTAGCCTGTTCCAATGCCTCAACACTCTTGAAATAAATTTTTCCTAACATCCAACCTAAACCTCCCCTGGTGCAATTTCAGGCCATATTCTCTTCTTCTACTAAGAAGAATACCAAGAAGAGACTGATCCCCACCCTACTGCAACCTCCTTTCAGGGATTTTAGAGAGCAATGAGGTTTCCCCTCAGCTTCCTCTTCTCCAGACTAAGCAATCCCAGGTCCCTCAGCTAGCCTTCATAAGACCTGCTGTTCTCCAGACCCTTTCCCCAGCTTTGTTGCCCTTGAACATTTACGGTTTTCATCAAGTAACTCAGAAAATCACCTCTAAATCACAACCAGTACACTTCTCCTGAAACCACCTTTGGGGATACTTGTGTCAAGCCATTAAAACATTCATTTTTTGAACACCACAAACACAGGTGATCATAATACCCTGGAGTGCCATTTAAAAAAAAAAAAGACCTCTGGCTATCATTTTATAAATGTGTGAGAAACCAGAGCAAAGTGTGATGTGACACAGTGGAGTACTCTTAAATCTGCCTGTAATTTGAACACAATGATGCTGGATCACACCCTCCTGCATGCACACACACATACTTCAGAATGAATTCTGCTGCCTCTTCATTGCTGTACCACTCAGGAAGGTTAAGTTTTACTCTGAAGCTCTTGCCCAGGTATTCCAGGACATTTTGCTGTGTAAAACAGCCTGCATCCACGACCGCTCTCAGCATCTCGGTAACGCTGTTCACGTAAAAGGTGTCACCTTCTTTTCCTTTCACCAACTCCTCAAAAATCTGGTAGTCTGGAAAATTAACCAATGCCTGGAAGACAGAAGTGTGTAAGATCAGAAAAAACACAGTCACAGCAACAACTGTGCATAAAATACAGCAAATGACTGGGGCACTGCACTGATTCATGCTCTGGAAATACTCTTCCACATTGCAAACCAGAAAGTACTGTGGGATTTAGGTGCTCAAAGAGTAATGCAGAGGATTATTCATAACCTGATGATGACCCAATTCAATGAGACCCTTGTCAAAAAAACCTGAAACAACAAAACTTGCACCTCCTAAATTAACAGGCTTCTCTTGTTTAGGTGATTTACAGAAACATTAATCTCCCAAGTGTCTCTCACTGCAAACCAAAAGGCAACGAGCCTCCTCACAAAGGCTGTTAGAACAAATTCACTTTAGACTCAGCATGTGACGTATTAAAGCTCCTATTTGACTCCACAGTTATTAATTCTTGGTGCTACAAGGGTTTCCTAGCTGTTTCTTTACAGCAGGGTTAAGCAAATATGTTGTTCACCAACAGTGTCCACATGAGTCTCAGCTTCTGTGGAAGTGTATTCCTCACTACAAGGAAGACACCGAGGTGCTGGAGCAGTTCCAGAAGAGCATCAAAGCTGGTGAAGGGTCTGGAGAATAAATCCTGTGAGGAGTTGCTGAAGAAACTGGGGTTGTTCAGCCTGGAGAAAAGGAGGCTGAAAGGAGACCTGCTCTCTGCAACTCCCTGAAAGAAGGTTGGAGCCAGGTGTGGGGTGGTCTCTTCTCCCAAGTAACAAGGGATAGGATGAGTGGAAGTGGCCTCAGGTTGCACAAGGTTAAGTTTAGGTTAGACATCAGAAGGAACTACTTCACTGAAAGGATTCTCAAACACTGGAACAAGTTCCCCAGGAACATGGATGAATATCCATCCCCAGAGGTGTTGAAAAGCATCAGAGACATGGGGCTGAGGAACATGGTTTAGCACCATCCTTGGCGGAGTTAGAGAGAGGTCTTAAAACACCTCTCCCAGCCAAAACAGATCTGTGATTCTATTTACTGACACATGTGCCTTGCCTTTCAGTAAACTATTTGCTCATCACATTTAAGTAGGCTTCAAAATGTTCATGAAAATTACAGGGAAGAGCAGCTGATGTTATCTGTCCAGGCTCGTGGAAAGCTTCTGACATTGTTGCATGCGACGTTCTTGTCACCAAACTGGGAAAAACACAAACTTGAGGGAAGGACTCCTCACTGGATAAGGAATCGGCCTGATGGCCAGGCTCAGAATTGCAGTCTATGCCTCAACGTCTAACTGGAGATCAGTGGCATCCCTCAGAGGTTGGTACTGGCACCAGTGCTGTTTAACATCTTTGGCAGTGATATGGACAGTGGGACTGAGGCACCCTCAGCAAGTGTGCAGACGACGCCAAGCTGTGTGGTTCAGCTGACATGCTGGAAGGAAGAGATGCCACCCAGAGGGACTTGGTCAGGTTTCAGAGGGCCTATGCCAACCTTATGAAGTTCAACGAAGCCAAAAGCAAGGTCCTGCACCTGGGTTAGGGCAACCTCAAACACAGGCTGGGTGAGGAGTGGCTTGAGAGCAGTCTGGAGGAGAAAGGCTTGGGAGTGTCAGTGGATGAAAAACTCAACATGAGCAGGCAATGTGCACTGGCAGCTCTCAAGGCAATCATGTCCTAGGCTGCATCAAAAGCAGTGTGACCAGCAGGACAAATGAGGTGATTCTTCACTTTTACTCTGCTCTCATAAGACTCCATCTGGAGTACCCAACACAAGAAGGACATTGAACTGCTAGAGAGGGTCCAGAGGAGGCCACAAAGATTATCAGAGGGCTGGAGTACCTCCCGTATAGGAACAGGTTGTGAGAGTTAGGACTCTTCAGCCTGGAAAAGAGAAGGCTCTGGGGAGACCTCGGAGCAGCGTTCCAGTACCTGAAGGAGGCTGTGAGAAAGCTGGGGAGGAACTTTTGACAAGGGCTTGCAGTGCTAGGATGAGGAAGAATGTATTGAAGCTGGAAGAGGGGAGATTTAGACCGAAAATCAGGGAGAAATTCTTTCCAGTGAGGGTTGTGAGACACTGGAACAGGTTGCCCAGGGAGGCTGTGGGTGCACTCTCTTTGGATGTGCTCAAGGGCAGGTTGGACAAGGCCTTGAGCAACCTGGTCTAGTGGAAGCTGTCCATGCCCATGATGAAGTGGGGCTGGAATTAGATCATCTTGGGGGTTCTTTCCTATACAAACAATTCTATGAATCCCTCCATATCTTCACTGCTTCAGAAAGAGCACTTGCATAGAATGCCAGGTCCAACCTTTCCAGGTAATAGTATGGTTTAAATTAGAAAGCCCAGCACCCTGTCAAGCTGAGTCTTAAAGCTGTCTAACGTAGGGGAACCACTACTTCCCTTGGAAGATGATTCCAATGACTAAGAGCCAGCTGACTGGCTTACTTCTAGAGAGTTCACTCACTGAACACTCAGCTGTCATCCTGTTTTAAAAAGGCCGAGATCTTTCACATTAGGAGGCCAACTCTTCCAACCTCCCACACCTATTCATGCAGAGCATGCATTAGCAAAAATCCATAGAACTCCTCTACAACTCTCTCCTCCTCTCCTGATCCTGCCTACACTTCACTGCTGAAAGTCAGTGCTATGGGACGGGTGTAGGCTCAGTTCAGACTACAGTTCTCCAGCTACTATTGGAAGGATGACTGAACACTCAATATTGGAATTAATTCTTCTCATTCTTTAAGTAAATATGATTACCAAGATCTCTGTATTCATTCAACATAGAAAGCAAGAGCGTTAGCTGCTTACCTTCAGAGCAAATCCCAAGGGAATGAAGAACAACTCTTTCTGGAAAAAGAAGTTGACCATGACATAGCCATTCTCTAAGTAGTGAAGGTTTATGTTTGTTGCAGTGTGCTCATCCTTAACACAGTGCATCATTAGACCTGCAAGATTAACACGAGGAAAGACCAAGGTAAGCACCACAAAGCCAAGTGGCTGCGCTACTGTGACGTGTCCAAGGGGGCGTTCAAAGACAATTCATGACATAAACCTTGGTACTTTGTGACTGAGAACATGAGGCAGCAGTTCCAGCATCAGTCTTCCAGTTCAGTTTGTAGTACTCATGTCTCAGGACATTACTGAGAAAGGTTTGGATTGAAGTGACCTTAAAGATCACAGAATGGTTTGGGTTAGAAGTGGCCTCTAAGGGTCATCTATTCCAACCTCCCTGAAATCAGCAAGAACATTCCACTACATCAGGTTGCCCAGAGCCTTGTCAAGCCTGACCTTGAACACTGCCTCAACTACCTCCCTGGGCAACCTGTTCCACTGTTTCATCAACCTCATGGTGCAGATCTTGTTCCTAACATCCAATCTAAATCTACTCTTCTCTGATTTCAAACCATTGTCCCTTGTCCTTGCACTGCAGGCCTTTGTAAACAGTCCCTCCCCAGTCTTCTTGCGGGCCCCCTTCAGGCTGCTACTAGGTCTCCCCAGAGCCTTCTCTTGGCCAGGCTGAACAATCCCAGCTCCCTCAGCCTGTGCTCACAGCAGAGTTGTTTCAGCCCTGCAGACAACTTTGATGCCCTCCTCTGGACCTCTATCAGGTCCATGTCCTTCTGGTGTTGAGGGCTTCAGAGCTGGACGCAGTACTCCAGGCGAGGTCATGTAGTACCAACTCCCCACCTCCAACTAGACCAGGCTGCTCAAGGCCCCATCCAACCTGGCTTTGAATACTTTCAGGCTCAAGTCTCCACAACTTCTTTGGGCTACCTGTTTCAGCACCTCACCAACCCTTCATTGCAAAGAGCTTCTTCTTAACATCTAATTTAAATCTAGCTCCTTTCTGCTGGAAGTCATTAGTCCTTGTCCTGTTTACAGGATTTTGTAAAAAGTTCCTCTCCAGATAACCTTTAGGCCCCCATGAGATGCTTGGAAGATGCAGAGAGCTTTTAAGAAAGGGAAAGCCCCAGACCTCAACTATTCTGACCATAACCTTCGGTTGTCGTCAGATATAGCAACATGCAAATCTCTTCCTAAATGTACTCTGGGTCAAGTTTTCCCATCTCTGTTTGTGGGTAGAAAGACTGAAGCAGTGTTTCCTTGTTCTAAGCTGCAGAACAAGCAAAAGAGACTGGTTAAACTGGCACTGCCTCAAAAATCATTGATGTGAATGTGTGATCCAGTCAAATCAACAGCTGGTAACACCTGAGTTTGAAAGTGTAACTTCTCTACTTTAGTTTAAACTTTAAACTTGTTTTACTGAACATACACAACAAAGGTCTGGGAGAGCCAAGAAGACAGGTTAACAAGCTGCATGTAAATTAGATCTGCCAGCTCAAAGGAAGGGCAAGAAAACTGGGGAAAGTTCTAGAGAATAAGTCTCAAGAGGAGTGGCTGAGGGAACCGGAGTGGTTTAGTCTGGAGGAGGCCAAGGGAAGACCTCATTGCCCTCTACAACTCTCTAAAAGGAGGTTGTAGTGAGGTGGGGGGTGGCCTCCTCTACCTTTTATCAGGTGATAGACCAAGAGGAAGTGGCCTGGAACTGTGCCAGGGGAGGTTTAGGTTGGAGATCAGGAACAATTTCTATAGGGAAAGGGTAGTCAGGCATTGGAACAGGCTGCCCAGGGAGCTGCTGGGGTCACCACCCCTGGAGGTGTTCAAGAAATGTGTGGACATGGCACCTTGGAAACATGGTTTAAACCTAAGCGCACCATGGCCATTATGTTTGGACTCTGTGAGAGGTCTTTTCCAAGCCAAATGATTCTATAAACAAAGTCAGTGAAAGAAGGCCAGCAGTTTACTCTGACTTCTACTGAAGGTAGGGATTTAGTCACACCTTCTCCATAACAAAACACCATATGAGCTGCAAGGCCTTTTGAATGTTCTCCCTCAGCATAGGTGGCTCCCACAAGGCCAGCATTTGTCTCATGCCTTTATCAATATGCCTATGTTGACCCTTTAATTTATCTATGAAGTAAAGAAATAAAAGCATTGTATGAAGACCTAAACCAAAACAAACTAGCAGAAGTCAGCTACAGACTGGTCACTCCTGTTTGTCCTCAAGGACACTGCAGGAAAGTGCTCATCTTACCATACTCTGTGAAACCAGGGCCTCTCCTTTTCCATTTGTGTCTTGTCACTGCAAGACCGAAATTTCGCCTGGGCATAATCAGCATCCTAATAACTTTTTCTAAGCCATTGATTATGAAGTAGCCTCCCATTTCCTAGTGGAAAAAAGAAGTTATTGTTTTCAAAAGCTTAGAAATTAGGAAGTGTTTTAAGTAAAACACAAAAAAATACTTGTATGTTAAGCATTTCAACTAGTAAACCCACAACATAATTCAGCACTGCACTTGGAAAGGTTGCACTCCTTGAAAACACCCCACAAATCTAGTAGTTAGATTAGACTGCAATCTAATAGGATAGATTGCATGCAGTGCAAGGAAAAGGATGCAAGTTCCACAGGCTGAAAAAAGAAAAGGACACCACCCAAAATCCCCTTCAACTCCCCCCCCCCCCCAAAAACACCCCACCCCCCCCCCCCCCCAAAAAAACCCCAACCCCCCCCCCCCCCAAAAAAAACAAAAACCAACCCACCCCCCCACCCCCCCAAAAAAACCCCACCCCCCCCCCCATTAAAAAGAAAAAAAAAAAAAAACAAAACACCCTCACCCACCAAAAAAGTACACCCAACCATCAACCCCACCAAAACACCCCACCCAACCATCCTAACCCCACAAAAAAAAACCCCCAACTCAACACCAGAAATAGACAAATGAGTGCACCCTCGACCTGTGCGGTCAACTTCGTGACTTGGAAGAGCTGACATTAACTGATTTTTTTAGTAATCAATCTGAAGTTTGAGTTTATAAACCAGAAGCACCTTCACTGCAGAAAACCTCTTTCTTGGTCATATACAAGCTGAACACTGATGAATTTATAGCTCCCCAAACAGTCTGCCACTAGGAAAGTGTTTCAGTAGCAAGCAATGTTACACATGAAGGTGCAAACTCAGGAAGCAGCATTTACAGATTATTTTTTTTTGCTCACTTTTTTCCTGAGCACAAAATGCAGCACTAAATAATTCTGTATACAATTTATCTCAGCTGAGATGCTACTGGGGAGATGAGGAAAAAGATGCAGAAGGCAGCTGAGAATGACAACATCTCTCTCAATGCTTGCTCTCAACAGAAGCCTACTCATAGCTCCATAGCCTCTGCTGCTGGCAAGCAGCTAAGAAGTACTAGGAACAGTAGCTATCAGCATCAAACAGATCCCTGTACTCATAAGGCAGGTGTGACTGGAAATCTTTCAAGGTGTTGTATGGAACCACCATATATAAGGGCACAACCAGAGAAAGTAACAAGTCAGGCTTGTAACAAGATAAAAACACTGAAGTTCTGTCAAGAGAAGCTGGCCTGAGGTACTGCTCATGTAAAAATGCCTATTTTCTAGGCCCACAAAATCCCTGTTACCTCCTCCTCCTCGTGGTGCTGTATGAGGTCTCGTGGAGAAAGATTATAGAGGTTGCACAACTTGGACTTCACCATGATTGGAATATACCCCAGAGCATGCTTAATAGTCCCTTGTGGCAGGCCGTTCAGTGACCAGCTGATGTCAGCCTAAAACAACACAGTGAAAACAGTGAGCAAATTGAGTTGCACTTGTAGTATTTCCTGCTCCATTAACTGTACATTTAATGTGACCAAGATAGCTGTTGTCCAATACCTGAAGGAGACCTAAAGGAAGGATGGAGAATGACTTTTCACAAGGACAAGAGGGAATGGTTTTAAGCTGAGGGAGGGTAGGCTTAGACTAGATCTTACAAGGAAGTTCTTCAGTATGAGGATGGTGAGATTCTGGAACAGGTTGCCTAGAGAGGTTGTGGATGCCCCTTCCTTGAAGGTGTTCAAGGCTAGACTGGATGAGGCATTGTGCAGCTAGGTCTAGCTGAGAAGCATCCTGGCCTATGGCAGGAAGGTTGAAGGCCAACAGGATCCTGGGGTTTATTAAAAGGAGTGTGTCCAGCAGATTGAGGGAGGTTCTCCTCCCCCTCTACTCCGCCCTGGTGATGCCCCACCTGGAATACTGCATTCAATTTTGGGCTACCCAGTTCACGAGGGACACTGATCTACTTGAAAGAGTCCAACAGAGGGCTGCAAAGATGATTAAAAGGCTGGAACAGTGCCTTGAAAGGAGAGGCTGAGCTCTCCTTTCCTACCCTTTCTGGCTGCCTAGAACTAGGCAGAGAATCTGCTAGTAGAGTGAACAAAGTTAACAGCCTGCTTTGCTTTTCAGACCCTTTAATAGAGTAGCAAAAAGTTAAAAAGGCAGCCAAAAGGATAGGAAACCTCATAAGCTAGCACTAAACAGTTAAAAGCAGAAAACTGCAAGTGCTCAGTGAAAAGACATCCATACTACAGGCCTGCAGAGGTCTTTCCTGAGACATTTAAACTTGTTCATGAGTGATATAAAAAGTGAGAAAGAAAAGTGTGTGTGTGTGTGTGTTAAAGAAAATGGTTTATTGACAATAACAAGATCTGGCAGTGTGTATGCAGGAGGACCCCTCAACTGTTAGAAACAGGACAACAAAAACCTGTGTTGGAGCAAACAATCCTAACTTCACATCCAAGAGGACAGGCTTTAGAAGAGCTGCTGCCAAGCAGGAAAGCAACACCATCACTGAGATACAAAAACGTTGGTTCCACACCTGGCAGCAGTTAAGAGTGTAAATTGAGTCTGGGGAGTTGAAGGGAAAAGAAAGGTTACTGTGCCGCTTTAAACCCATGGTGCAGCCTTACTCTGAAACCTCTGCATAGATGAGGCCTGTAGCTTAAGTCATGACTAAAGGTAGAGAGTGGCTCCTCTCTGTGTGAGCAGCCTTTCAGTACTGTGGGGCTCAATACTCACTCTGGGAAAGAATCCAAGCAAGGAGTTAAAGGCTGCATAGTGGAAGCATGGAATAACTTACACTGACTCCTGCAAGGGTGGGGAGTGGGAGAGACCAATCAACTTGTCCCAGCACAAGGTGATAACCTGCTTACTCAAGGACCAGCAAAACGTTTTGTTCCAAACATTTACACAGGTTCAAAAAAATAAAAAAGTAAACACTGGGGGGAAAAATAGGAGATCATATAATTGTTTTGGCTGAAAACTTGGATCATCGTGTCCAACCATTCTCTAACTCTGCTAAGGCTGGGGCTAAACCATGGCCCTCAGCACATCTCTGCATCTTTCAAACACCTGCACTCAACATCTGCACTGTTCCAGTGTTTGAGAAGCCTTTCAGTTTTTTCCAATTTAAACCTTCCCTGAAGCCATTTCCTCTCCTTCTAGCACCTATCATAAGGGAGACTAACATCCACCTCACTCCAACCCCTTTCAGGGAGTTGTAGAGAGCAATAAAGTCTTCTCTCAGCATCCTCTTCTCCAGGCTAAACAATCCCAGCTGCTCTTCACAAGACCTATTCTCCAGACCCTTCACCAGCTTCATTACCCTTATGAGGACTCCCTCAAGCACCTGTGTCTTTTTTTGTAGTGAGGGGCCCACAACAGAACCCAGTCCTCCAGGTGTGGTCTGGCCAGTTCTGAGTACAGGGGGACAATTACTGCCCTACTCCTGCTGGCCACACTAATCCTGATGCAGGCCAGGACACTCTTGGCCTTCTCGGTCAGCTGTGCACACCACTAGCTCATGTTCAGCCAGGTGTGAAAAATAATTCAGGTAGGAAAACTAAATGCTATGCATCTTTATCTTAGGAAAATCTAAGAGCCACTGGGAAAACAGCTGTGAAAAATTTGCAACTGCCTCAGTTTCACACTCGTGTAAGTTACCAGACTTCTGGTTGCTTTTATGGTTCTTATTTCTAATGTCCTGGACAAAACAAAAAGCTGAAACTGCAAGCCAGCATCGATCTGTGTAGGTTGCCAGAGGCAAACAGCTTAGGCACGACTACACAATTTTAAGAGCAAGGAGCTGTGGCTGGACAAGCTGCATTTCTTTCAGTAACATCTAACATTTGCTGAAGATGTTGTTTCTTTGGCAAATTTCAAAGTGATTCAGTATAAACGCTGAATACATGATGTGAACAAGACAGATTCGTAACTCCGGACATGTACAAGGCGGTTGCACTGCTTCTATAGCCTGGACTCCTGCAGAAACAAAGTCTGGAGTGTCATGCTCTCTGGGGTGACACAGGTCACCTCTCAAGGCCTTCTAAACCGGTTGGTTGACTCCAAGAAAAAATTTCTTTGCTGGAAGTGTGGTCATGCATCGGAATAGGTTGCCCAGGGAGGCAGCGGACTCAGGGTCCCTGGAGGTGTTCACGTGGATATGGTCAAAAGGGACATCATTTAACGGCCATAGGTGGCGGTCTTAGGCTGGGGTTGGACTCGGTGATTATTTAAGAGACCTTTTCCCAATGAAACGATTCTACGACCCTGTAAGGCCAAGCTGACAGCAGACCGAACACACAGCCACGGGTCGGAGGAGAAGGGGCCCGTGCGAGCGCGGTTCCACAGGAGGTTCCCGCAGTGAGCTCCTACGCCAGCAACTCCCAAGGCTCCCCGCAGGACAGCGCTCTCTGAACGCCACCCGGGGCCGGCTGGAACCGGGAAGAACCAGCACACGGGAAGGCGACACGAAGGCGGCGGCCGGACACTTACGGTGATCCTGCCGCGGTAGGTGCTGCGGAGGCCGCGGCACTCGGCAGGGAAGACTCTCCTCTCCTGGCAGACCGTCCCTGCCGGCACGGCGGGAGGGCAAATGGACACCCCCACGATAGTCAGCGACAGCCGGTTGTCTTTCAGCGCCATCTCCATCGGGTTGAGATCCTGCAACGGCACTGGATGAAGCGCGCCGGGAACCCGCCGAGATAGGACCGGGACCAGACGGCCCGGCCCGGCCCCGCGCCCCTCACCCCTTCTCCACACCCCCCGAGACCTGCACGGCGCGGTAGATGCCTTCGCTGACGGCATAGTTGAAGGACTCGATGTGCGCGGCGGTCAGGTCTCGCCGGGCCCCGCCGCGCCCCTGCGGCCGCAGCCGGTGGGGGTCCCCGCAGCGCCCAGCCATGCCGCGCCGCACGCTGCCGCCGGCCTCGCGCCGCCTTACGGGAAGCGGCAGGGGCGGAGCACGCGGCGCGGCGGCCGCTGCCGCCACCTCCCTCCGGCCGCCATCTGTGGGCAGAGCTCCTGCGCACAGCTGCCCCGACACCGCCCCCTAGCGCCCCAGCGCGGCGCTCGGGCTTGTGCGTCATGGCCAGTGCTGGTGCTCTCTCCAGGGCCGTGCTTGTTGGGCTGGTGGTGCAGCGCCGCGTTCTTGGCCAAAGGAAACTGTCCGGGGTTATAGTGACGCTGCGTTAGGTTGGGGTTAAATACAGCCCCGTATCCTGAGCTGCAGCACGAGAGATGTGACGGCGGGGCGAGGGAGGTGACTGCCCCTCTGCTGAGACTCCACCTGAAACACTACCCCGTTCCGGTGCCCCCAACACAAGGACATCGAACTGCTGCAGCAGGTCCAGAGGGCCATGAAATCGATCAGAGAGCTGGGGCGGCTCCTATATGGGGACAAGCTGCAAGAGAAGCAGCCCAGAGAAGAGGAGGCTCTGGGGAGACCTTATAGCAGCTTTCCAGTACTTGAAAAGGGCTGTGAGAAAGCTGGGGAGAGACTTTTGACAAGGGCTTGTGGTAGGGTGAGGAAGAATGGCTCGAAGCTGGAAGAGGGGAGATTAAAACTTATTGTTAGGACGAAATGCTTTCCAGTGAGGGTGGTGAGACACTGGAACAGGTTGCCCAGAGAGGTCGTGGATGCCCCCTCCCTGGAGGTGCTCAAGGGATGTGGCCTTGATCAGCCTGGTCTAGTGGAAGGTGTCCACGGTCAAGGCAGGGAGGGGGTTGGAGGTAGATGATCTTAAAGGTCCTTTCCAACACAATCCATTCTATGATTCTATACTGCTTTGGTCTTTTAAGGATGGCCACTGATGTACATCAGAGAGTCTTTCGCCTGTCTCCACCTTAATGATGGTGGATGATAGGGTTGAGGTGTTTATGGGTAAGAATCAGGGGGAAGGCCAACAAGGCAGATGTCCTGGTGGGAGTCTTTTAGAGACCACCCAACCGAGATGGAGACACAGATAAAATATTTAGGTATCTGGCAGAAGCCTCAAAATCACTGACCCTTTTTCTCATGGAGGAATTCAGCATTCCTGATAACTGCTGAAACACAACAGCAAAGAGGCAGCAGTCCCAGAGGTTCCTAGAGTGTTTGAAGGAGAACTTCATGCAGTTGGTGACAAAGCCAGCTAGAGAAGGCATCAGCTGGAGATGATGTTTGTGAACAGAGAAGAACTTGAGGGTGATGTAGTGGGTGGGGCCATCTTGAGCACAGTGATCCTGAAATGACAGAGTTCTCAGCTGCTGGAGAAGTAAAGATGGGGACCAGCAGAACTGCCACCTGGGAATTCCAGCAGGCAGACTTTGGCCTGTTAGGAGACAGGTGGACAGAGTCCCTTGGGAGGCATTCCTGAAAGGCCAAGGAGCCCAGGAAGGCTGGACACTGTGCAAGAGGGGAGTCTTACAGGCACAGGAACAGACCATCCCCATGTGCCAAAAGGCAAGTGGGTGAGGATGCAGGGGTCTGGCTGAATAGAGAGGTTTAGGGCTGCTTATGGAGAAAAGGAGAGTCTGTGGTTGTTGCAAGAAGGGGCAGGCCACTTGGGAGGGCTACAAGGTTGTGAGGCTGTGCAGGGAGAAAATTAGAAGGGCCAAAGCCCAAGTGGAAATTAATTTGGTTTCATCTGTTAAAGAGAACAGGAAATGCCTCTATATAAATAAATATTAGCAACTAAAGGAGGACTGAGGAGAATCTCTGTCTTTTGTTGGATGCAGGGGAGAATGCTGTGGTCAAGGATGAGGAAGAGGCTAAAGGACTCAATACTTTCTTTGCTTCAGTCTTTAGTAGTAAGACCAGTTGTTTGCTGGGCACCCAGCCCCATGAGCTGGAAGACAGGGATGGGGAGCAGAATGAAGCCCCCATAATGCAAGAGGAGACAACACCCCTAGCTACCTGCCCCCCTGTCCCTCAGGGCCTGTCTCCTCAGCCACAGGCACCACAGGGCCCCTGCAGCAGCCAACAGTGGGGGAGCTTTGGCACCCCACTGGCTCTGCATCATTGCCTGCCACCCCTGCATGGCTGCGCTCCCCAGACAGCCCCCTGCTTCCATTCCCCAGGTGCCACTAGTGCTGGCACTGTCCTGTGGTGTGAGGCCAGTGCCCCTCACACCATGCTGCTGTCACACATTTGTCACCCCACGGTGAGGAACCCTCCACTCTGGGACTGGGCTGGCTCCTAGAGTCCTGCATAGCAAGGAGGGGGCAATGCTCACCACAGGTACCCATGGGAAGGTTTCTCAGGGCAGCTGACATGGTGGGGGCCAAGGAGACACTGCAGGCTGTGGAATTTGCATGTTTTAATGATGGTTTAGGAGAGGTGTGGATAGAGTTACTGGAGATCCATGAGCTCAGGCCCCTGCTAACTCCACATGCAGCTGTTGAAGTGAGAGCAGCTGGGGACATGTGGAACCCAGCAGGCTGACACCACTGTAGGTAGCCCACTCTCTTCTGGACACCAGGGTTTTCTGAGGGCTGCAGCAGCTGACACTAGCAATGAGACATGATTGTGGACCTATGGGTGGCACAGTATTGCTCTCCTGAGGAAGAGCTGTACATGGAGAACAGGAATTGCTGAGAGCAGGGACATGCAAGCATTCCTGAAGGGCACTGGTCACAGCAGGACTGGGAAGCCAGGCCACCTAGGCAAAGTGGCTTTTGAGCCTTTCTTAGATACCTCCAGCACCTTCTGTGGGCCGTGCCCAGCCACTGGATTTCAGCAGGAGCACAACAGCTATTGCATTGCAATCATGACTAAGGTGGTATGAGACAAGCCACATGGGGGTTACCTGAAACCCAGAGTCCAGCTGGACCAGATCCTGCTGGAAAATGCAGCCAGAACAGCTGGGCCTGAAGCACTCCACAGCTGACATGAAGGGATACAACTAAGACTAGAGACATTCTGAAATATAGTAGGTAGGTGTCTTCTGGAAACCCTTTGTGAAAACTCTGGGGAAAGGCTAAGACTTTCTCTCTTGACCTTTTAGCTGAAATAAGCTAGAAAACATTTATTGTTGTGTATTCCTAAAAAAAAAAGAGAAACAAGTGTCTCACAAGTGCTTGTGAGCTTCATTTGCAAGGTACACCCATGGCTGCAATGCTTGGGCCTCAGCCATACACACATCCTCTACTCCACCTCACAGCTGGTATTTTGGGAAAGACCAACCTTCATCATAATTCACCTCCTGTGCTTTACCTTGGGGAACACTTTGAGAGCAGGTGATAAAAATATGTGATACTTGCTCCTATTCTCCAGAGGTTGATGCCTATATCTGAAAAATTCATCCAACAGGCATCCTTCCATCACCCTAAGGCCAGCTGAAAAAGCAGGGTTCTGAACAGCTGCACCACCTGTGGTCATGGTTTTACCATCAACTTGAAGCTCTTCTTTCATCTGAGCAGCAAAAATGGCCAGCTGCTGATGTGCTACAACACAGTCTGGGGTGAAAAAAGGCCTCAGAGATAGGCAGAAGCTCCTGAGACACTGCTCCTCCTGCTGCTACTAGTTGCTCTGGTGGGAGCTGCTGCTTTTGCCTGCATCCAGCCACCTTTCCTGCCCATATCCCACTAAGCTAATATGAAGAAAAGGTCACAGGAAGGGAGTGATTTTTTAACTTGCCTTTTGAGGGGAAAAGAAGGATGGATCTGGCACTCCAGAAAATGAGCATTTCTAGTTTTGTTACATGGAAAACTTTCTCTTCTCACTTTGTGCTCTGCTGTCATCTGCCCTAGAGCTTGAGAGCTTACTGTTTTCTCTGTCGCATCCTGGGGCAGGGCAACTGCTGTTAGATCTTCCCTTTCCTGGGCAACAAGGTACAATTTTCCAGCTCATATGAGCTAATGTGAAAATGCCAAAGGAGATGTGGTGAACTCTGCAAGCTGAGTGACAACCCTCACAGCCTACATTTTACCTTGGGGTGTTACCACTCCACTGGCCTGCAGTGAAAAATCTGACACCTCTGTGTTATCATCATAAGGTTAAAAACCCCAACCAGTCCTTCCCTCCACTCCTCTCCCAGCCTGTTACCCAGTGATTCCCCTCTCATCAACTGATGAATTCATGATCCCTCTCCTGAACACCCACAAAGCCCAGATTCAGAGAGCAGATCTGGCACTCAGTGTCTCACTGTAACTGACGCCACCTGCTAGCACCTACAAGAGCAAAGCTGTGGCCCAGTTTTCATGCAGCTCCTGCTCCCTATCACTTCTCAGTGTGCATCAGCACACCCTGCATCCACCACCCCCTCTGCAGACACAGACCCACACCCACACCATGCTTCAGAGAGCTGACAACTGCAGAGGTGCTCGTGCAGCTCTTTGTGATGTGCTCTGTCTGCGATGCTTCCATAGAGTTTTGTAAGCCACTCTGTTCCCTCCTGGATGTGAGTGGCCATGTGTGAAGTGGTGCCATTTGTGGCTTCACAGCATGTGGCAACAGAAGTCCATCCCCAGTCAGCACGATCAAAATGCATCACTCTAACGGAGGCCTGGGGACTTCAGAAAGACGCCAGGACTGCCTGCTGACACGAAGACCTCTGAAATCAACGTTCCAAGCAGAGCTGAGGATGCCAAAGTGCTGTGGCTCTTCTGAAGGAGGCACAAATCCATTATTTGGTTCACTTATTTCAGGTAATACATGCAGCCAGCCAGAAGATGGCAACCTTCGTAATCTCTTCTTGTTTGTTTGGTTCAGGTAACAGGAATCAGTTTCTTTTGGAGTAAATCATCTCCCCTGACAGAGCCAGCAAACACAAACTGGAACACTCCCACCAATCCTGCTGCTGTTGCAAGTGCCACTGTGCTCTGCAAAGAGCTCTAGCTTAGGAGGGATGTGCTGGGCTCATGCTGAAAATTCAGATATGCTTCACAGGGTGGGCAACATGCCAGGGATGTAGGCTATACCCAAAGTAGATGTTAGCTCTGAAATGTGGGGACCTCAAGGAATTTAACTGCCCCCTCAAAACACCTTCTCAGCTGTGTGACAAACCCACACAGAAGGAGTCTCTCTCCTAGTCTACAAAACTTCATTCACCTTCTTCCCCGATGGCACCGAGCTGTGGACTGTGATTGGGGCAGAAAATTACAGTATTTGTTAGATGGAAGAGCATAAAATTGGCTGGATCCAATGGGACAAAATAAATTTGGGTTGAAAAGTTTCAGATTTGAGTCTCCAATGCACGAAGGTGAAAGCTGAGAGAAGAGTCTGAATTCACCACAGGGTCTCAGATGGAGTTTATGCTCTTTGAAACACTCTTTGCACGAAATTGATGCTTGAAATCCTATATCCTGCCAGAAGGGATGTCTCTCCGTACCTCTTTTAAACAGAATCCAACTGCATCCCACTGGGATAGACACTGATTCAAATCTCATTTGGAAAAGGGACAGCTATGAAGAAATCAAACTGCCTTCCTTGCTTGGGTTTAATTCACCACCTGCAGTCCAGCACCCTTCTGCCAGCTGCTGCCTGAGTGTTCAGCCAACCAGCTTGGAAAAATGACCTAAGGAAAGGGAATTCTCAGTGTTCCTCGTTTTAGGCATCCTGTGATGCAGAACAGCTTACTCCTTTCTATGTAACAGAGCAGGAACAAAGGAAAGGAGTCATCTATTTGGAGCTGAGCTAAGGCACTAATGACGCAGTAGGTGACGAAAGAAGAAACAGCGGGAGGAGGACAACTTCCCAGCCATGACGTCCCAGAAGATCATCGTACTCTGCCCAATTCCCTTAAAAAAAAACAGTGTTATCTTTATTGAAAAGGAGGAGCTAATACAGCATTAGGGTATCCCTGCTGGAGTTAAGGTTGTTCTGTTCTTCTCCCAGAGAGATTTGTTTCGGGTATCAAAGTCACAGGAGCTGTTTTCTGAGGTGGATTTTGGTGAATGCAGGCAGAGCAGGTCTGAGCAGCTCTGGCTCACTGCAGCTCTGTGTTTTGGTGTTTTGTTTTTCCCCCAAGATTTTCCAGAAAATATGAAGCCTCTTTTATCACTTTTTTGGCATGACACTGAGATAAGCCACTGGCCTGTCCTGACTTGATGAGGGCAGTCTCTCCCTGTGCACAGTGGATGCGTTCCTGTGGTCATCACAGCTTGATAAAGATTGATGATGGCTGGCTCGCCTTCTGCCCAGTGTCGTTGAGGGGGAAAACACTAGAGATGGCTACATCCACAATTCCTTGGCAGAGCTCTGCATACAGCTTCCTAAGGGATGAGAGACAGAGAATCAGGTGCCTAGGCAGGACAAACCAGAAGGCCCTCAAACGATTTTAACATAGATACTGATATTCCTAGATGGATCTATTAGATCCTCCTCCCATTTCAGGTGGCTCCAGGGCTTGGAAGAGTTGTGGTCAGTGGGGCACAGTCTAGTTGAAGGCCTGTGGCTAGTGGTGTCCCCCAGAGATTGGTACTGGATCCAGCCTTATTCGATATGTTCATCAGCGACCTGGATGAAGGGACAGGCTGTACCCTCAGCAGGTTTGCTGATGGTACCAAGCTGGGAGGAGTGGCTGACACCCTGTCAGGCTGCACTGCCATCCAGTGTGACCTGGGCAGGCTGGAGAGCTGAGCAGGGAGAAACCCAATGAAATTCAACAAGGGCAAGTGCAGAGTCCTGCATCTGGGGAAGAACAGCCCCATGGAGTAGTACAGGTTGGGGGCTGACCTGCTGGAGAGTAGCTCCGGGGAAGAGGACTTGGGAATCCTGGTGGACAACAAAATGAGCATGGGCCAGAAATTTGCCCTCGTGGCCAAGAAGGCCAATGTCATCCTGGGCTGCACCAAGAAGAGTGTGTCCAGCAGGTGGAGAGAGGCTCTTCTTCCCCTCTACTCTGCCCTGGTGAGGCCACATCTGCAATACTGTGTCTAGTTCTGGGCTCCTCAGTTCGAGGACGACAGGGACTTGCTGGAGAGGGTACAGTAAAAGGCTAGAGAGATGGTGAGGGGACTGGAACATCTCTGTTATGGGGAGAGACTGAGAGAATTGGATCTTCTTAGTCTGGAAAAGAGAAGACTGAGAGGGGATCTCATTGACGCTTAGAAATACTGAAGGGTGGGTGTCAGGATGGGACCAGACTTTTTTCAGTGGTGCCCAGTGACAGGACAAGAAGGCACAACTCAAATATAAGATGTTCCATCTAAACATAAGGAGTCCCTGGATGTGTTCAAGACATGTGTGGATGTGGCACTTTGAGACATGGTTTAATGGCTGTGGTGGTCTTAGGTTGACAGTTGGACTTGATGATCTTAAAGATCTCTTTCAACCAAACCAGCTCTATGGTTCTATGATTCTATTCTATGATCCACTTGTTATGCATTCAGATGGCCCCACAGAGAGCCTGAGAAACCACCTGACCCCCAAAGCATTAACTCTACAACATAGCTTTAACCCAATCATGTCAACAAAATCAACCCAAGTTCTGTTTGAACCCTTTTGTTCCAAACCTAAGGCTGATGCCCCATTTCACGTGCAAATAAAGCTGGGGGATACCAAACACAGAGACAGGAGCAAGAACTTAGATCAGCTGGCACTTAGAGCAGTGTCTGGTGTGGGCTAGCCTGGAAAACTCCCCTGCCATTCACTTTCTTCCAGCTTTTCCACTTGGAGGTGGGACACAGCCATGTTCTGGGTGACATGTGAATGGTGGCATCACAAAAGTACTACAGAAGCTCATTACTCACTGGGCGCACGCTGGGGCCCCATTGACTTCTATCAGCCATACTTTCAGCTCCTCATCCACCATGAAGTCAAAGCCAAAGAGCTGGAAGCTCTGGTAGTGCAGATGCTTTGTGCTGATTGCAGGCTCTATACACATAAGGCAGCTTCTGTGAAGGGAAAAACAGAAAGCCGAGATGAAAAGGCCTATGGACACTTCTGGAGCTTCTGAGCTGCACAGCTGACTGGAGGGGCTCCCTGTTGGCTTGACACTGCCCTGAATTGCGGGCTATACCACACACGTCATGGTAACCAGGTCCCTGCAAGTGAGCTCATCCAACCATCAAAACACATGTGGTGTCTGAGAGCTGGAATGCAGCATTCACCCTCACTATGGGGTTAAGCAAGTTGAAAAAGATGATGGCCAGATAGAGCCTGGAGCAGAAGGCAGAGCCACAGAGGGCTGCACCAGGTCCCCAAGTAACTGCCCTTGAAAGCTCATTTGCTTCCAAGTCCTTCAAAGATCATGTTCTTAAATACATGCAGTTGGAACCCTTCTCTTGTTGGCCTCTCTGCTTCCCCAGCTGTGCCCATACATGTTCCGAATCATAGAATGGTAAAGGCTGGAAGGGAGCTCAAAGATCATCTAGTTCCAATCCCCTGGCATAGGCAGGGACATCTCCCACTAGTACAGGTTACTCAAGGCCTCGTCCAACCTGGCCTTGAACACTTCCAGGGAGGGAGCATCCACAACCTCCCTGGGCAACCTGTTCCAGTGCCTCACCACCCTCACTGTGAAGAACTTCCTCCTAACGTCTAGTCATCATGGAAGGCTTGCCTTCACCCTTCCCACACAGAATGGTCTGGGTTGGAAGGGACCACCAAATGTCATCTAATCCAACCCCCTCTGGAGTAAGCAGGGACATCCCCAACTAGATCAGGTTGCCCAGATCCCTGCCGAGCCTCACCTTGAGTATCTTGGGCACTGGAATGTACTGCCCAGGGAGGTGGTGGAGTCATCACCCCTGGAGGTCTTTAAGAAAAGACTGGCCACACGGTAGCATGGTTTAGCTGATGTCGTGGTATTAGGTCATAGGCTGGACTTGATGATCTCAGAAGTCTTTTCCAGCCTCAATGATTCTGTGATCTCCAGGGATGTGACCCCAACCATCTCCCTAGGCAACCTGTTCCCGCGTTCCACTACCCTCATGGTAAAGACCACGCAGCTGGCTACCTTATTATGTGTTTGATTTGCAGTAAGATGCTATTCTCAAGTGTTGTGTTGAGGGCATCCATCAGGTACTGGTTGAACTCCTCGAAGAACATTTCGTTGCCTTCCTCGTAGCGCCCGTAGTTTTTGGAATATTCCTTCTGAATGCAGTGATTGGTCAAGTGGCAGGTTTTGTCCTGGAAGTTAGCACTGTTGTATGGTTCAGAAGAGGTCCGCAGGACGCCCTCTCTGTAGAGGTAGATATTATATTGGTGATCCACCAGAACCCAGCTCCTGCAGGGGTGGGAGAGAAGAAAGTTTAGTCTCAGCGGCTGCAAAAGGAACAGCAAGGCAATGAGAAGCGCTGCCGGTAGGAAAGCAGAAGGGCTCACCTGATGTCGAATTTGCGATGCCCTGGCTCTAAAAGCAGAGGCTTCTCCAGGTATTTCTGAATCACGTGCACTTGGCCCTGCTCATCGATGAAGTCCAGCAGTTCCGAAGCCTCTGAAGAAATCAGGATCCCTTCCCCTGGCAGAGAAAAATGAGAAGAAAGTTACATCTTGCCTTTCCTGGAGCTTTTTCAGGGCTCAAGTGGATCATGCCTCATTTGCCCCAAAAGCCACAGAATCACAGTATGGTTTCACTTGGAAAAGACCTCCAAGATCATCAAGTTCCAACTGTCAACCTAAGACCACCGTGGCCATTAAACCATGTCCCAAAGTGCCATGTCCACAGATTTCTTGAACACCTCCAGGGGCAGTGACTCCACCACCTCCCTGAGCAGCCTGTTCCAATGCCTGACTGCTCCTGCAGGAAAGACTTTTTCCAATATCCAACCTAAATCTCCCCTGGCACAATTTCAGGCTATTTCCTCTTGTTCTACCCCCTGATGCTAGGGAGACACCTTACCCCAACCTTCTTTCAGGGAGTTGTAGAGAGCAATGAGGTCTCCCCTCAGCCTCCTCTTTTCCAGACTAAACAACCCCAGTTCCTTCAGCCACTTCTCAGAAGGCTTGTTCTGTAGGCCTTTCACCAGCTCTGCTGTCCTTCTCTGGACACACTCCAACACCTGTGTCTTTCTTGTAGTGAGGAGCCCAAAACTGAAACCAGTATTCAAGATGCAGCCTCAGCAGTGTAGAGTATTGGGGCATAATCACTTCCCTGCTCCTGCTGGCCACACCACACCATGCCTGATCCAGGCCAGGATGCTGGTGGCCTTCTTGGCCACCTGAGCACACTGCTTATGTTCAGCCAGCTGTCAACTAACACAATATGCATGAACTATGACACATGCAAGAATCCATAGCACCAGGATCAGTTGGTGCCCAAACTATGCCATGTTTGCTCAGTGCCAGCCACTGAATCTGTGGAGTGATCACCCCATTACCATGCCAGGGGGGCATCAGCAGCTCCCTGCTTTTCAGCAGTTTGGAGAACAGGGATTTGGGCAGGGGTTTTGGTGAGATTTTTCTTTCTATCATTTATTTATTTTTTGGGAAGGGAGGTTTGTGGTTTTTCACCTTAGACTCAGACTCTCTTCCCCTGCCTTGCTTCTCTGGCTGCCAGAGGCAGTGTCAACACCTGTGCAGTGTTGCACTACTCGCTGAGTTCATTTAAGTTGTCACTAAAATCATTGCTGAATTAGGAAAATAACTAGTTAAAAACGTTCATCCATGTAGTCAGTGTTTTCCCCTGCTGGGGAAGCTCTTCATTAAAGAAATTAGATGTGCTCTTCAAATGCTGCCGTGGTTTGGCTGAAGCTGTCACTGTTCATTTCCTGCAAGAGTCCAGATGCAAAACCACTGTTGCAGAGCAGTGAAGAGAGAACACATCCCTTCTGCATTTGGTAAAGAGATGGCATGGTGCCATGTGAGGGAGAAACCAGATGAAGTAAAATTATCTAACTCTTCTTCACAACTGTGTGTGGTCCTCAGGCATTTAGTAAACTTTTGGGACTTCTGACTGATGACTTAATTCTTGATTTTGTGCTACGCCTTTTGAAGGAAATACTGAGTAAAAAGAAACAAATACTGCAAGGGGCCACTGCAGGGAGAAGACAGGTTTGGAGCACAGGCAGGGTTTGACAAGACTGACGCTGGGCTCTGCTGCCTCCCTGCCTGGCTCTGCTCCGTGCTTTGCTGGCATCCTCCACTGGTCCAATTGCCTTCGAATCGTTTTGTTGAGGTTTAGGTTGGATATTAGGAAAAAAAAATGTTTCCTGCAAGAGTAAATAGGCATTGGAACAGGCTTCCCAGGAAGGTGGTTGGGTCACTGTCCCTGGAGGTGCTTGAGAAATGTGTGGACATGACACTTTAGGACACGGTTTAATGGCCATGGTGGTCTTAGGTTGATGGTTGGACTCAATCATCTTAGAGGTCTTTTCTGACCAAACAATTCTATGATTCTGTGAACACCTCATGGAAAATGTTCCTAGCTGTGACTCCTGAAGGTCACTGTCAACACAGTTCTGCAGGCTCTTTCACTGCTCCCTGCTTTGCATACCTGTGATTCACAGCTTCCTAATCCTACTGACCTACCCATGAGTTCTTCATCAAAGAGAAGTCCATTCATCAAAGTATTTTTCTCCCCCATGCTTTATGCAGGGGGGACAAGATTTTTTAGTCCTCTGATCACAGCAAAGCTGGGCAGAAACTTACGTGGTACAGGCTGTGTAGTGGGGGAAGGAGGAAAACAACATCTGACAATCAGAAAAGCCCCTGGAACGGGAAGATCAGCAGGCACCCCCGCTGCATGGAACAGACCAGGAGGGGAGCTTAACTGTACACCTAGTCAGCAAGCCAAGGGAGGCAGCAAAGCAGCTTCTGCAGAGCAGCTGGCCCTTTTTTCTCAAAGGAAACATCAACACCTTTAGCCACAGTTGAAAAACTCTGAAGTTTTAAATAGGGACATCCTAAACCTTCATTTTGCCTTTTATTGACGGACAACCCAGCTTCCACTAGACTTGTAACCGAGTCAGGAGCTATGCCTGAGCTGGATTTGCCTTGGTAATTAATGCTGACAAGCTTTCTTCTTCATCAGAAGTAATCCCCAGCCATTTAAAACTTCCCTTGAGGAGACAAATGTGAGGCTCTGCTTTCTGCTTTAATTCCCTGCTTGAGCTCTGCAGTACACTGATGAATATTAAAGGTTATTCTGCTTTAAATGCAGAAAAGACAGGATCGCACTTGAATAAAGTGTGTGGAATTGAAACCTCCCCATCCTGCAGTGAACCACAGCAATGGCCTTTTCGAGTGCCCAGATTGATTCAGCTGTATCACACAAGAAGCGCAGCCCCTCACTGCTCTACCAAAAGGAAAGAGGTTTCCTCCCTGATAAAAAACAGCATTCCTCTGGTGCTTCCTGGTAACACAGCTAAAAGCAAAGCAGTGAAGGAAGCCAGCATGAAGGACAATTTTGTCATGCAGCCTCCCTGCTGCCACTTCTGGCTTTCATATTCCCCAGAGCTGTTTCTAAGACTGCATCAAAAGTGACTCTGCAAATACAAATAACACAGGTGGGATTGTCCCCTTCCGAGAAAAGCAGGTCCTGCCTTGGGCTGGGCTCTGCACACATGGCAAGGCAAATCTCCACACAGCCACTCTGATAATGTGTCTATGGTGCTGTCATAACTGACAGAGCAGATAGACATCAAAGCATCAGAGCTGTAACTGTCTCCAGCAACCTCATCTAATAGCTCATTATATCTGTATAATGAGCTCTACACCAATGACTCTGCAAGAAAAAATGACACAATGATCATTTAGGTATCTACTGAGAGCTGACTGAAGATGAGCCAGCAGTGTGTGCCCAGGTAGCCAAAGTGGCCAACAGCATCCTGGCCTGTATTAGGAAGAGTGACAAGACCAGGAAACAGATTGTCCCCCTGGACTCCAGCACTGGTGAGGCTACATCTTAAGAACTGAGTTCAATTTTGGAGCCCTCACTACAAGACAGACACTGAGGTGCTGGAGCAGGTCCAGAGAAGGGCAATGAAGGTGGTGAAGTGTCTAGAGAACAGGTCTGGTGAGGAGCAGCTGAGGGAACTGAAGTTGTTTAATGTAGAGAAATTTAGACTGAGCTGAGACCTAACTGCTCTCTACAACTACATGAAGAGGTTGTACTAAGGTGAGGGTCAATCTCTTTTCCCTAGTAACAAAGGATAGAATGAGAGGAAATGGCCTCAAGTTGCACCAGGGAAGGTTTAGACTGGAGATAAGAAGAAACTTAAGGCTTCTCAAACACTGGAACAGGCTCCACAGGGAAGTAGTTGAATCCCCATCCCTGGAGACGTTGAAAAGAAGCAGAGACGTGGTGCTGAGTGACATGGTTTAGAGAACGGTTGGCAGAGTTAGAGAACGGTTGGACTCAATGCTTAAAAGGTCTTTTCCAGCTAAACCCATTCTTGATTCTTTGAGTGCCTCATTCAAATTAAAGAGCCATACAGAAACTGTGCTGCTTGTCTTTTGGTTCTGGTACCTCCCCCTGAGGTCTGGGTGCAATTTTGATGCACTGAGCTTGTGGCTGCTCAGTCAGTCTCTCAGTGTCTCCACATGGGTAGGCCACTGGCAGCTAACTGGGTTCAGTTGAAAGATAAGCAGCAGTACTTCTACCCAGGTGGAACCAGGTTTAGCTGCAGCATGGAGAAGACTGCTGTCCTGCTTGCTGCCCTCCTCCCCATATCCTGTTCTGCTTCCTGCTCTCCACATTCCCCTTGCTTGCTGGTCCCTGCTGCCTTCTCCTTGCAGCAACTCCTCCTGCATTTTGAGATACCTACGTAAAAAGTAGAGATCTTTTCACTGCCACCCATGTCCTAGGTAGCACGTGCCTGTTACAGTGCTTGTCAGGAACCCCATGCCACCAAGAAGACAAAGGAGAGCCCTGTGCTGGCTTGACTGGCATGGAGTTGGTAGATGAAGCACTTCATAGATAGCCTAGGTGTGAGTTGGGCTCAGCCAAACCCCAGAACTCCTAACGATCAAGTAAAGAGTAAGAAGTAATGAGGAGGCAGCTCAGTGCGGAAGAATCGACCTTTGGCACCAGCTGAGGACTTTGCGATCCAGACGTTGCCTTCTTTGCCTTCCTGCCGCCTGGCGTAAGCTGCTAAGAAGACTTCTCGCTCGTCTGTCCTCGTGTTGTTTATGAGATGGAGGAGTCCATTCTGCGCTGGAGCCACAGGGGTCTTCAGGTTTGTTGGGTAAATCACATACGACTCGGGGAACCACGTGCAGGACTCTGATAGCTCAGGGCTTGTCTTGATTAGCCTGGGTGAAGAGAGACTGGCTGTTAACCTCCAGTGTGACCCCACGGGCGTGGGCATCATTTAATAAGTAGAAATCAGTGTTAACTGGGCTCTTTCCCTTGGTGCTGAACAGCAGCTTACCCGTAGGTGGTGTTAAGCTATCTTTTTACTAAACCCTCAGAGTTTTCCTAAAGGTATCGTGGCAGCCCTGGGCTGCACTAAAAGATGTGTGGCCAGCAGATTGAGAGAGGTGATTCTGCCACTGGTAAGATCTCACTTGGAGTCCTCCATCCAGCTCTGAGGCCCCCAACACAAAAAGGACATGGATCTGCTGGGATGGGTCCAGAGGAGGGCCACAAAGATCATCACAGGGCTGTAGCACCTATCCTGTGAAGGTAGGCTGAAAGAATTGGGGCTGTTCAGCCTGGAGACGAGAAGGCTCTGGGGACACCTTTTAACTACATTTCAGTACCCAAAGTGAATGTATAGGAAAGCTGGGGAGGGACTGTTTAGAAGGGCTTGTGGTGATAGGATGAGAGGCAATGGTTTGAAACTAGAGCTGAGTAGATTTAGGCTGGACGTAAGGAGGAAATTCTTTACAATGAGAGTGGTGAAATACTGGAAGAGGTTGCCTAGGAATGCTGTTGGAAGTCCCATCCCTGGAGACATTCAAGGTCAAACTTGATGGGGCCCTGGGCAATATGATCTAGTTGGAGATGTCCCTGCTCACTACAGGGGGGATGGACAAGATGGCCTTCAAGGGTGTTTTCCAACCTGATGCATTCTGTATAGACCAATGTGAACCCACTGAAAGCAAGGACATAGCTACACGTTTCATGTCCCAAGGTGCCTGGGATCCCCTTTGCACCATACAACCTCTGATCTCTCTGGCACACCCTACCAGTAACGTCTAGAGATGCCACCAAACTCCTGTTAGCAGATCCCAGGACTGCTTTTATTTTCCAGAGTGAAGGGAGCTGCCTGTCTCTTTGAATGCCAAATGCAGACCTCATGACTTGCTGACTCTCTCTTTGCTTTTTTATGTCCCTGTCTGTGACACCCTGGGAACCCTGAGGCACCTCATTTAAGGTCCCTTGGGTTCATAAGTAGTTTGATGCATGGTTAGCCCCATAGTTACAAAAGTCAGGCAAGCTTCAGGAAAGGAAAAACAGGTGTGCAAACACTTTCAGCACTGCCTGTAGGCCACAGGCCTCAGAGAAATTCATCTGGGGCACAGCACTTTGGGACATAGTTTAATGGCCATGGTGGTCTTGGGTTGGTGGTTCAACTTGATGATCTTAAAGGTCTTTTCCAACCAAAACAATTCTGTGGTTTTATGATCAGCAAGAGGCAGCACAGACACTAACATGGAATCAGATGCTTGAAGGACACCAAGAGCTCTGACATGATGACGCTCTAACAGCTGCACACAGACAAGGGTTTTCTGCAATGAAAGCTCATCTACATTTCCTCTGGAGACCCTGGCATGGCTGGTCGTGCAGAAATATCTCCCAAAAGTCTTCCTAGAGATGTCTCCAAGAATTTGTTTGACCAAAATGTCTGATTAGCTAAAGGCAAATTAGTGTCTTGTCTCTGTATGAAACAGGGAATAAAAGGTTTTGATTAAATGCCTATGACAACAATAACAAAAAAAAGTAGGTATGCTTAGGTTTTTTTTTTCCCTTTTGATTTGGCTCTGACTCAGTACACTCCGTGGTTCCAAGCAGATGTAATTCAGTGGAAAGAACATTTCCCCTCAAGTTACAAAGACATCTTTGTGCACACAGATAACTTTAGAGACCAGCACAATAGTCTGAATATAGCACATGCTAGCACTGTGGGATTCTGTAGGATTTCCCCCAAGGATCAATATTGGGCCAAATGCTATTTAATGTCTTCCTAAGTGATCTGGATGGTGGGATCAAGAGCACCCTGATGAAGTTTGCAGATGATACCAAAATAAGTGGGGAGGTTGACACTCCAGAAGGGAGAACCACCCTTCAGGTTGAAGGAATGGGCTAGCAAGAACCTTATGAAGTTCAGCAAGGACAAGTGTAGGGTCTTGCACCTGGGAATACACAACCCAGCTCAGACTGGGATCCACTGGCCGGACAAAAGCCCTGTGGAAAGGGCCCTGGAGGTGGATAAAAAGCTCAACATTAAGTGAACAGTGCACTGCAGCAGCAAAGAATGCCAACAGAATGCTGGGTTGCATCAACGAGGGCATCACCAGCAAAGATAAAGAAGTCATTGTCCCACTCTATTCAGTGCCTGTCAGATTACATCTGGAGTGCTGCGTGCAGTTTTGGTCCCTGCTATACAAAAAAAAAGTGTAGAACAGGCTGGAAAGTGTCCAGAGAAGGGCTGTGAGAATGCTCAGAGGACTGGAAGCCCTGCTGTGTGAGGAAAGGCTGAGAGAACTGGGTTTATTCAGCCTTGAGAAGAGAAGGCTTAGGGCAGACCTTATTACCATGTACCAGTACATAAAGGGTGGCTGCCAGGAGGATGGAGACTCCCTTTCTACAAGGAGTCCCATGGAAAAGACCAGGGGCAATGGGTACAAGTGACTGCTGGGGAGATTCCAGTTGGACTCCAGAAGAAAATGTTTCCCCATGAGAACAGTTAGACATGGGAATTATCTCCCAAAGGAATCAGTGGATTCCCCTATGCTGGACAGTTGTAAGACCCAGCTCGACAGGGTGCTGGGCCATCTCATTTCAACTACATTATCACCTAGAAATTGGACCAGATAAACCCTGGGGTCCCTTCCACCTTGGCACTCTGTGATTCTGTGACTCTCCCAAGTAAAACAGTTTCCAAACCGGTTCAGCTTCCACAACAGGTACAAGAAAAATCTCTGCCACTGCCATGTAGTATTTCAGTGGATTTCTTACTTCACCAGAGATGCTTTGCGGCACAGCTTGTCTGCTCCTCTGTAGTAATTCACCAGCTGCACGAGTCCGGGTTCGTGGCCTGCAAAGGAGAAACAAAGAGGTCAGACAAACGTTTTTTCCATTAATGAAGGAAAAATGCTAGATTGGTGCAAAGGGCCTGAGCAGCAGGGGAGAGAAAAGAGGCTGTTTTCCTTGCTCTGCATCGTGGAAACAGCCTCTAAACTGGTTACACTGGGTATCAGAAATTCTTTACAGTGAAGGTGGTGAGACACTGGAACAGGTTGCCCAGGGAGGCTGTGGATGCCCCCTCCCTGGAGGTGTTCAAGGCCAGGTTGGACAGTGCCTTGAGCAAGCTGGTCTAGTCAAAGATGGGGGTTGGAGCTAGATGATCTTTAAGGTCCCTTTCAACCCAAACCATTCTATGGTTCTATGATAATGGTTCCTGAGGTTTCTTTCTTTTAGTTAGGAAAAACATGTATCTGCCCATGCCTGTTTTGAAGCTGGCACTTCCATTTTTCCCAAGAAAAAGAGTAATTCACACTGGGAACAGGCCACACCACACAAAAACATTTTCTATTTGCTGCTGGCAGTTTTTAAAAACAAATATTTCAGTTACTCTTAAACGCAGTAGGAGGATGCAGGGAAACACATTATGGCTAAACAGTAAAGCTCAGAGGGTTGTGATCAATGGCATGCTTCCCTGCATCCTGGTTTTATGACTAGTGGTGCTCCCCAGGAGTCAATACTGGGTCCAGTCTCATTCAGCATCTTCATCAACAACTTGGATGAACAGATAGAGTGTACCCTCAGCAAGAGTGCTGATGATGTGGAACTGGGAGGGGCAGCTGATCCACCAGAAGCCTGTGCTGCCATGCAGACAGATGTGGATGACTGGAGAGCTGGGCAAAGGGGAGCTTAAGGTGGTTCAAAAAAAAGTAAGTGTAGAGTCCTGCACCTGGGGAGGAAGGAACAACACCATGCAGCAGTACAGATTAGGGCTTGATCTGCTGGAGAGCAGATCCATGGAGAAGACCTTGGAGTCATGGTGGACAATAACTTATCCATGGGACATCAATGTACCCTTGTGGCCAAGAAGGCAAATGCTGTCCAGGGGTGCATTAAGAAGACTGCGGCCAGCAGGTTATGGGAGGTTCCCCTCATCCTCTACTCTGCCCTAGTGAGACCATATCTGGAGTACTGTGTCCAGTTCTGGGCTCCCCAGTTCAAGAGGGACAGGGATATAACAGTGTCCAAGGGAGGGCTATAGATGACTAAAGGACTGGAACATCTGTCTGATGGGGAAAGATCAAGAGACCTGGAGCTGTTTAGTCTGGAGAAGACTGAGGAGATCTTATTAACGTCTATAGATGTCTGAAGGGTAGGTGTCAAGAAGGGGCCAGGCTCTTTTCAGTGGTGTCCCATGCTAGGACAAGGGACAACGGGCCCCTGAGGATCTCCACTCTGACCTCTTGTTCAAAGTCTGAGTAGCTCGAAGGATGAAGATCCTGCTGCTTCTACAGGCCCTTGTCTCTTTGCCTAACTGCCATCCTGGGTGTCCCTGACTATCCTGATGGCCCTTGATGGTGTCATTCCAGGGTGCCTATGTCTTTCTTGTACCGGAAAGTCCTCAACTTGCCCCAGTATCCAGCTGTGGCCTCACAAGTGCCAAATAGATGGGTAGCTCCATACAAACACTGGACTTCACATCACAGCCTGCCCTCCTTCACCTTCTCACACTACCTGAACATTCACACTCAGCTGGAAGGTCTCTGGAGGGATGGGAGTGGTTGTCCAAGAGATAATGCAACCCTGGGCAGCAGCACACAGCTTCTCTTGCACAACTACTGCAGTCAAACATGGATGTGCAAGAGGCGAGTGATGCCTGGGGCAAAACCTGGGTCACGAGTGACAACCAACAAGAGCATCAATAGGGATGATGGAAAACTGCTCTGGTTTGAAAAGACCTAAGACCAGGGAGATGCACCAAGCATGGAAATTACTTCCATCTTCACCTTCTCTGTTCTAATAAGTACTTCTGGGAGTGATTTAGACCTTGAAACAGGACTCAGAGTTTTAGTTGTCCTCCTTGGTGTTTGCCTGGGAAACAAAAAAGGCCTGGAGCAAAGAGTACCTTAAAGACCAGGCAGCTGCAAGATCACAGGGAGAAAATATCCATTTCAGCCCCAAAGTCACGGCCCTGGTCTGGGTCACCGATCTTTAAACACACAGTAGATGAAAATCATCTTCCAGAAAATATCTGTAACATCAGGCACTTCAATGTGTAAGCAGCACTGCTGGGCAATAATTTGATGAAGTAAATTAGTGGGGGAAAAAACCCACCTCTTTATTTCCTTCTGTTTCTGGTTTATTAATTTTCCTTAGTTCTTGGAGGAATTGAGGTTCAGGAGATGCCCACCACTCTGGGTAGGCTCTGCTTTGCAGTGGTCAGTCCACCCTGTCACCAGTGATGGAGGAATGATGAAAGGAAAGATGACAGAAGTGGTTTCAACACTGCTATTGGGCAACTCTGACCCTGCTGGGAGGTATGTCCTCACTGGCTTCCTCAGCATCTCGGTGGAGCAGGGGGCTGTGACAGATGTGGAGTCTGGTGGTCAGGAAGGACAGACCATGAGGCAGGAAGGGAAACCAGTTCTTGGGCATGTTGTGAGCTCTGCACCATGCGTTTATAGGAGGATTAAAAATCTGCCAAGGCATTGAGCAAACCAGAGATTCTTCCATGGCCAGCAGGCAATAGTCAAGCATCCTCTGCTCCATGAGGTCTTTCTTCTGCTTTCTGTCACCTTAGCAGAAACTTCTTTTCCATTAAGACACAGACTTTGATGCAGACACACGGATTAAAGGCAAGATGCCCCAAGAATTAGGGTATCAGCAATAAAAGTCCCTACAGCTGGACAGAAGCAGTGATGCCTGCCAAGAGTCCCAACTTCTACCCTCTCTCACATCAAATGATCTAGCTTAGCCCCCAACTAATGCAAATCCCTGCAGTTCCCTGAATTAATCATAGAATCATAGAATTGGTTTGGTTGGGAAAGACCTCTAAGATCATCAAGTACAACCTTCAACTTAAGACCACCATGGCCATTAAACCATGTCCTGAAGTGCCATGTTCACACATTTCTTGAACATCCCCAGGGATGTTGACTCCACCACCTCCCTGGTCAGCCTGTTCCAATGACTGAGACTCTGCTTCCACTGAGTAGAGCCTCTAGGAAAGCCAAACCAAGACAGCTTTGATGTAACAGTACTCAGGAGGACAGCTTTAGGAAGATCCACCAAAGAAGACACAGCTTTTTGGAATAACTGTGTTATTGTTGGTCTGCGTCTACTGATTTCAGGCGACCAGCTCCTGCTAAAGGAGGACGGGTTAAAGAAGCCAGTGTCAAAGTATGGCCCCTCTACATGGGTTAAAGATGTGTCTTGGCTGTGAGAAATGATGTGAATTTTCAGGTCTGCCATAGCAACACATGTGGAAGGGGTCAGTGAAGCCTTTTCATCACCCCGGAGTTCTTTTTGAGGATGGAGGGGGTTGGTAAGAGCTGGCCACAGGCCCACCATGGCTGGCTGTGCTGTGCAGGCCCACTCACATCAAAGAGCTGTACTCATTCTTCAGCGAAGCCAGATGCTCACAGGCCCTGCCTGCTAGCCACAGGAAAGCAGAGGTCTGTTTGCTGTGCCTGGCTACAGCCTCTGTGAGCATTCTCACTGCTTAAGCCTTTTGCAGTGCTTCCCTGTCCGCTGCAGACACTGATGCTGGGAGGTGACCAGATGGCATCACCATGTGGTGGGGACTTTCCACTTACAAATGGAGACAAGGGAAAGGGTGCTGGAGCTGGTGACCTGGAAATCTGAAAGAGCAGTCAGTGCTGGATCTCAACTGCAAGAAATGGGCTGCAAAAGCCATTCTGCCCCAGAGCTGGTGGGGCAAGGAGGGTACCCTCCTGTTCTGATGTTTCTGCAGCCAGGAGTACTGCAAAGTCACCCCATGAAGAAAGAAACCAGTCTAAAGGGCAGGAAGGAGGTCAGGAGGGCTCCGACGGCCATCAGATGCAGACACAGAGGACTGCAGAAAGGAAACACTCCGCTCCACTGGGGTTTGCAGTGGCCTCATCCCTAACCCGCTCTGGCAGGCACCATGACAGGAGCCAGCAGAGCAGCTGGCACCAGGCACACGGACCTGCCAGCCTTGCAGCTCCTACCATCACCTCCGTAGCTGTGGGTACAGACAGCGCATCTTGGCTCCCTGCTGCACCCTGCAACGCTGTCAGTGCTTGGCTTGATGCCCCTCACTTGTGGGCACCGCATGGCACTCTCTGTCCCTGCACCTGGCCTCTCCCCCATCTGGCAGGGCAGAGAGCTGGGGTGGCTGTGCCGACAGCCCTGCCTGCCACAGGCACGGCAGAGGCAAGGAACAAGCCTGCACAGGGAAGCTTCGCGGGACCACACATGTTGGGTGGGGTCAGACAGAGTGAGGTCAGACAGCAGGTGAAAAGATGGAGGGGTGGTCTGGCCCTCTGCACACACAGAGCCTCTAGAATGATTCTTACACTGCTCCAAGAAGGGATTAAGATGTGGCCTTACACCCACCAAGTCCCTGCACAGGTACATCCTCACCAGCTGGGTGACAGTTTGAGCATGCCTGGCTCAGACCCGTTCCCCCACCAGTCCCAAACGGTAGAACCGCCCTCATAACATGCGAGCTCAGCTCAGCACCGCAACGTCCCCGCCCTGCGCCAGGCTGGGGGGGTGCAACTGGCACCACCCTGTTCCCCACCAACTCGAGTTGGGTGACTCAAATCCCCTGCGATGGTGACGAGCCCAAGGGCGTTGCTGGCAGCAGTGACCTGCAGACCTGAGAGTCTGCGACATGCCAGGGGGTGTGTGGGGAGTCCTCGATGCTCTACGCCCCAACTCGCCACCGTGCAAGAGCACGGCCCCCGAAAGCTGAGCTGGGCGTTTCGGGAGGCAGCAGTGACATCCCATGACAGGAGCACAGAGGGAGGATGCTTTGAGCTCCGGCTGGTGGCAGCTGTCGCCGGCAGGGACAGCCGGTCCCCGGGCCGGTTCCTGGCTGGAGCCGGGTACATGGATGCACCGAATTCCTCCGGCCCCCGCCCTTTGTTCTGGGCGACGCAGGCCGAAGTGGCCGTCGGGTCTCTGCGACAAGGGCCCCCCTTCCAAACTGCGGGGGACTCCACCGGGGCACGCCCTGCCCGCAGCGCCTCCCGTGCCCGCAGGGGCGCGGCGGAGGACCCCGGTAGGCTCACCGAGGCAGCAAGGACGCAACCGCAGCCCGGGTCTCAGGCTTCAGGGAGGGAAGGGGTGGGTGTCCGACCCTACTGCCGGCGGAGTAGTGCCCGGGGACGGAAAGCCGAAGAGGAGCCCTTACCCAGCCTGCCGAAGGGAAGCCGGTTCCTCTCGCCCAGCATCAGGTTGAAGCGGGGGTTGTCCCTCCGGAGGCGCTTCCACTGCCCGCTGGCCAGCAGCAGCCGGCTCACCTCGGCGTACACGCTGCTGCCCTCGTCCCGCACCACGAAGGTGTACATGACGGCGGGGATGGGGGGCGGGAGGGTGACACCCTACCCTACCCCACTCTACGCTACACTACCTCTGGCCGCCTACGAAGCCCCCCAGACCCATGGGGCCCCGCCGCAGCCCAGGCAGGGCCCTGCACGGCCGGGGCGCCGCCCCCCGCGCACCGCCCGCTCCCCGGCGCCTGTCGGAGGCGGGGCCCGACCTGGAAGCAGTAAGCGGCAGCGCCTCACGCAGAGGAAAGAGCGTCACTGGTGGCGGCTGCCGCCGCTTCCCGCTGTTGGGCGGGAGGTTGCGTCCGCGCCACGGCAGCGCGGGGCTGGCAGGGCCGGCTGGAGTCTGGTCTTGATGTAGCTGCCCAGGGCGACGGACAAGCACAGGCCTGGTTTGCCTTGCGCGGCGGCTCGGGGCTATCAGGGTTCTGGCTGGGTGCCATCGGTGCTGGGCTGGCCTACCCTGCGTGCAGCTGTGGGCCTGCGTACTCAGCGTTGGTTGCTATACATACATGGTGTGTTTCCAGCAAATAAAACATTTTGGTGAAGGAAGCTCAGATTGGTCACGACCTTCACACTGATGTTCTTCTTTAACAGGACAGGGTGTTCGCATGATCTGGGGACAGAGAATAATTCAAAACATGGGTGCTATCTCTTCTAAGTTGTTTAAAATGTTTTACACCTTGAAAGAATTGTGGGCAGAGGCAACAACGGGTGTTCTTAAGCTGGTATACAACCCTTTTTCTATGGATTTGTCTACAAAATGGGGGATCAGACACCTGAGCGCTGAGTTTAGCATTAATGAGCAAGCATTTCTTGGTTACAGAGCTGGGGGAATTTGGGTGCTGGGGGCAGTCACACAAGTCCAACGCTCCAGCTGAAATTGACAGAGACACTTAGACGGTGAAGTGTTGGAACTAACCCTCATGTCAACACCTACTAACCATCAGTTTCTTACTCAGATCAAGTTCCAGTTTAAATTGAGTATGCACGCTGAGAGGGTGAAGGGTTTGTTTTGGGCAGGGGTGTTCCAGCTAGGAGGTGTGGTCTCTAGGGTCTCTGATGGGTCTCTCTAGGGTCTTTCAGGCTTGAATCATAGAATATCAGGGGCTGGAAGGGACCTTGCAAGATCATGTGGTCCAGCTCCCCTGCCTGAGCAGAATCACCTAGAGCAGATCACACTGGAATGCATCCAGATGGTTCTTGAAGAGGGAGACTCCACAGCCTCCCTGGGCAGGTTTTTTGAGCCTTTGAATTCCTTTTCTTTATATGGTCGCAAGTTAGGTCATCACTTTGTGTGATAGGTTAGAGCGGATCCCTCCCCCACTAGAGTAAATTCACTAAAACTCAGAATTTGGAAAGTGAAAAAAAAAAATTTTTTTTTTTTTTTACAGTTCAAACTAAATATAACAGTATAAGGAGAATGAAATACTACAGAATATATTAAAGAAGAAGGGTGACAAGTGGAGTGGGTGGGTAGAGGCCAATGGGATGAGATTGAACAAGGCTAAGTGCAAGGTTCTACACTTTGGCCACAACAACCCCAAGCAGGGCTACAGGATTGCTGGAGAGCAGCCAGGCCAAAAGGGACCTGGGGTTACTGGTAGATAGTAGCTGAACATGAGCCAGCAATGTGCCCAGGTGGGCAGGAGAGCCAATGGCATCCTGGCCTGGATCAGGAACGTTCTGGCCAGCAGGACAAGGGAGGTTNGTTTTAATATTTAATATTTCCCAAATATCAAATTTGAATATTCATAACAGGCCCCTCAATTCAAGAAAGATGTTGAGGTACTGGAACATGCCTAGAGAAGGGCGATGAAGCTGGTGAGGGGCCTGGAGCACAGCCCTGTGAGGAGGGGCTGAGGGAACTGGGGGTGTGCAGCCTGCAGAAGAGGAGGCTCAGGGGTGACCTCATTGCTGTCTACAACTACCTGAAAGGAGATTGTAGCCAGGTGGGGTTGGTCTCTTCTTCCAGGCAACCAGCAACAGAACAAGGGGACACAGTCTCAAGTTGTGCCAGGGGAGGTCTAGGCTGGATGTTAGGAGGAAGTTCTTCACAGAGAGAGTGATTGGCATTGGAATGGGCTGCCCAGGGAGGTGGTGGAGTCGCTGTCCCTGGAGGTGTTCAAGAAAAGCCTGGATGGGGCACTTAGTGCCATGGTCTAGTTGACTGGATAGGGCTGGGTGATAGGTTGGACTGGATGAGCTTGGAGGTCTCTTACAACCTGCTTGATTCTATGATAAGATGGGGTGGGGTCAAGATGGGCTGCAGTGGATGAGCTCTGGGGTCCCTTCCAACCTGAGCCATTCTAGGATTCTATGACTGGTGAGGAAAACCAAGCTGCAAGCAGCAAGTATACAACTCAGTGGCTGTGCTAAGGTTTTGCTGAATCAGCAGTTGTATGTGATACTGTTCTTGATCCTTAGCTTTAACAAAGATGAGGAAAAGCTTTTCCACTGTGAGTGCCAGAGTCCCGGAGCAGGCTGCCCAGAGAGGTTGTGGAGTCTCCTGTGGAGACTTTCAAAACCCACCTGGATGTGTCTCTGTGTGACCTGCCCTGGGTGATCCTGCTCTGGCAAGGAGGTTGGACTGGATTGTCTCTGAAGCTCCCTTCCAACCCTTAATATTCTGTGATTCTGTAACTTATCCATTGTTGCCATTTTATGGCCCATCCCTGGAATGTTCACCTCTCCACTTAGAGACTCCAGTACTCTTCCACTTCCAAGTTCTCTGTTGCCAGTTTTTTTATGTCTGAGCTGGAAATCTAGATCAAATGGCCACACTTAGTTTGCCAGGTCTTGGGCCATATGAATTGGTTTTCACTGGCTTTGAGGGACATCACCTTAGTTAAGGAAAATTACACCTGAAAGCTTCGGTGATAAGGCTGCGAAGAATCTTTGCTAGTCACAGGCAATGAAGATGTGTTTAAATTGCCAAGATGGCACAAGCTGTCCAAGCTAATTAAAATTTGTAAACATTTTCCAACACATTTATTAATAGTCTAAGGAAAATAAAGAACACTGAAATATAGGCCAAATGGGTGATAACACTCAAATGAGAAAGAGCTGTCAGATTATTCTGTACTAGCTTTGACAGAATGCCAAAGTGGAGGTGGTTACTGTGTGTTCTGTTTCTTACTGGGATGAAACTTGGCATACTGGATTTAGTCTTTTTGAAGCAAAAAGTGTTTTCATCAGTATAAGATAGGAATAAGGTAGCTTAAAATGCCTCTGAAAGGAAAATAAAAGAAAAAAAGAAAAGAGAAAAGAAAAAAGAAAAGAAGAAAAGAAAATAAAAAAGAAGAAAAGAGAAAAAAAAGAAGAAAAGAGGGAAAGGAAGGGAAGGGAAGGGAAGGGAAGGGAAGGAAAGGGAAGGGAAGGGAAGGGAAGGGGAAAGAAAGCAGTATTTTCTCAACCCTGCCATGTTGGGCTTAAGGCACCCTGCTGAGCCTGCTGTTTCCAAATGAAGGGCTCCTGGGTGTTGTAATGGTGGGGCCATCTTGGGCACAACCATCATGAAAGGATAGAGTTCTGGATTGTTGGGGAAGAAGGGGACCAGCAGAACTGCCACTTTGGGCAGAGTGGGATCAGGAACTGTCAACCTTCAATTCCATTAATCTGTGGGGCTACCTGTGCTTGATGTGGCTCTGAGCAACCTGATCTGGCTAGGGATGTCCCTGCTCAACCCAGAGGGGTTGGACTAGATCTTTAAAGGTCTCTTCCAGCCCAATTCATTCTATGATTCCTGATTCTTAATTAAATATTTTCTTGGACTGGCACTTGCCAGGTTCTGACAAAGTGAATTTCACAGCTTCTCTTGCCTCCTGTCCTGGCTGGCTCAGAAGAAAGCATTGCAGCATTAACCTTTTCGGGCTTTTCTACCAGCAATTGCCCTCTCCATCTTTGTGATGGCAACTACTGGGATGGCTGAAATAAGGTCAGGCTGTACTGCTCCTGGGTCAGAAGCGTGTGACAGCATTGCTCTAGTGGTTTGGGTGTTACCTGCCTCCCCCCCCCCC
>WBNM01030246.1:0-96260 GCA_013399055.1 Ramphastos sulfuratus
AAGAAACTTCTTCACTGAAATGGCTCTTAACCTCTGGAACAGGGTCCCCAGGGAGGTGTTTGAATCAGTATCCTCAGAGGTGTTTAAAAGAGGCAGAGAAGTGGTGCTGAGTGACACGGTTTAGCACCAAACTAGGTAGAGTTAGATCATGGTTGAACTTTATGATCTTAAAGGTCTTTTCCAGCTAATGATTCTTTGGTGCCCTCAGCAATACAGGTTTAAAGGAAGGGAGCGGATTGCTGTCTGCACAAATGTAATTTGAAGCATGCAAAGCTTCACTGGGAGCAACATATGAGGAGGTATTCTAATAACTACAGTGACTTTAGGGACACCCTGGCTAGAGTCATGTTGAGAGTTTTATCAGTTGGTTTCCACTAACTCTGCAGGTAGCAATGTGAGAATTTGAGATTCAAGTGCTGTGCTTTCACTCTGTCTCCGAATGACACATAAATAAATTATAAATAACACAGCATACACATTTCAATGTCTGTAAATAACCAGCAGCTTAGAGTTACAATCTGCCACTTTTCTACCATCTTTCTACTTGGTCATTTTTGGGTTGCATACTTATTTGCAAAGCTAAATTAAGGGGAAAGAGGAAATGCTTGGACACATTTGTACCACTCTTAAGAACATTTTTTACTAAGGCCAGTTCTGAATTGTGATGGTTAAAAAAAAAAAAAAAATCAGTCATGTAACTGCTGCTGAAAGGATCATCACCTGGACCAATAATTTTTATCTTTGCAAGCCTCCACTTACACTGTATGAACAGTGACAAAAGGTATCAGTCACCCTAAAGGCTCTTAGTGACTATCATTAGCAGTTGGTTTGCTGTGCTGTATGTGAAACACTGATGCCACATTGTAAGGATAATAGCATGGAGCTGGCTTGCAGCCAAGGATGTGTGAACTTGGTGTAACTATGAGCAACATGCTAAGTGCAAGGCCCAGCTGAGCTTCCAGACATTCAGATTTTGGGGTTGCAGCTCCGTAAATTCCGTATCCTCAACATATTCATGGTATTTGCCTTTTCCACTTACTGACATTAGCACTACTATCTACTGTCATAGGAACAAATTCTTTACAGTAAGGGCGGTGAGACACTGGAACAGGTTGCCCAAGGAGGTTGCGGATGCCCCCTCCCTGGAGGTGTTCAAGGCCAGGCTGGTTAAGGTCTTGAGCAATCTGGTCTAGTGGAAGGTGTCCCTCCCCATGGCAGGGGGATTGGAACTAGACGATCTTCAGGGTCTGTCCCAACCCAAACCATTCTATAATCTCCATTATTCTAGCATGACAGATAACAACTGTTCATGGAAAACAGTGTTATGGTTATCTACCTCTTATACAGCTACTACAGCATGGATATGGACCTCTGCTGGGTGTATTTACAATGTATTCTGCTCAGCACTCTGTTTTCTCTCTGTTTGACTCTAACCCAATACTACCACTGGTATAGCAATACGAGGAGATTAAGCGTTTAAGTCTTTTAGTAGCAATAACACTGTGGCAAAACCAGGACACTGGCAGCACTTCAGCTGTGCCATTGCTTTCACAGTTCTAGCAGCAGGAGCATTAACAAGGCAGGAAAACGATGTGAAGAGCACTGGATTTAGCATGGACTCTGTGTATGAAGTAAATGAAGCATTTAGTTGTGGATGTCTCATTTGTGAGCATTCAAACAATCCTAAAAGCAAGAAGTAGGATCAAAACCCCAGCTACCACTCTATTGTGAAGGGAAAAAATGAATGTGCATGATAACTGCCGAAGAATATTGACCAAAAGCTTGTGCACCTTGCTTTAAAATTTAACAAGAGTATTTTGAAATGCTGATGTGCCACCCCTTGCCTGCAGAAGAGGACTGCTGACTGTGTGGTTTTTGAGTAAAGATGGAGCGCAATCTGTATGCAAATGAAATGTTAATATGGCATATAAAAGTAAAATTCAATAAACCAAGTTTGCACTAAGCACTGAGAACATGGAAATTTTGCCCATTCTTTGTCTCCTCACTGCAGTTTTTTTTCTTCCCCACACCTCTGGAAATCTGTTGTCCGGTTTATGTATGTTGTATCATTTAGCAAATAAAACTAAACAGCATCTTTACTGCTAATGGTGTGAGATAGAGGCTTTTAGTTGTGTCCATGATCATTTAATGACCTAAATATCTCCAGCACTTTTGATAGCCAGGTTAAAAGCTGTATTGATTTCCCTGAAGTTTCTCTTGCTTGCATTGCAAAGAGCTTCACTCAAAAACAGTGACTCAGCACAGCAGAACACAGGACATGTCTTGGGTGAAATAATGGAGTAAAAAAATAGAATCATAGAATCATTAAGCTTGGAAAAGGCCTCTAAGATGATCAAGTCCAACCATCAACTCAGCACCATCATAACCATTACGCAATGTCCCCAAGTGCACGTCTTGTTAACATGTCTTGGGTGGAATAATGGAGTAAAGAAATAGAATCATAGAATCATTAAGCTTGGAAAAGGCCTCTAAGATCATCAAGTCCAACCATCAACCCAAGACCGCCGTTATACAATGCACCCAAGTGCCATGTCCACACATTTTTTTAACACCTTCAGGGATGGTGACTCCACCACCTCCCTGGGCAGCCTGTTCCAATATGTGACCACTCTTGAAGGAAAGAAATCTTCCTAATATCCAACCTAAATCATGGGACAAAGTCTCTCAGAGAGCATCTGGGGTGAAGAACACAGGCAGGCAGAGAAGGTGAGGGTATGAGCTAAGATAGAAAGAGTTCAGCAGAAAAATGGATAGCTGAATTCTTTGCTTGGCAAACGAGTATGAAACAGTAATGATTTGCAGGCATTGCAGAACAGATGATCTTTAAAGATTTAAAAGAGAATATGTTCTCTTCTTTAAAAGAGAAATAGGGACTTCTCAGAGTTGAAAAAATCCTGATACTATCACTGGCAGTTTGTAGTCGGAGATGGTAGTTCCAGAAAAATTCCCCTCTACCCCTAGTGACCTATTGGATCTCACAATTATCTGGCATCTCTTCTAAGGTATTGTAATAAAACCCAATAACAACAACAGTGGATTTTATATCAGCATAAATATTTAGGGTTCCATTTTAATAATATTCATGCCATGTTCATAATGGAAAATAACCTCGTGATCTAGCAGGTTATGCTAGTCCAGGGGTTACTTATGTGCAGATTAACAAGAATTCTCTTCCAGACAGGGAGATATAAATTGGAGCAACCTTTATTCCAGTATTTCTACCTCAAATAAGATGTTGCCTTTAATGACCCCACAAGGCAAAAGATTTCTTCTTATCTGGATGAGGAATGTGAGGACTCTCCTCTGTTTACATTGGTGAAAGCAATTCCTTCCCTTTAACGGCAAGGACAACCGTGTTCCTCCATCATACCCTAGTGTGCTAAACTCTTACAGAACACCCTGGTTTCTGTGGGACAAGCACCTACGCTGTACACCTCCACAACTGCAAGCTGTGGACTTGCCCATGTTGACTGGACACTACATTTCAAACAAAAGGCAGTCTATCAGGCAGTCTCAAGAAGACCAGATGGATAGACTCAGTCTTTGCCTTGTCCAGCTCACTTTTTTATCTAGTTAATAATTTAAAGCCCTTCTCGCTTTTCTTGGGAACTCACTGTTCCCAAACCACTCCACTGCAGTGCTTGCTGACTCACCCCACCAGACGCAGGGGCAAAGAGAATTCCTCTTCTCAACAAACTCAGATCTCCACCCACTCTCTGTGTGCAAAGAGACTATCTTTGGGGACAGTCTTTTTAACAGGGCCTGTTGCAACAGGACAAGGACTCCTGGTTTTCAACTAAAAGAGGGAGATTTAGACTAGAGACAAGAAAAAAATTGTTTACACCAAAAGTGGTGAGGCACTAGCCTGGGTTGCTCAGAGAAATGGTAGATTCCCTATCCCTGAAATCATTCCAAGTCAGGTTATCTGGGACTGTGAGCAACCTATTGACTTCAAGGGGGTTGGACTGATAATCTTTAAAGGTCTCTTCCTTTCAATCCAAACTAGTCCATGATTCTGTGAATATGGAAAGCCCAGCTTGGCCACAAGGTTCTTGCCTTTTCAGGAGCATCACATCAGCCATCTGGCCTATGCAGGGAACAAGAGCCCCAGGTGACACTGCAGTAGGGCTGGGGACATGCAGACTCACCTGCTCTCCTGGAGATAGGCTGGACACATCAGTTGGGATGCAGTAACTGAGGTGCAGTCCCAGAGCTCCCAAGATGTTGGAGTCTTTCTTACACCTCAAAGATGAACCCCAAAGCCTACATTAGATCTTCACCAGGGCACATGCATTATACCGCATGCTATCTATCACAGCTGGTTGTTGTTCAGGAAAGAGAACTGGAATGATATATATGATCCAGCATCAAGGGTGATTGAGACCTATCAGTAACAGCACTCCCGGGCAGGACATTTAGGTCAGTGGAGAAAGAAGAGCCAGTTCTGGCTGGTTTTGCAATGAAGAGCAGGTGACTGGTAATTGTGTTCCACCTGGAGCACAGGCACAGCAGCTGCTTACCGTTTAAATAACGTGCCTTAAAGCTAACACTTGGATTTATTCCAGCAAATGCTGTCTATTTAGTAACAGCTGATAACAAAACATCATTCCCCCAGCTATGACTAGTCTTTAAGCATCAGTAAAAATGTACTTAATCAATTTATATTAAATTACTGTGCAATCAGCATGGCAGTTTAAGGCTATGCCTATGTATATTAGACATTTTAGCAGATAATTATTATGTTCTCTTAACTTCTGAGCATTGCTTGATATTTTATACCTACACAACTGGTATCTTTAAATAGATATTTTATTATATCTGGACTACCACAGTAACTACAACTGCATTGTCTTAAATGGCATTTAAAGGTGATACTTTTTAATTGTCTGTGCTCTGCCTTTCAGTGTAGCTGCCTCGTAAACCAGCAAACAGCTTCTGCAATAAGCAATGCAGCAGTAGAATCTTAGAACTGTTTTGGCTGGAAGAGACCTTTAAGGTCATCAAGGCCAACCTTCAACCTTACACCACCATGGCCATTAAACCATCATCAAGTCCACACATTTCTTGAACACTTCCAGGGACAGTGACTGCCACCTCCCTGAGCAGCCTGTTCCAGTGCCTGACTGCTCTTGCAAGAAAGAGATTGTTCCTTATATCCAATCTAAACCTCCCCTGGCACAGTTCCAGGCCATTTCCTCTCATCCTATCACCTGATACTAGGGAGAATGACCAATACTCTTGGTCATACTCCTCCTGACCACCAACACTGAATGGACAGCTGAAGACTACATGGTCTGGCCAGGGCTCACAGGGAGCCCTGTTCAGGAGAACTGGACTGGTGCAGAGCTTGTCCAGGAAGGAAAAATTGGCTTCAGTCCATCTTTTCCTGCTGTTTAGCCTCACCTAAGGATTACAGTCAATGATTCTCAACCTCCAAACATAGTATACCTCTTCAAAGCACTTTAAAACCTTAAAGACTTAAATTTGGTCTTTCTCTATGCAGTAGCACAAATAGCATAGCCATGCTGGCACATCTCTGCTGGCTTTCTGAAAGCACCTGGTAAAGCCACACTAGTGCCCTTTCCTTCCTCTCATGGTACAAGCCTGCCTTGTTGATAAATGTACATAAAGTAACCATGAACCAAATCTTTCACCCCCATGGTTTCACTGAGCTTTCAATATGGCTTTTAAGGTACCAACACCAATATTAATTTTGGACTACTCCAGAAACTGGCACAACTCAGTTGCTCTCTCTGCTTCAGGACTTGAGCAACCTTGACCTTTCTTTATTCTGCTGCTTCTGCTATGATCTTGTGCAAGTCCCTTTATTTATCTGTATCTTACTGTCTATACCTTAAAAAAGATAAAATAATGAAGCACATAAGCCAGTGAAACATTTGCCTGCAAGTGGCAGGTGGATTTGGGCAGGAGCTATGTGTAAGAAAGCAGCATGCACTTCCTTCCTGGGTCCCTACCAGTGCAGGTTTATATGCTGGTGTGAGACATACCCGTTTTAACATCATTGCAGTTTTAAATGTCTGCTGTCAGGACCTATTTATAATTACTGGAGTGTTTCCCCTGAGTACCCTTAGCAACTAATTTCAGGATCAGGATAAATAGAAAAATAAACTTACACTGGGCTGTGGAGACATTTATTGTATCAAATGACTGAAGAAAATTAATCTTTCTATTGTGGTCATGAGAATCAAATGCATAAATCTCAATGGTAGGTGAAAAATCAGACCTCCAAAACTGACAAGCACCCACCCAACCATATATATTGATCCTATGAAAAAAACTGAACATGAACCATTTCCTTCCTTCTTATTGTCTCACTAGGCCCTCTGTGAATTTCTTTAGCAAACAAACTCATTGGATAGGCAAATACTTGCTCTGTTTACCTAACAGGTTTGGTGTGAATGCTCTCACTTGCTGTTTGATTGGCTGGGTATCAAGAAGGAAGGAACAGCCCCTTCTCAATTGTGCCCTGTAATAGGACAAAGGGCAATGGATGTAAACTACAGCACAGGAAGTTTCACCTCAACATGAGGAAGAACTTCTTTACTGTAAGGGTCACAGAGCACTGGAACAGGCTGCCCAGAGAGGTTGTGGAGTCTCCTTCTGTGGAGACTTTCAAGACCCATCTGGATGCATTCCTGTGCAATCTGCATTAAACTATACAGTCCTGATCTGGCAGGGGGGTTGGATCAATAATCTCCAGAGGTGCCCTCCAACCCCTAACAACCTGTGATCCTGTGACCTTCTGAGAGACGTTAGAACACAATCTTATATGTATCTAGATCACCAAAATACAAGTACTCCTAGAAGGAAAAATTTGGTCATTATTAAGATAATTTAGTGACATTCAGAAGGCTGCATATACTTGTTTTTAACCTCAAGTTTGGTTTTAGGAACTATGCAAAACTAAAATACTACAGGCCAAACTTGATAGGAGGTTTTGATGCTTTTGCAGTTGCATTATTGTAAATAAGGTCAGAATGTGGTCACAGAAACATCAAGAGCATTTCCAATCTGCCCTTGGCACCAACAGGCACTTGACCAACCCAGCTAAGACTCTGTTCATACATCTGTTGCTCTCCTCCCTTTGAACCCTAATCCTCTCATTTCCAGATATCCATGTACAGACTCTGCTGCCTTCCAACAGGTGATGGTGTGGATCTCTTCAGAGACATTCTATGCTGAGCACCCAGAAATTCCACAGTGAAAGCAGATCCCAGCCCTGCTGCACCTGAAGTAAACCACTCCTGTGATGGACTCCAGCTACAGCTCAGCTGGAGCAGCTCAGCAACCCAGGCCCCACCAGGCATGGGCTTCCCTTCTGCACTCCAACAGTCCTGGAGCCACATGTTTATTTAATGTTAATGCCTCGTTGTCTTGACATTAATTCATAATGTGCTAAGCTGGGAAAGTAATTAAAGTTAATTTCTTCTTGGGGGAGGATGAGAAAATTGTGGGGGGGAGCATCCTCACTGTACATTCTTATTCATATTTCTTCCCTGTTTTGTGATTCTCAATCGGAGTTTTCTAATAACAGATCATTTCTTTTTGTCTAACTTTAATCTGGCCCTGCTTGACAAGCACCATCCTTTTCATTGAAGGGTAAGACCACTTAAAGAAAGGCCAATAAGCCCTTGCACTGCTCAGCTGACTAGGGTGATTTGTCACCCTGTGCAGTGGTGGTCACACCAATGGATTTATCTCAAGGTAAATGGAGATGCTGAGACCTGGGACCTGGAGCTTTGATTAAGGCCCCCTTTTTGTAGTGTTGATAGATGTTGCTTGTGTTTATCTATTTGAAATGCCACTAAATCTGTGAATACAATGGAAAAAGAGAGTAGTTTGCAGCTGAAAACATATTAGTGATTTATGTTTCACTAAGAAGCACAATAAAGAGACAGAGGCTATTAAGAGGAGCTATTTTCATGAGAAATAGTTCTGCTTTAAAACATTATCAACCACACCTTGATAAAGACCTACATGCATGCATAATGGTGTTTACTTATCACTTTAGTTGAGTGCAGTATACATTTGGAATGCACAGCCCCAAATTATTAATAAGCTGGTAGATGCTTTGCCATGCAAATGCATATGAATGGGATACTTTGCATGTTAATTGTCTTGCAGAGAAAAAGGGAGGGTGAGGCACTGACCGGGGGCTTCAGATGGACTCCACATCCCTTAGACCAGCTTCCAGTCCTGCTGACCATTATTGCCAGCATTTATTCACAACATTTGAGTAGAAATAACCAGTGGGGTGACACAAAAGGATTATAATGCATCGATATAACTTATAACATGAATCAATGTCAACAAGACGCACCCATTTAAACGAATAGGGTCAGATGAGAATGCTGTATCACCCTGACTCGTGTGACAGTTACAAATGCATAACCTAGTATGCATAATAGGAGTGTACAAACCAGTAGAGATTTGTAAACTTGGTTCATTTCAAGCAGAACTGACCCACAGGAATGGAAAAAAGAAAAGCCAGCTGAGCTGTCTAGAAATAAGTGACTCTGTAGTTTGTTGTTTAACAAAAAGCAGAATGAGGTTTCATTTTCTCAGGCTTGAATAGAGGACCTGAAAAGCTGCTAGCTAGCCAAGCTGGTATTTGTCTACAATCCTCGATTAAATGCAAAAGATAACACATTGGCTTCCAAACACATTCCTGTTTACAAGTGCAAAATAAAGCTTCACTGGTCTGCCTCATAGATGCAAATAATATAGGCTGGCTGCAATTCCAGGTTTGGAATCAGCTGTGCTGTGTTATGATTTATTGAAACGTTCTGAGGATTCCTCTTCAGCACTAATGAACAGTGGGGGGGTGGGGAGAGGCCGTGTAATGTGTGTGCACCTGGAGCATGAAAACTGGTACAGTAAGTTATATACCTGTAGGGTGCTGCTCTGCCTGTGGCTTGGCACTGCAGCACACTGACAGGCTAGGAGAGCTCTTAAATCTGGACAACACCTGCACCTCATTTGCTTTAGAGAAGCGCCATGACCTGACTGCTGATGGTGAGCCCTCCCTTTCATCCTCACGATTATGACAAGTTATTAATTGCCACCATTAGCTGCAGCAGCCTGCTTGAGATCTCTGCTGCTCTCTGGAGGTGAGAAACTATGTGTGTGTGAATGCGGAGAGAAAAGCTGTGAAGCGCTGGGGCAAACAGAGCAACAATCTGCCCAAAAGGGATTGTGAGGTTGTGAATAATTTATTAGAAAACATTTTTCTTTGTCCTTCCCACAGACCCACAAATCCTCCCTAAGCGCTCTTTACCAGCCTTGCAGATAATGTACTTACACATCTCAGAGCTTGCTAAATAGACTGAACAGGCCACAGAGTTCACTCTTAACACTGCGCCCTCCTTCAGAGTGCCTTCCACAGATGGAACACTCTCAGCCTTGCCTGGAAGTCCTGCCTATGGAATTTTTTTGCAGTTAGCTAGAAAAGTCTATGTAAAATGTCAGCTCAATGCTTGGGAAACATTTTTCCCCCTTTTGTTTTTAACTATGTACTGAATTTCTTGGTTTCTAGCTACAGCAGATCAAATTTCAGCATGGATTCACACCTCATTTCACCCTTCTGCAGGCGCTTGATTGAAGGTGCTCAACCTGTCTCATTAACATTTTCAGACACCAAAAGGCACATCTCTTCATCTGGTAAAAAAAAAAAAAAAAGTGTGGTTGAATTGGAGATATGGGGAGAAGCAAGCTAGGGTAGACAGAGGTGTGCCAACTTTGGCAACTTAATGTACAGCCACTAGCACACCGTGGGTGAATTTGGATGAAGTAAAAAATCAGAGTCTTCAGAGAGGACAGGAAAGAGAGAGGATAAAGATCAAATATCATAGGATCATTGAATGGTAGCAGTTGGAAGTGGCATATAAATATGAACTCATGTCAGTAAAAATAGCTTTGAGGGAGCTGTGCTAGTTTGGAGCACCTGAAGACTGTCTTGAGACACACTCATGCTGGAGTATGCCCCAGGATCTTGTTCTGTGAATCAGCCAGATAAGGAGTCCTCTGGAGAGTGCTAGAGTTCAGCTGCAGTCTGTGTATCCATGGTTCCCCTTCAGAGAGATCTAGAGAAAAGAGCAAGGGAGAAAAGAAAGGCCTGGTGCATGTCTTAGACTCATCGGCATCAAGGAGCTAGGATGAGGCCAGTGATTGCTCCCAACTAGAAACTCAGAAGGACTTCAGGAATACAGACAGAGTCTGATGGTGTAAATTAAAGACAGAATCTGAAATGGCACCGGAGCCAAAGACCACTTCCCTGTATTTTAGCAATCCTTTCACAAGACATCCAAAGCCATCATGTTCAATCTCCAATAGAATTAAAATAGTCCGTATTTTAAAGAATGTATTTTAAATCAAATGTATTATTTTTGCTGTCTCTCCAGACTTTTCAGTTCCTCTGCCTAGTCATCTTAAACAAAGTGTTTTAATGCTTGCATTTGCATTTAGGTGTGGAAATAAATCACATATAGAACTTACATACAAAAAGCAGTATTCCTTATTGGGCTGGGCAAGAAAGAATATAGAATGCTTTTATAGGCCCTATGTAGACAGCATCTACTTAGAATTGGGATTAGAAATAAGAACTACCATTGACTTCATCAAATCCTCTCCAGGAACTACAGAGGCTGAATATTTTATGTTTAGCATCCAGTTCCATAATGGTGCACAGTGTTCATAGAATAGCTCAGGTTGGAAAGGACAAGACATGGACACCTCACAACTAGACTTGACCGCTCAAAGCCTCATCCCTTCTGGCCTTGAGCACTCCCAGGGAGGAGACATCCACAACCTCCCTAGCCAGAGTCCCATCATCCTTGTTCTTCTGCTTGTTATTAGATAAAGTCAAGTTTAAGTGTCTCCTCAGGGTTGTTTACATATTTATCCTAAGATGAGCACAAGATTTCATACCCTCACATACACCTCATACTTCCATATAGAGGTCAAATCAAAACTTGTACAGATTATAAAGCAAGAATTACTAATAGTAGTACTAAAATCTATGCTAAGCTTGAGTTTTCAGAAAAGGCTACTATGCACTTGTCTTTTGCAGTAGTAGTAATGCTATGAGTTTTTCACCATTTTTACATTAAAAATTACTATTAAAATGTACGAGTTGTAATTCAAACATAACTTATGAGATACAAGAGTAGATGGAAATGGAGAAGTTGTCTTCTCGGTGTAGTACAAATTTGCTTTCCATTGGCCTTTTGTTATGTAGCAAACCTAAAGTCTATTTATACAGTTGCCGTAAATGTTTTGAGTCCTTCATTTGCCTAAGAGAGAGAGTTTAGATTAGAGCTGAGAGTTACAGATTAAATGAGGGACTGGGTTTCCACATCTAAACTTGGGGCTTTCATCCCCAGGTGGTTCAAAAGCAACTATTATCTGTTGTCCTTAAACACAGAGATACAATGGAATAGTCACAGAGAGAATTATCAGGTATAACATTTATCACAGCTGAATAAAAATATCTGTTTTTTTTTTCATAAAGATACTGACAGAGACATTTTCTGTTGACTGTATATATTTAGATGAGGCCTGAAGCCTTTAGCATTTAATTGCTTTAAAATCACATCATTAATTCAATTTATCTCAGATAAACAAGCAAAGAGCATTCATCCAAATAAAGTAATAATGCAAAGTAACTTTAAAGTAATAATGCAAAGTAACTTTAGAGACCAGCATCCTTTCATGCTTCTCCGAGGAGAGGAAGTTTTTCCTCTCCTGAGAGGAAAGTTCAAGGCCTGGAAGAGCAATGCTGATGATCAGGATTGATTTCTCTGACAGGTGCAGAAATGCAAACAGAGATGGTTTTATACAGGTAGAGGTACACGTGCACATAACAGTGAGCAGCTTTACCACCTCCTGCTCTACGTTACTTTTGAGTGTTCAGAAAAGGATTAGCAAGTTTTGAATTTTAATTTGATTCATGGTTACAGAAAAGCAGGGGGAGAAAAGGGAAAATCCAGTCAGAGACCTAGCAGAGAGGTATATTTAAGAATCATTTAAAAAATCTCCTTTTTGGCAAAGTTAGGAATTCACAGCTGACACCTAACCCACAACTGCTCTTTCTCAATGCCATTGTGAGAACCACACCTGTCCCTGCTGGGGGTGGTGTGTTAGAGCTGACAAAGTGAGAGGCAAAGGGTTAAGCTGTGGAGCAAGCTGTGTACACTCACTCAAGGTATGTTTGTTTCTGTAGGAATGAATAGAGTCACTGTGAGGAGTGGAGTGCTATTTTAACACCTCTTCTCTCCTCGGCTCTCTGGCCAGTTCACATGTAACCGAGTGTTTCCATGGAGGAGCAAAACCATCTGTGTTTTTTCACCTGCAGGTGTTGGGAGTTTAATTAAAAGCTCTAACTAATAAGTTGCTATTTTTTGAAGGGGTGTGCATTACAGCAAAGGGAAATTATGAATGATAACGAGAGGCAGAATAACGCACTTGGAGTCATTTTCTGTGTGCTTTTGTCCCCTTGTAACACATGAGAATGTACTTGAATAGAATAATCAAGGATGAACACTAATTTACCCTGGATTTGTGTGCAAGAAAGACAGGCATTGTTTCATTTGCACAGGGGATTGCACCAATTTAATAAGGACAACTACTTAAAGAGCTTGACTTAGGAAATCAGGCTCATTGCACAGAGCTTAGGTAGTTCTGCTTTCCAAATTCAGACACGTGGACCAAATTCATTTGCCATTTGCAATGCTCTGTCATTTGAGCTGCTGCACTGTGCATACACAGACACATAGCTGAGCTTCACAACCTGTACTGGACCATTCCAGCTCTTCCAGTCTGTGGCCAGCTTGGATCCTTTCTGTTTATTAGTATTAGAAATGAAGACTGAATATAATGCAGACATTAGGACTGGAAGTATGTTTTGCATAGCGAAATAGGCTTTATATTTGGGAAGCTCCTTTTCAGAGCAGAAAACAAATGTTATGCTGTTATAACTTTCCACAGTGGTTCTACCATTTCCTCCATGTATCTGACATGCTGGGTAAGGAAGGATCCCTTCAGAAAACTTTCCTAATGGCAATCATCCAAAATGTCTCTGAATTACTACTAGGAGATCTCTTTATTATAATATACTCTGCCCTAGATTCATCATTCCCCAGAGCTCAGCATCTACCAAGGGCTAACAGCCAAGAGAGTCAAGCAAACCCAATGCCAGGCTGCCCTCAGTGCTTGCTGAGAAAGCCAGTGGAAAGAATGGTAAGTAAAATTGACCCAAGGAGGCTAGCAGATCCTGGGTCAATATCACAGGACTCTGAGGCATTAAAGGGCCATAACATATAGTACAAGCTATAACACAATTCCAGAAAGACATAAGTCTCTCACTCCCTATCAAAATACACAGTATAGATATGTCTCATGCCTATAAAAATTACAGAGAAATAAACTTGCCCTTCAAGGTGAAATACTAAAGGAAAAGGAGAAGGTGATGAAGTGATAGAATAGGTAGAAGAGAAGGACAGGAAATGGTGGAGGAAAAAACACACACAAAAATAAAAAGAGAGCTAGTAGGGACTTGTAAGTGGGAAATAGTTGATCATTAGGTGAAAGTGGTGAACTAGGTGTTGAGGCAACAGAGAGAACAAAAAAATAAAAGGAATAAGAGAGAGGCAAAACCAAGAGAGAACAGAGGAAAGAGAGATGGGAGAAGGCTGGTGTCAGAAAAAGCAGTTGTTAATTACAGTTGGGTGGATTTGCTGGAGACAGTAACGTAACCTATTCCATTCTATTAATCACTAGTATCTGGGTGCCTCCACTGGCACATGAAGTATGTGTTAGCTGTCCTCTGGTCATTTCTCTAGGGAAAGATGTGTGTTCAGTGGTTAGGGACAGATTTCTTTTCTTCTTTCTTAATATACATGTTGTTGTGTTTTCCGTTTAGAGATGGCAAGGTCAAAGAAATACTCCTTCCCTTGCACAAATGTGTCTTTGAGGCATCAGGGAATTCAGGAGTGAGGGAAGAATCAAATAGAGCTTGCAAAAGGAAAAAGATCTTTCAATGTGGGTTTTTTTCTTCACCAATTCCTCAGGTGAATTTTTGTTCAGAATTTTGAAACTTCTGCCACTGGCCTTTTTGCCTCCCTCTCTTGTTTTCATTTCACCCTGAACAGGTACACACATTTTAGCTCCTACCTGAGCAGAACCCCTACCTCTTGGACCTGCAAAGCTCAGACTGAAGCCACAGCATGTCTGAGAACCTGGCATAGCCCCGAGTCCCATACCCCAACACCTGGCTGGGGGCAATACTACACAAGACAGGAAGATGAGACATTTTCTCAAGGAACCTACTATATGAATTAATTTAGTCTACTTAACCTCTTTGCTATTTAACCACATCCTGCTGTAGAGCTCACCAAAGGTCCCACCAGCTCTATCCTACCAGACTGGTGTTCTGTGTGTATGTGTATAGCACAATCCCCTTTACATCCATAATCATCTGACTCCTTACCCTTTTATCAATCTTAAGTCACATCCAGATACAACCGATGTAACATTGTCACTGCTGTGTCTCCAAACTCTGACACAGCAAGAGTTCAAAGTACCATAAATTAACTTACAACATATTAAGCACTCTGAGCACTGCAGCATGGAAGTAGCTGGGGACACTGCAAGCACAAGGGCTACTCAGCACTGGATACCAATATGTGACAGGCACCATTAGCAGTGTGTTTTTCCTGTTCTTAAGGAAGGTATATCACTGAGCATTATAAATGGATAGTGATTGCAAGGCTAAATTCCCATCAAGGGCTTGATGAGTCATTAAAACCCCTCAAGCTTTGTTCTCACAGTTTATTGCCTCATCATCATCACCACCCCTTCATGAAATTATTGTCTTTTAATTAGCTTGAGCCCTTTCATTACTATCTGTATCATGGCAGAGAAAGAAATAGGGAAACAGTTCCAATAAAGTATCTGATTGCCCCTTCTGACGCTAATAATAAGATATTAGGGTAGTGCCATTTTCAACGACGGCCTTTATGATATAGCAAACTGGCTTTTTTTTTCCCTAAATGAAGGAAAACCTGGGTATGACTCCTGGTTTCTGTTTCAGGAGCATGAGGATTTAAAAACCTACTGCTGAAGCTTCACTTTCTTGACACCATGAAAACCTCCAGTGGCTCCTACCACTCTTCCACTGCCTGAGAAAGCACTAGGCTGCTCAGGAGAGGGGTTGGTGAGATTCAGGCAGCAGAACGCCCTGTGTGAGGCCATTTCATCAGCCACAGAGTAATGCTACAGACTCGCAGCTTCCCTGTCTCCAGTGGGAGATGTTGATTGGAAAATGTTAAATAATAGCAACCATTCCAACTGTAGTGATCTCCCGTATTTAAAACACGGGTTTACATGCCTCATAAATTTCAGTGTTTGTAATTATACGATATATATGAAGAGAGTGAGTGAAAGAGAGCAGATATATTATGTGAGGAAACAGTGTTATCGATCCTGTATTATACAGTGCACGGGAAAATTAGTTAACCATACAGCTCATTGGTTTAAAGATGGCAGTAAAGTTTAAAGGCATTCTGTTGTGAAGTTAAATATAACAGCCATGACACAAATAGAACAATTGCTTTACCCGGATTTCCCTGGCAGCTGAGGAATTCAGGGGCTGGATCCTGCCCCCAGCATGCTGCTGCAGACCCAAAATAACCCCACAGGAACATGTGAGGTTACTCCAGATTTACACCACGGTAGCTTGCCCAGGAATTTGGATCCAGAGGTTTAAATAAGGCTTATGTAATAAAAGGGGAATTTATAATAGTCCCCTGCGGAGCTTGAAGGCAAGGTGCTTACATCAGAAACAAAGTTAACACAAATAGATTTCAGGTCCTCACTATAAGTTACTTCATCTGAAAGAGGTTTGCTTTTTTAAGTGAAAACAGATCAGAGTAAGCAAAACTATTTACTAAAGGAGGCAATTTTTCTCTACCGCAGGCTTCTCCATTTTCAGTCAATTCCATTTGCGTTCCAGCTTCTTAACCACTCCTAGCTGGGGCAGAGGCTGGCTGCTACCAGAGGAGGGCTGGCACCTCATGAGAAGCAAGTCTGGTGTGGATGCTGGTGTATGGCAAGAATGGGAATGTCCCAGGAAGGATTGAGACTTTCAAGCCAGAAATTGCATATCCCTGGTCTCATTCCTTCTTCTGCTAGGCCTTTGCTTTGTGACTTTCAGTGTGTCACTCATGGTTCCTTCTGAGAGGTGCAAGATGGCCCATGGATGAGTTATGAGGTCTAATTATTTCACACCAAGGAAGATTATTCATTTCCTTGAGAGAAAATTCAACAAAACTATAAAATGGTATCATAGTGCTTCAAACTGGCCAGCCCTCTGGAGCCATCAATACTTCTACACCAAGCTGCTAGCTAGGTGCAATCAGGAAGGGGAGTGGAGCTGTGGTCGTCAACAGAAAATACAAGGAATTGCAAAAATACTGGGCAGGAAGACAGGAAAATAATAAATTCTGCATTTAATTTCTCTCCCCCTCACCCCGCTTCATACAAATGTGATCTAATTTAATTTCAAGAAAATCTCTCTCTCGAATGCTTCAAAAAGGTTAAAATGCAATTTTCTGAAACTAAGTTATTAGATAGAGGAATATTAACCTTTGAGCCCCACAGACTTTTACTCTTTTTTATCTCCTTTTCATTTTTGTTTGTGGGTCTATTCATTTTTTGGTGATCTCGGCCAGGTTGCTAGGTAACAGGCACTCAGCGTGCAGGCATGTTAGTCTATCTGTCTCTCGCCTCAGTCTGTCTGGTCCAGGCTACCGACTCGCCTGGCGCTTGCTGCCGGCAACGCCGGCCCTTCCAAAAAGCATTTATCACAGCCTCGTGTAGTAATGGCCACTCAGTGGAGGGGAAATTGAGCTGACCCGAAGGCCAAAGCTGTTAGGGAGACTGGTGGGAAGGGTAAAAGGGTCACAGTACCCTTTTCCCACCCACTTAGTGGGCAGTAAGCAATAGAACAGCAGTGCCACTGTTTTCACTAACATATCCTGAGGCTTTGCACCTGAAATAAATGTTTGTTTGACATTAACAATAAAAAAAAAAAAAAAAAAAAAAAATCTGGTTTCCTCCCCAATACTGGTTATGCTATTTAAACTTTGGCAAGGTAGGGGTAGGGTGGGGAGGGTAGCTTAAGATGTGATTTGTTGTGCACTTCAGCCAGGATAATTATTTCTTTTTGATAGCAATAACTCTTGTATGCTTCCATCTTCTTTGATTTAGAGAGGGAGGGAAGCACAAAACCAAAACACTGAGTCTTTTGTTTCCTTTGGGTCAAAAGGATCACCTACCAGCAGTACCTGGGGAAAAAAAAAAGTTCTGCTGATAAATCAAATCCATAAATGAACGCATAATGTCACCCCAAACTCAACCTAAATACAAGGTAGGTATGTATGGGTATGTGTAAACACATGTACACATACATAAATACATACATATATATATATACACACTTCTTGAATAGAAGCATTTACTAATACTAATCTAAGTGGTTCTAACATTAATCTAAGTGGTTCTAACACTAATCTAGATGGCTCTTTCAGACTGATGTAGAAGCATTTATAAACTAAGAAACAAACTATTTTCCAAAAAAAACCAGGGAGGGGAGGACAAAGTGATGAGGTACTAACCCATCTCTGTTTTCCCTTAGTAACCCAAACCTCCAATTTCTTCTAGAGACTGCACACAAGACTGCAGAGCTGAAATCCTGAAGGAAACAGAGAGCCTGGCTTTCGGAACAGATTTTAGAAGACCATATATATTTATCTTCCTACATTACTCACATACAAGGACCTCAGGCTATACATCAACCCTTCATCCAGGTAAGGCACTCTCAGGGAAGCAACACTCTTCACCATCAGATCTTTACTGGGAACCTTTCACTTGTACCAGCAAAGAGCAGATTTGGCGTCTATTAATTAGTCATTGCCTGTCTTGCTTTTTGCTTCCACAGACACAGATCTATTAGAGTCATAAGAAGGCTTCTGCTGCTGTATCCAGCCTTCTCAAACAACAATATTTAAGCAACAAAAAGAGACCGAGTCAATCTCAGTTTTAGTGATTCCCAGGAAAGTCATCAAATAAAAATGTGAACTTTAAAATTGATCAGGATTAATTTCACTGACACTGTATCATAACAGATATCTCTTCGGAGACTCATTTGTTGGGCTGCAGATGCAAAGAAAGTAAGGAAAGAAATAAATCAGAATACAATAAGGCAATTAGACTTTTGCCATTGATAGAATACTAAAAATGTCTGATTTATCAAAGCATTAACAAACAGAAGTAAACACAAGATGTGTACTTCCCTGCAAAATATCTGGTTAGGAAAAATAAAATAATAACCATGACCATGTTTATCAATAAATTTAACTTCCCAATATTGTGCCTTTCAATGTGTGCTCTTTCATCTGCTAATTTCCAGAGAGCAGCAGTAGAAGATGATTTATCGCATGAACACCAATACAGTAAAAATCCTGTTCTCATCTGTAGGAAATTGCCTTGCTCAGGAGAGAACATTCCCTCTTACACACTATGATATGCATATTAAGGATAAAATATTAAAGCTTTACATGCATACCCATCTAGATGTGCACATTCCAATCTGATTTCACAAACGTTAGATTGAATTTTGGTGTGATTATGAGAGATTCCTTTAAAACTCAATGATTTGGAGCTGTGCAGGATTTACTAGAGATCCAGACAGTGGTAATACTCCTCATAATATTACTAAAGGCATGAAGCACTTCCATATCTCACAGTTGTTCTGTTGTAATAATACAATGAAAACAGTCAGATTGCAGGTTTTATTTCCTATTTCTGGCTACAGTGAGGCACAATCTGAATGCTCTGATGTACTGCTGGCTCATGGATCATGTTTAGGCTGCTTACTGTACTCAAATATCTGCAAAGACGGCAAAAGTGCAGTTCAGAGACTGTGACCTTAAACATCTGAACAGAGTTAAGTCTTAATTTGGAGAGGAAATGGGATGCTGGATTACCTAATGAGCTTTGGAAATCTCTGACATCAGAGAGAACAATTTCACCTGTGAAACAGAGAGAAGGGAATAATCCTCAGCTGGAAACCCTACAAGGGAATTTTCCTGTCATTACTTATCAATCACCACGGTATCGAAAAGCCACAAGTGCAGATGAGCACCTGTAGAGATTTTCTAAGGCTTCCCTCAAAGATTTGTCCCTCAAAATAAATACAGAGGAGCAAAAGTTACATTACAAGGCCAAGTGTAAGGTCCTGCACCTGGGTAGGCACAATCCCAAGCACAAATACAGGCTGGGTGGGGAATGGCTGGAGAGCAGCCCTGAGGAAAAGGACCTGGGGGTCTGGGTTGNGTCAATTAGTTATTTTAGAGAGAAAAGTGGAAGAGTAGAGACTCAGTGCAGAGGTAGCTAAAATATGAGGTAAATTTCCTATAAATGTCTGAGCTATTTTTGATCAAAAGTCTGGAATTCGAGTTCTTTATAAAAAATAAGTAAGAAATCAGATGGCAGAACTAAAGCATAGTGAGACAGTTAACAGGTAAATGACGGTGCTGACACACTGGCCCGGGTTGCCCAGAAGGGTGATAGGTGCCCCATCCCTGGGACCATTCCAGGTCAGGTTGGACAGGGCTCCAAGCAATTTGATAGAGTTAAAGATGTTCTTGTTCAATGCAAGGAGGGGTTGGCTTTAAAGGTCCCTTCCAACCCAAACCAGTGTGTGATTCTGAATGTACAGCACAGAGGAGTATGATGAAGATGAGGTACAACTCCCCATCAATTCCACAGATGAATTTCCCAATCACTGTTTGAAACTGGATATACACTGACTCTTATCAATGGCTCAGAAAACAAACTGCACACTTATCCCCTGATCTAACATTTGCATGCAATCATAAAATCATAGAATCACAGATTGTTTTGGGCTGGAAGGAACCTCCAAAGGTCATCTACTCCAATCCCCCTGCAGTCAGCAGGGACATCTTCCATTAGATCAGGTTGCGCAGAACTTTGCAGAGGGTGACCTTGAATATTTCCAGGGATGAGGTCTCAACTGCCTCCCTGGACAACCTGTTTCAGAGTTCCAACACCCTCATGGTAAAGAACTTGTTCCTAACATCCAGTCTAAATTTCCTGTTCTCTAATTTCAAACCACTGCCCTTTGTCCTATCACTGCAGGCCTTTGCAAACAGGCCCTTTGCAGCCTTCTTGTAGGACCCTTTAGGTATTGGAATGCTGCTATTAGGTCTCCCTGGAGCCTTCTCCAGGCTAAATAACCTCAGGTCCCTCAGCCTGTCCTTGTAGCAGAGGTGCTCCAGCCCCCCAGTCACCCATCAGGCCCATGTCCTTCCTATGTTAAAGGTTCCAGAGCTGGACACAGTACCCTGGGTGAGGTTTTTTTTCCCTAAACAAATACAAGAGGCCATTTCAAAAGGCAATCTTCAAGTTATTTCTTTAAGAAGACTAGATGAAGCCTGTGATGCTCTTTTAGTGACTTGAATACACCTGACTGGACTACGACAGATCCATCTGCTATCAACAGCTGTGGGAAACCCATCACCAAAGTCAGGGGGAGTCCACAAGCAGCAAAGAATTTGGCATAATACATCTTAAATATGAGATTATAAGGAAGGCAAATCACAAGTGTTTAGCTGCTTTTGTGCACTAGCATTTATTAATCATAATCCTCCAGGAAACCAGACCAGATGTCTTCCAACACCCCAGAGTAGTCACTTAACTGATAGCAAACCCAGCAAAACCAGTATCAGTTGTTGAGCACAGTACCAGGCTGACTCCAAAAGCTATTTGTAAAGCAAAGCAGGGTTGGACAGACTTTAAAATAAAGCTATCGGACTTTGCCTTCTTCCCCCTGTTATCCATTCCTGGAACTATAACATATTGTCTCTTGTCAGGCACCAACATGAAAAGGAAATTACATGGCTGTCTAAAGTTATGTCTTCACTGCAAAACAGTCTTTCACTGCAGCTTTGCATTGATGGCTCTCCTGATGGTACAAGATAAGCAAAGGGAAAACCCAGGAGGTTTTCTCCTGGGGTAACTTGTACAGGTTGACCTCAGATTGTGGGAGAGAAATAATCACAGCTAGCTATACTAGGGTAAGAACACCACCTCAAACCCTCCTGTAATTATCTCTTACCCTATTTCATAGAAAAAGTTATGTTGTTGTTTGTTTTTGTTATTTGTTTTTTTAATAATCTATGTGTTCACTGGGAAAAAAATAAGCTGGTGAAGGATCTACAGAACAAGTTTTGTGAGGAGCAGATGAGGGAACTGAGGCTGTTCAGCCTGGGGAAAAGAAGGTTGAGGAGAGACTTTATCACTCTCCACAGCTCCCTGAAAGGAGGCTGGAGACAGGTGGATGTTGGGCTCTTCTCCCAAGTAAAAATTGATAAAACAAGAGGAAACTGTCTCAAGTTGCACCAGGGAAGTTTAGGTTGGACATTAGAAGAAACTTCTTCTCTGACAGTTAGGAAACACTGGAACAGGCTGCCCAGGTAGTGTTTGAATCCCCATTGCTGGGAGTGTTTAAAAGAGACAGAGATGTGGTGCTGAGGGACATGGTTTAGCACCAGCCTTGATAAAGTTAGAAAACGGTTGGGCTTGATGATCTCAAAGGTCTTTTCCAAACAAAACAATTCTATGATTCTATGTTACAAATGGCAGGCTCAATTTTCATCCTTATTTCTGTCACAAGAGCTTTACACACAAGCACCACAAAGCCACAAGGAGACTGTGTCAAACTTCATCTGGGAGGAGGTCAAGCCGAGAGAGATGGGATTTGCCTTATATCACACTCCAACACCAAAAACCACGTGGAGAAAGGGAGAAGCAGCAGCCTTGACTCTTATTTTGTAGTGCCAATCCCTCTTCCAAAGCGCCAGGACTGCAAACCAACTTGCAACAGTAGCTCAGGAAAGTTCAGCACTTCCCTCTGCACTGCTGTCCTTATGCCTATTAGTTAATGGGAGAAAAACACAGCTGTCAACTCTCACGTAACAGCTGAGATTTGGTCGTTCTTAATGAAATACAAGCTGCATTCACACGAGGCATGTTAAAACCGTGGGCTCAGATATGTGTTACTAAAACAGTCAGTAGTAAGCCTCACTTGCTCCATAGGCTGTTTACAGACTTACATACCACCAGCCCCAGTTAATGTGAATAAAAACTGAAACTAAAGTATGAGTGATATCCTTTTGATGTGGCTTATGTGTGTACTTTCCTTTTATAGCGGTTGGATATTTTTCTTGCAGCAGATTAAGCTATAAATTGGAGAATGTTTTCCTTGATGTTTGCCAGTACAGTCCTGACGGAAATGAATGTGAAAAATGAGTGGGAAAGGAGGGTTTTTTGGAAATTAAATTACTCATCTTTGTGCTCCTTGAAGCCAGTGGATGCTGAGTAATGCTGGGCTCTGCCCTGCATTCTTTTCATAGGTTCTGTGCTGGCTAAATTAATTACAAGAGAAGCCTTTGGAATTAAGTGTATTTTAAGTTCAGAGGCATCTGTTTAGAGTCTTCTAATACCTCCAGCCCCTTTGGAAGTACGCTGGTTAGTATGAGTGGTATAATTTTCATTTCCGCTGGCATGGTTATAGGAGGACTTCTTCAGTTTCAGAAACACTTAATTTGACCCCTCAAGGGCATAAACCCTGAAGATGTTCTCTCACCACCTTTGTTTTTAGAGTGAAAAGTTCATTTCACTATACCCTAAGTATTAAAAGAGTGTTGCCTCTGCTGTTATTATCTTTAAATACCAAAATGATTGTTATTTTTAAAGAGATAAAAAAGGCCAGGGGAAAAAAATGCCCTGAAGATTGCAGGAAACTCTAAGAACAATGTGTCTGTCTTCCCTGTAATTGGTGCAAAAATAAAATATATGAATAAAGTATTAAAATCAAATTCATTAAGTGGAATGGGAGCAATAGTAAGTGGGAATAAATTGGAAATAAAACTGAGACTTCTGGAGGCTTGAATTCAAAGTAGGAGTAGATTTTGCTCTCTAAACTGATGGAACTTTGGGTTTAGTTTATAATTAAATTGCGAACACGCTGAATTCCACATAAATACTCAAGTGCAGGAAGGAATTCCTAAAGTATCTGCTTTTATGGAAAGGATTAAAGCCTGGCAGATCTATAACACAGATTCCTAATATTCCCAAGGATGCAGCTCCAGCAGGCATTGCCCACTTGGGAAGATGAAGCTTAGAAAGGGCAGCACAAGTCTACCACACCCACAGCAGCATTCCCACTACACACTGCATTCAGCGAGTGCTGAACCACAGCCCAACACAGATATCAACATGTAGCTGAGTCACACTCATTTACTTGCTAACATAAAACAGAGCTGAAGAAGTGATCCTGAGACATTTTTGTCCACAAAACACACACACAACTTTGTCACTTCAAAGGTCAAGTTTTGCAGCTGCCTTGCAGTGCCACGACTGGAGAAAAGGAGACTCAGAGGAGACTTCTGGCTCTCTACAGCTCCCTGAAAGGAGGTTGGAGTCAGGTGGATGTTGGTCTCTTCTGCCAAGTAACAAGTGAAAGGACAAGAGAAAATGGCCTTGAGTTGCACCAAGGAAGGTTTAGGTTAGACATGAGGAAAAATTTCTTCCTTGAAAGGGCCGTGGATCAGGCTGCCAAGGGCAGTGGTGGAGTCCCCATCGCTGAAGGGACTGAAAAGCTGTGTGGATGTGGTGCAAGGGACATAGTTTACTGGTGGATTTGACTGTTCTGGATTAACAGTTGGACTCCATGATCTTAAAGGTCTCTTCCAATCAAAAAGACTCTATGATTCTATAAACCCGGTATGAAAGAAGAAGAGGAAGATATTATCCAGCATTATGCCTGTTATGGTTGTCCAGTGTATGTTTGTGGTGGCAACAAAAAATCCTTGGCAGATACAAAGAGCTTGTAAGGAAAAAATACAATGAGGAAACACCTTATTGTAGAAGGGAAAGAACTGAGCTAGAAGGAAAACTTATGTCAAAGAAAAAGGAACACTTCCCTACAGATCTAGTCTGTAAGATCAAAGGAGCAGAAGACCAGCTGTCAACTGAAAAAGAAGGATCACATTCTTCACTTGATATTGAAGGGGGGTTGAGTAGGTCGCTAGTCTAAATCAGGCCTCCCTTGTCCTCACAGTACCTGTAATGACTGGCATGCTCTGATGCTCTGAAGCCTGTTCTTTGACATGAGGAACGATGTGGGATACTCACTCCTGATGTTTGAAGCCCTGGAATCAGAAGAAGCAGCTCTTTGTGCAGCCAAAATCAAGGAAGAGCCTCTTGGCAAGATGGAGTCCAACGGAGGCCTTCCCCAAGAACCATCTATATGTTAGGAAGAGGCTTATTGTTTTTCTCTGGCTCCTGAGCAGCCCTGGATGGGCACAGCAGATATTTACACAGGATCGGTCTTTCCTTTATTGCACAATGGTCACCTACAGGAATATCTTCAAAATCTACAGCAGGTGGAATCAGCTCCTTTCTGGACATGCACTGGAAAAATTTACTGCCATTTCCTTAGGTGATCCTGCTCTGGCAGGGGGGTTGGACTAGACAATCTTTCGAGGTTCCTTCCAGCGCCTCACATTCTGTGACTCTGTGATTCCTTGCATCCGCGGATATTTGCAACCCCTCATTACAATACAGTTACTCTGCTGTGTAAACTGGACACAGTTTAAAATGTCATCAGCCAAAAGTGAAATGCCAAAGTATGCAGGATTTAAAAGGTCCTCAGCCATCAAGGGCTGTGGCCAAAGCAGACATGTCTTAGATTAAACACGTCAGCTAGCTAGGATACTTGTCATTGAAAGCATATCTCCCTGACAGACCCTGGGGTGCTCAGAGTGACAGGAGACTGCCTTCAGTGCTTTCCCTCATTTCCACACTTTCCCTTGCTTGGGTGTTGTTAAGTGTAACCCTAACTTGGAATTAATTTCCTGCCATTCACTAGGATCTCCAAACTGCACTTTTCCATTACCTTCCTTCCTTCATTGAAATTATTAATGTGTATTTACAGCCTTATCTTCACCTTAATAAGGGGGGGGGGGGGTTCTTTGCCAGGGAATCATATTGTGATGATAGTCAGAGCAGAGTGAGGTGGTTCTGTGCAGAGAGAACTCTGCAAATCCCTATGTAGTGTAAATCTCTTTCTATGGGCTGTATTAATATTCTACATATACCCTATCAACCCATAATCTCCTGGCATTATTCATTTCTAAAGCACTGCTCATCCAGCTTTTGCATTAGCTTTTGCCTCAGAAATGTAACAGATAGAGAGTAAACTAAACTGATGTGAAAAAGCTCTGCTCATTGGAATCTAGGGAAAAAATAAATTGTGTTGGCACATTTTATTGTGTTTCTGAACAACGCAATAAGGCTCCAACCTTAGCTGAGAATAACTGGAATTTTGGAACTGGCTGAAAAAGTTTTCTCTCGGAAGATGGATTAAATTGATCATTTTTTCCTAGACAAAGTGCACTTCAGGCTCATTTTGCTTTGTAATTAAGAAGAAAGCCAGAAACATCATTTACACATTAAGAATTTAATAGATATATTTTTCTAGCTTTATGCATTAGCACAGGACAGCCCATTAATGAAATAAGTCTTCCTTCAGGGTCAATTTAGATGGGCTGTAATCTTCTGCAAATATATTGCAAATGAGGGTCATTTAATGATCTTAAAACTAACTGCCAGAAAAGGATTGTTATAACTCTCCAGACAACAAAAAAGGGTTTTGGCACAGATCATAGTACCTTTGTAATCAGTGAATGTTTGATTTCAATACACCACATCACAAAACTGAAAATATTATCTCCTGTGGAGGTCAGATTCAGGTTGTATGACCTGGGAGGTTAATTCTGAGGAAGGAAAAGCCCGTGGTTGTGTTTGTCAGTCAATAACACAACAGCTCTGACCCTCTTCTCAAATCTGGATGCTTTGGTTTGGCATCTGAGCCCCATCTCTGTATGATCAGATCCTGACATGCAAGGAAACTCTAAACAAAACGGTTTAGGAACAGCTATAGCAAATGGGTGAGGAGAATGGAGAATGAATATTTCACTCAGGCTAGGATTAGTAAGTCTAACTCTGGTGATTGACCAGCAGGATTTTTCCTAGGCAGGCACACAAAAGCAATTCTTCATCTCCCACTTAGTGTTCTGGTTGTATCCGTATCTTTCCCCGCAGGTCCCTTTACTATCTTGATGTAATTCTGTTTTGTGCTCCACACCATGGTAGACAGATTCTTGGGAAGCTGGGAAGCATATGTGACTGTGGAAAGGTGACATTCAGAGACTCTGCCTGCTTTGCAACTCACGCCATGGTCCCTCAATTCTAACTGCTCTACAAGCCTGTTCTGGTACCATAGCGTCACCTCTGGTATTTATCCTGCAGCCATTAAGAGTGAGAGCAACTGGAGTACCTTGTTAAAGGATCCAGACACCAGAATGAAGTATTTATGCTTCAAAATTGGACTCCTGGAGTTTATATAATGAAGCATCACAACTGCTACCAACTTTTACTTAGGGAATATGCTGTGCACTTCCCTCACAAACACACTGAGCACTCGTAACAGCAAACACCGAGACCTGCTTTCTCCTTCCCCACCTAACAGGGTCCTGACACAACCTTTCCCTCTGTCCACAAGAAATGGTACCCACTGACAGCCTGATTCCAGCAACACCTAGCAGCTAAGTGCAAGTGATTAAATGCAAAACTCCTCCCAGATTGTGACCATTTACAAAACAGGCTACCTCATCTTTCTATCAGGCACAGAGATGCACCTTCAGCAACCAGATTACCTTCAGCCCAAGCCAGGAGAAATTCCTCTGCTTTTCCCAGACTGACTTACAGTCTTGTGACAGTTTTTCTAAGGTGTCTTACTCAAATAAATGGGCAATTTAGAAGCTCCATTTTGAAAAGTTGGTCTCTGTAGAACATTTTTGCTTTCCTGTACTAGTAAAAACCTTGGAACAAATTTTGTATTAGTACAAGAAATACATTCTCAGTTCCATAAAAGGTTTCCAATCTCTCTGCAAGCTTATGAGTAAAACTAAGTAATTTTCATATTTTCTTTGCCTTCCCTCTGTCCTTTCTTTCAAAATCACTTTTAGGCATTGCTTTTAGTCAATTCACATTTACTTGTTTTGTGTTTTATACACTGAGTGGCATTTTTTTGGTAAATGGTACCTGAGTAATAGTTGGTTTGCACTTGCTTGGGAATTTTACCATCAATTTCAAGAGAGGCTTTTTCAGCTCAAAACCAAATATTAATGGAAATTCGAACCTAAGCTTACTTAACTCTTTCTGGGTGCTTTTAGTGGAAATATCCAGAGCTGAGGGATCTGCATATCCAATAGTGACTTTGAATGGAAGCTGAGGACTCTGACACAGGGTCTTTGTTTTGCTTTAAGAGTGACATTCCGACTGACTGAAAGTTTTGCTTTAAAGAGAAGAATGCAGCAAACGGCTTCCTAAATTCTCATGTGTTTTTTCTTTTAGCTCCTTTTACTATCTGAGAAGATACTGTACTACCCTGTGGCAATATATTTCTGCAATATCTGGCCAATATGAAAGATTTGGCTATCAGTTTCAAAAAAAGCTGTCTGTTGACTAGTTGCACAAAATCTCAATGAAGGAAGAGTTTGTGCAACATCCCTTCAGCAATTACTTCTCCAAGCTCTTTTAATCTTTGTTATGTGTATACTGCTAAAAACTCAAGATTCCATGCAAATGGAATGGCAACCACTCTAGTGAAAACTATTTGCCAGCATGACTGCTTTAATTCAACTGGCTCAAGCTCTAAGAAATAGTAGAGCTTTAAAGAAGAGCTCTATACATAGCCTGTATTGTTGCCATCGATTGAACTCCATAAGGAAGAAAACCTCTGAGGCTAACTAGAGGCATTCTGTGCTTCCCTCTGTTTTATTGCACAACCTCAGACACAATGTGTAAAAAAAGGTCAAGACATCATGTAGGCTTTTGCATTAAGCAGCAGAACACTAATTAGTTTTACTGACAATGAGGTTTTGTGCTTGCGTTCTAATATTTGGATGTTTGGTTTTGCTTGAAAACGAAGCCTAACATGACACAAAGCCTCTTCTATTCTCTGTTGTCTTTTTCCTCAACGTTATTTTAAAACTCATCATGTGTTCTCCAGCTCGAGTGCTCGGTGCTCTGTCACTTTGCTTTTAATTTAATGCTCCCACTTCAAAGAGAACAAAAAAGCAAAATTCTAGTAGGCCATCATATTCATCTCTGAAGTGGCATTTGTAGAAAACATCAGGTAGTAATTGTTTCCCCCAGTTCTCTCTCTGCAATCTGTCCCACTGCTAGCTGGCTGTAGCACTGGCTCTGTGGATTTAATTCACTGCACTCGAGACACAGTTGTGCCTTTTTTTTTTTTTTTTTAGCCTGGGATATTTGCTGTAGTTATAATGACAAAAAGGCTCAGCCTAAACAATAAGAAAACGTCTTTGTGACTTTTGCAACCAAATGATCTTTTCTGAGTGCTTTTTTTCTCTAGATAATGCTACTATTGCATTAATTCAGACTTCAGCCTATGTATATATGCCTATTGAAACAAACACCAAACTTGGCAAGCTCTAAATGCTGCTATCTAGGAAACAGTGACACATTTGATTAAGATACATAGTCAGTTGATTGCTTTTATGTAAAGAATTAAAGACATGTTTAAATGTCTGCAAGATTGAGATCTGTTAACATTGTCATTCCCCAATTGATGTGAAAGCAGTGCTCACCCCAGTGAGATGCTTGTTCTGTCAGAATCACTAACGGGATAGAAGTATTTTGTGAAGGGACAGAAGTATTTTCTAATGGGATAGAAGTATTTTTGTAATAACAATTATAAAAATAATAATAAATAAAATAAATAATAATACTAAAATAAAAATAATAATAACATCACCATTGAATTATATCCCACTGGTTAAAATATATCCATCCTACATGATTTCAGAAGAGACAAGCTGCCTCTGACTCTGCTCTGAATCAGTCAAGTGCTTCAAGAGAACTTCTGCCCAAATGCAAATCCAGTTTATTTAGCCCAGCACAATACTGTGTTAATGTGGTTGCAGGGCTCTTGATTGGCTTGGAGAGCAGGCAGACTGAATGCCTGCTTGCCCAGAATGTACTGTGGAGAAATATCCTCCATTTTTGGCACAGAAGTGCTGTTTCATTCAAAACAATGATACTGTTAAAAGTACAACAGTTAGGAATGAGAGCATTGCAGAGACATACTCAAAAGCTCAATTCAGCAGCCACATGACAGGCTCAGAGGCAGCTGTAATGGCAGTGTTTCAAAGGTCTAAAGAGCTCAAAGAAGAAGGAAGCCAAAAGCTACTGCAGAGAATTTGTCATAACTTAGTATCCTGAATCATCCAAGTAAATAAAGCTAGTAAAAAAATTGCACACACTTTCCTCACCTCCTAGGAAAAATGGGGAAGGGGGAAGAAAATAGATTAAGCCATACATAATAAAACTAGAGGGTGAATCTAAACAATTTGTTCTACTTTAATCACAACCCCCCTGCAGTGGAGTACTTAGACTGAGGCTCCCCACTGCTGCTCTCCGTTCCCTGTGTCACTGCCAACCGTAACGACCTGGGTGCCAAAACCTGTCAGCTGAGGCTTCCATTAGAAAGAGAAGTACGGCTCTACAGTGAGCAAGAACGGCAGGAATCGGGCTGGGTTTTCTTTGGGAGGCTGGAAGAAAATGGCCTAAGGAGTAAAGCCCTAATCAAATCCAGCTTTCCCCAAGCCTGGCAGCTTTTAGTTTCCAGGTTCTGCTTTCAAGGAGTTCCAGCTTCCAGTTGTCAGCACAGATCCAGGTCAGGATTCCTGCATCCTGGCACAGTGGGAAATTTGCAACCTCCAGTGGGTCCAAGTTGCTGGCAGTGCGCACAAGAGCCTCAGAGTGTGCACAAGATCCTCAGAGTGTGCACCCTCTGTATTAAGGGATGCCTGAGTCCTCTCATTCTCTTACTAGGTCAAACTGGTACATCTGGGCATCCTGTGATGGTAGCAGCCCTCTGCATTAGAACATAAGGAAGGACGTTGTGGTGGAATGGCTCATTCCAGGCATTGCTCAGCAGCCCTTCCAGGAGGACTACAGAAAAAGCTACTGCACAGTCTCGCAGGACATTGGTTGAAAGTGCTGTGGAGAGATTTGGGGTTCATGGGAAGCAAAAGCTCCTCTGGCTTCCTATGAGAGTCCAGGCCTCAGTTTAGGTGGAACACAGAGTGTATGACCCAGTCCACACTAGGCAACTCTAATGAACTAGAAGTGGTTCAAGTGAAAATTCTCTGCTGAAGAGCAGATTTGTCCCAGTTTCACAAATGTCCATAAGAAACAAGGGTAGTATAAAGGTCTTTCAGGTCCTGATACAGCAGCTTGAGATATTACATACACAGGAACAAAAGGACACGCTCTGTGCTGGAAGGCTTATAACACCATAGTAGTTTCTATTAGTAGTTTCTATCTTAGCACTTGGCTGTTTACAACTGAGTCCCTATCAAGTTCGCAACATTTAGAGGATACTTTTCTATTGAGCGGCCTCCTGTGGTGTGAGTAGTTCTGAAATGTTCAGAGAGAATGCTCAGATCCACTCTGTGGCATGAGTTTGTGAGTCAGGATTTTGCCAGAAAGACTTATTGAAAAGGTCAGCTGATCTATTTGTTCCTGGAAGGAGAAAGGATGTTTAACTCTTTGCTCTTACTGCGTATCATAGAATCATAGAATCAGAATCATAGAACGGTAAGGTTGGAATGGACCTCAAAGATCATCTAGTTCCAACCCCCTGCAACAGGCAGGAACACCTCCCACTAGTACAGGTCACTCAAAGCCTTATCTGCATATTCAGCTTGGCTAATCTCAGATGCAAATCAGAATCGTAGAATTGTAGAATAGAATCAGAGACTCGTTAAGGTTGGAAAAGACCTTTAAGATCACCAAGTCCACAGACCAAGTCCATCCTTCTATCATCCAGCACCTCCATGACACCAGACCACGGCCCAAACAGGCTGCTGTTTGTTAGGGTTTTTTTAATTTTCCTACTTGTTTTTATCCCCTGTGTACCTTGGAAGCAATATAGCAGCTCATTCTGGAAGGACTTGGTTGTTAGTGCATCAGAATACATGCTGGGTCTCCTTACACAACTCAATATTTTTAATTACTTGCCTTTACCAGTGAGACAAAATTTAGAGTCAAGTTTCAAGTAATGCCTTTTATTGGACTAATGCAGCAATATTGACAGTCATGCTTTAGGGATATACAAAACTCCCCGGCAGGTCAGGAAGAAGTTGGCTCTAGGAATGGATTCCTATACCCAGAAAGCTGTTTTGTCAATAGTGTACAGTCTGTCCAATAAAAGGGATTACTCAAACATTGGTTCCACACTCAGACTGTAAAGAAAATATCTGAGCTTTTTAGTCAACACTTTTGTGACTTTACGTCCATTTTGTGATGAATCACTCCAGACTTGAGGGTTGCTCTAAATAAACTGTAGCTACATCCTTACTACTGAAAAAAAAAAAAAAAAAATCAAATAGAGAGCCCTAGTGAGCCCACAGCTTTCCCTGACTTACATTTGAGTCTCTGTAGTTTAGCTTTGCATTGACTTTCGCCAGCAAGAGCCTGTCCACAGACGTTTCCAGTGCCAATGTTTATGTCCTGTTCTTTAGAAAGAACTTATTACAGCCCTACAATAAGACATTCAAAGTGCAAAAAGCAAAGAAATTCATTGTCATGGAAGAGCTGCACCCACTTGAATCTGGTGTGGGTTTGGCCTGGTTATGATGTTTAGTATTTTGAAGAGCAGCATCATTTCTTCCACCTTGGATTTGTACTGTGGTAGCACTCAAATGAGCTGGGAGGTTACAGCACAGGACCCTGACATAAAGTGTTTCCAGCCTAAGGCTCTGCCACTGTAACCTGCTCTTTGTTGGTAGGCTCTCCACACCCACACCCTGCCCTGGAGATTTAGCTCAACTCAGAAACCTGCACTAGACAACTTGCAGAGGGTACCAAAGATAAGAATTAATATTTCCAGGTTCACCAAGTGTACCTGTGCTTTTTTCCTGTTGTCTGCTAGTTTGAAAATAGAAAGAAGCAAGAGCCTGTTTACCTGTTAGATTAAAGAAAAAAACAACCAAAAGCTGGCAGTGACTGGAAGTCACTCAGCAAGGACCAAGCTGGAAGACAAGAGGCCACCACCCACTTAGAATTACAAGAGTATGTTTCATTTCTTATACTCCCCAACTGAAAGCTTCACAGCCAAAATGAATTTGGTAATGGAGTTGCAAGCTCCTGAAAATAGAGCTTTTATAAGATAATATAAACCCTAACACAACCTTAATTATAGTGACACAATCTCTGTGCTATAAATAATGACATCTTTGACCAATATGATGCATAGTAACATGAAAAGTGATGTAACATAAGCAATGTCACTGCTAAAAGTTAAAGGGGAACCCATTTTTCTCAGACAGAATACCCACTATCAATTCAGACAGCACATATCTGATCTAGATTTATGGCAGTGAATAATAGTGTCATGAATGCTAAAGTGTCTGCAGCTTTCAAATAGTTTGGCAAATCTGTACATCAAAATCAGTTTGAAAAGGAAGCACAACCCTCCCTCTGAGATAATTGCAACTGGACTAACATTACATATACTTTTAACACGGTCTTTAAGTAAGTGCCTTCATCTTCTGTGCTCTTAATAAACACAGTGAAGAATGACATTATATAGAATGACATTACATATTCTCTTCTGGAGAAGAGAAAGCTCTGGGGGCACCTTAGAGCAGCCTTCCAGTATTTGAAGTGGGTTCCAGGAGAGCTGAGGAGGGACTTTATACAAGGGCTTGTAGCAAGAGGATGAGGGGTGATGGCTTCTAACTGGAAGAAGTTTGATTTACATGAGACATTAGGAAGAAATTTTTTGCCATGAGGGTGGTGAGACACTGGAACATGTTGCCCAGAGAAACTGTGAAGGCTCCAAGCCTTAAGTGTTCAAAGCCAGGCTGGATGGGGCCTTGAGCAACCTGGTCTAGTAGGAGGTGTCCCTGCCCATGGCAGGGCTGCTGGAACTAGATGGACTTTAAGGTCCCTTCCAACCCAAACCATTTTATGACGATGGTTGTGATTGAAATATCTGAAAAAGGCAAGATCTAAGCCTCAGTGAAAGCAGGGAGATCTTTAATGAGATGGAGATTAGTCCATACCTACCAAAGTACATGAAGGTTTCCTTCAAAACCTAGCAAACATTTTGGCACCTAGTTAAAAACACTTGAAAACCTCTCAGTTAGGTGTTATATCAACATTTCTGTTCTGGTGAATGAAATTTCAAAAGTCCTTATGACATAAATTGCTGTTCAAGTAAAAGGAATTTTACTGGCTGAAAAGACAGTAAGATCTTCAGATGGTGGTCATCGGCCCAATACACAAGTGATTTCCTCACTGCTTTTCTTTCCTGGGGAAACCACTTCTTTGCCATCTTTGCTCCTCACTTTAAAATTTGGGGCACTTTAAAAATTGGGAAATAAACACAAGATCCCAGTGAAACACAGCCTGCCCTAGGACAGAAAAAGCCACCAATCAGTACTCAAGGCAGCAGGCAGCTGCTGGAAAAGGAAACATTTGCAATAGAAGTAATACTACACCTCATAAAATGGGCTGTGAAATACTGAGTAACTAGAGAGAGAAATGAAGAGGCTGCCTTAACACCTGACACAGTCTCAATCACCTCTGCCAACCTCAGAAGGATGTGTTCAGAGCAGAGACATCCTGTAAGATGGCAGAAAGAGGTAAATGTTGGGCTGAAATGCTCTTTGCTGGTGCCCCCTAACTCTTTCTGTCTTTCTCATTCTTTCATGACTGTTGTCTGGGTGACAAAAATAGCCATATTCATTTACCATGACCATGGTCTTGGCTCTAGGTCCTTTAGATTATGATGGAGAAGCAAACCCTGAACAATTCCAGGGAGGATTATAAACTCCTGTATGTGGCTTAGCCCTGAGGAGGAACCCATGGAGGCAGATTCCTTGACATTCTGTTGTGCTGTCCCTATTTAAGCACTTCAGTGTGTTTCTAGCCAGGATAACAGGGAAATGCTGAGGCATGGGAAGGCTGAGAAAATATTACAAAAGCTAAATTTGTTTCACAGGAATATATGCAGATACAGAAAGAAGATGACTAGGTGGATTTGGTATTTAATAGCTTTGGGTCTTAGTGGCTTTGAGCCTGACTCTTCATCAGTATAAACCAAGAACCACGTCAATGAATTAAAAGAGAATATTACACCAGCACTAAAACAATGCTCTCCTGAAGCACTCTCACTGAGGGGTTACTGTAAACATGTACTGATTCAACCCCCACAGAATTTTGCTCCTTTGTATCAACATTTTTAACATGATTAAACAAAGTCCAAAGCACACAATGGCCCTGGTAAGAAAAATGAGTTCTTGCACATACATTTTAAATGAAATGCAATGAGACTTTGTGATTCAGACCTTAGTAGGCACAAAATTTAGAATAACTCTGTTTATCTGTGCAAACTTTCCTTAGCCTGTTGCAACTCCAAATGTTTTAACTGTTACACATGGGTGTTTGGTAGAATATACTAAATAAAAAGTTTACAAAGACTTTCTTTTTTCTCCAGCCTACAAAGGACTCCAAATCTTTACTGTTCAGCACAGCTGCCTAGAATAGGCACACTGGAGCTTTTGTCCAGTGAGTCAAACCGAGTGGGAGTGAATGCCATTAACCCTTAAAACAGAATTATCTTATTCTTTTGATTTTACTGGACACTGTAATATGTTTGTGGCCATATTTGGAACACATCCGGCCTGCGCTAGAAGGACACAGGAATAATAGATATCATTCAGATCATAATTAGCCCTGGACTTGCAATAGCGGGATGTAAAGTAAAAGGAAAAACACTGAAAATGTTGTTTTTTGGACTGTGACAAAGAGCTTTTTAAATGAATTTGGGCATTTTTCGAGTCTGACTCATGTCTGGAGATTTCTGCTATATTCCAGAATCCTTTAGCTTTTGTGGGTTTTATTCCTGCCTTTGACAATGACATGCTAATAGCTTCGGGCTTCCTACTGCCTTCTTGTGCATATTGCTCTCCTTTGTTTGCTGTTGGAGAGAAAATGTCAGAACTTTAGACAGTGAATTTTGTGATCGTGGAAATTTTGGCGTGTTGTATGATGACAGATTGGACCTTCTTCAGACAGAGTTTTCACATTTTATATTCTGTATTTTTTCTCATGAAACTACATCGTAAACTCGTAGCAGGCACAAGGAAATATCACTTTAAGAGCTGCTGATTTATCAAGCATTTATGTAAGGAGAACATTTTTATCATTTCAGCAAAGTTTTACACAAGGCATATACATGCTAGGACAAGAACGACAGAAAGGACTGAGGCCTGTCCCTGATTTTCCGAATTTCATGGCCAGGCACCATTTTTTTCAGTTGTTTGAGGGCCAAAGTCAGGACCGAGTAGCACTCAGTCTTTAGTGGAAGCCTGTGTTCACAGAAGAGCACTCAGCAGCCAAACTGAGGCTTTGGAGGCTGGTACCTCTGAGCCTTGTCCTGAAAACACTTGAAATCTATTTTGTTTTATGTAATCCTTATGGAATTACATGTACATTAATTCCTATGTAATCCTGGAGTCACATGCACCATCAAGTGATTTTTGTTGATCCAGTATAAATGCTCAGGTAATACAAATCTAAGCTTGACACTGACTCAGGAAGGCATACTGGTGTTTTGCAAATACACCTTAAATTTCATTTCAGAAATTATTCAGGACTCTGTGAGTCAAAATACTCTGCATTCCATGACACAGGGGCTACTAACAACCCACATTACCCTGAAAATAAGTTGAGGCCTCTAAAATTGTTGGGCTGTTTCCAAGTGGTAAGCTATGATGATGAGTAGAGCTGCCAGTATCACATCCTCCAGAAATCCACTGATGTGGAACATACAGCACGTGCTGACAGAGCTCAGATCTCACTGTATTATTTTGGTATACCCCTGCACTACCTCCAACAAAATAACTTCTTCCTTTAGGACAGGGCAGCTACCCAGCATGCTGTCAGGGTGCACATCAGCTTGAGGGGCAGATCACAGACAGGTTCCTCCTCAAGTCATCTCCAGATCGTACTGTGTTGACACTTGGTAAAAGAATGCCCTAAAAGACAGTGTTAAGGACATTAATGACTTCACAGCGGCATTTGATGGCAAAGAATTTTGATGATCCACACTTGAGAGGAGTTCCAATTGCACACGGCAAGAAAAGAAACGTGGGTGTAAGAGAAAAAAACAAAGGCCTAAAGTCTTTACTTACTGACATAACTCCGAAGTAATTCCTTTGATGACACTGAATTTACAGTGGTGTCAACCTGATAGTGGAAGATGTCTAAAGATGGCAGAGACAGATAAGCAGGAGGATGGCAACAGGATGTAGAATAAAGTGAGAACAGAAGCATATAGGATGATGTAAAAATAGAACAAAGCCCAGAGCCACAATTTTGCTGCACGAGCAGCAAACTATTAATCGCAGCACTGAGGTGATGGAGCCTGTAGTACCTGGGCAGCCACAGCCCTGCACCTTTGTGAATTACACATTTGATGACAGGAAAAAACTGTACAAGCTCCTCTACATTTTGCTAAATGAATGCTCTAACTGGTTGTGTGATAGTAAGAAGGAATTCCTAGCAGCACTGTACAAAGCAAAGAGTCTTCCAGAGACGTTAAATTGGATCTGACCATCATCTTGTAGGCTGCAAATGAAGCTGGCGGGAGTGATTAAGCAAAAGCAGTGTGAAGAAAGCCTAAAACATTCAGAGAGGAAAAAAAGTGCTCAGAGTAATTCTTTGCCTATTGTTTTGGGTTTTTTCCTTTCTTCCACTACGCACTGACTAAGAAAAAAGGTGATAAAATGGCACTGAAAACGTGCAGCCAGATTCTCTGAGAATCCAAGACTATGAAAGCTTTAGGCTGAGGGACTGCAAGTGCACAAGCTACAGCCTCCAAGAAGAACATGGAAAGAAAGAGAAGAGGATATAATATGCAGGAGGTGATAGGACATCATATATTACCTTAACACCAAGGAATATCAGTAGGTCTCAAGCTGTCTGTAGAGTTGACTTTCAAACTGAAGCTGTCTGTACTTAGATTTTTCTGAGATATTCTGAAATCCTCAGTGTTTCAGTTTCCTTTATGGACCGAAAACAGTCCAAGAACAGCTAAAGCCTTGTTTTCACTGCACTGCTTCCTTGGGGTATGATGCAGGTGCTACTCTTTCCCTGACTTTACTCAACACACAGAACAATTCAACCCCAAGACAGGATTTGTGCTCCAACTAATGGGGCAAGGCAGTGGAGAGACTGGGCTGCAGGTGAAAGCTCTCTCCTGTCTGAGAACACCACAGAATTCCCAAGAGTGCTGCGATCTTCCCCACCATGCTTTTGCAAATTGCCCTCTGATGGTATATTTGGGGACTCTGTCTCTTTGCCAGCCAATCAGAGATAACCTCTTAAAGCGTAATTATCACATTTTAACATGGGAGTTTTGCCTCAGTATGCAACTGCCTGCACCTGTGTTTTCTATAGCTTCACTGTAGCTGGGTAAGCAAATAGTATCTAGGGGTGAGACCTTTCTTCATAGCCTGTGGCTACATGACCTGGCTACACGACCTGAGCCTTACCCTTCAGCTCCTTACTCATGGTTGTGCTGTGACACCAATAAGATTTATGCATTGAGGGTCAACACTTCAAATCAGCATGTTCTCATGACATCACATGCAGGCTGTCTGATGAAAGGAGGCCTATGACTGGTCACCATTGACAGCAAGAGAGGATAGATTAGAAACATTAAAAAAACTTGAGTCCTCACCATGTTCTGAGAAGTTTAAGAAGCTGGTTTCCACTGCTGCAAAGTCCTATATCTGTCTGTATCACAGGACACTCAAGTACCTGGAAAAGAGTTCATGAGATAAAGGAAAACCTGGAGTTGACACAAGCTTGCACTGGCCACTCTTGTTGTTCCTAAAACTCTAAAGAAATAAGACTACAGGAGAAACATGGTAAGAAACAAGCAATAACTAAGATTGGCTGCCTAAGAAGATAGAAAGCAATCCCTGATGATTAAAGACACAGATCTGTTAATGCCTGCACAGGACAACACTGTGCAGGGTAGAAGACAGGCATTTAGAAATGTTACGGAAAAAAAAAATCCGAGCTGTTTACCCTTCCTCCTTTGGCATACAAAGAGCTGAGTTTAGATAGTGATTTCTCCCCTGGAGAAAAGGAGGCTGAGGGGAGACCTTCTCACTCTCTACAATTCTCTGAAAGGAGGTTGGAGCCAGATGGGGGTCAGTCTCTTCTCCCAAGCAGCAACTAACAGGATAAGAGGAAATAACCTCAATTGTACCAGGGGAAGGTTAGGTTGAATTTAAGATAAAATTTCTTCACTGAAAGGGTTGTCAAGTACTGGAACAGGCTGCCCAAGGATCTGGTTGAATCTCCATCCCTGGAGATATTTAAAAAGCACGTAGACATGGTGCTGAGGGAGATGGTTTAGTAGCAGACTTCATAGTGTTGGATTAAGATTTGGACGTGATCTTAAAGGTCTCTTCCAGCCTACACAATTCCGTGTCTGTGTTCTCACCTGTTGGCCATAATAAACTCCCTTCTTCCACTTCCACACCCCAATCTCTACCTCCTCTCACTCAGCTTCTATTTTTACTTTCCCTTCATTAAATTGAAATCATAAAGCTGGCAACACTTTATCTTCACTGTAGTTTTGCTGTATTACCTACACCCACATTGAGTCCATGTTGTGGATGCATACAATGCACTGTTTCACAATCTAAACACAAGAAAACATGTAAGGGCAAAGTCATGCTTTTTTTGTGTCATTTGGGAAGGTTGGACTGGGCCCAAAGAGGTTTCCAAGGACAAAATGTGTGTGTAATAATCACTCTTTGATCTGTTAAAAGTCAGCCAGTAGAAAAATGGATTTCATATAGCTGGTGAAATTAGGAGAGAGAAATGAAGCAGGTAAGAGGATGAAAAAAAAAGTAATGAAAACTCTCCTATTGACCTTATTAAAGGATAAACAGAAAAGCAGGAGCTAAACTTATTGCAGAGTACTGGAGAAATAAGCAGGATGCTTTTAAAACCAAGCTGGATCAGCTGGGGAATGGAGATAAGCTTCTGCGCTCACCAGCGTAAGTGACCAAGGTGACTAATCTACATGGCCAGCTTTGGCTCCTCAACCTAAATATCTTGTGGCTGTTTGTTAGTGGATCAGCCAACAAGCATCCTTCACTGGGGACCCAGAATTATGTTCATCTGTTGTAAGAGACTTTAATTGATTTGTCAGTGCACCCAGCTTAAGTCAGTGAAGAAGCCAATGAAAATTAATGAATTAACTCAAACGACACTGCAGACTTTGATGGGAAGTATCCCTAAGAGAAAATGATGGAGGAAAGAGAGGAGTTTCAATACTAAATCAGACCAATGGTCCATCTAGTATGAGATATAAAATCCTTATAACAGACAGTTATGCAATAAGATACCCACTGGGGAAATTCCTAATACCTCTGAACTAGAGGGTTTATATATTTCTTTCTTACCACAGACCACCTTCTTCTTCTTCATACCATGGCCTAATCTTCCATGTTTCTCCATTTCTGACACTGAGTAGAGATCTTGTGGGGAAAACAGAAGAGAGTTGTGGCAGAGGTTGCCTTGCCTGTGAGTAGGTGTTTGTGTTAGTCATCACAAGTGCAGCAGGAATTGACTAAAACAGATGCAGTTTGACTTCAATGTTACACCATTTGAACCCAGAAGCCACAGTACTGTTGGTAAGTCTCTGGAGAGTGATCCAGAATATTAAATTCAGATAGTTCCTTTTACCTAATTTTTCTCCTAATTCCACAACTAAATTCAGAACATTCAAAACCAGATTCAATATTGCAAAGAGAAGTAAGAGAATAAAGAGTTTAAAGGATGGAAGGGAATGGTTTCTTTGTTGATGGCAAGATTCCTTTGTCATCATTTTAGCAATAAAGATATGAGATGTCTGTTTTACTACATGATCTGTAATGCATTTCATCTCCTATTTATAGACAGCAAGACACTTCAATATACAGTCTGTGAAGGAGCAGAAGTTTAAATAAGTTGGTTTGTTTAAGAAAGTATCAGTGTCCAGAGAAAACATAAAGAAGCACTAGGAAGCTGATTTCCATGTAAGGTTTCCAAAATTAGTTAATGGTGAAAAGATTCTGTAAGACACAGTAAGGGTCCTCTCATCTATGCACACACACATATTTTAAGGTCAAAGGGGACTGTCCTTTGCATAACAATAGCCGCAGGACCTCCAGACTGAATTCTCTACTAAGCATACCTTAATGTGTGAGCTGCAATCCATCTTTGAGGGGTACATTCAACCTTCATTCACCACTCATTTTTACAGTGTGAACTCAAACTTATCAGCAAAGACAATAAAATCTATTAGAAGCAGGAAAACAGAATCCCACGTACTCTTCATGACTGAGATGCCACAAAGAGCATGTTGGGAGAAAAGGTGATGTTCTAAAATTAAATGTTATTTTTTATCTTTAGTAGGTTCTTCAAGCCCTGCTTTTAGCAAACTGAGTACTGTGGCCACTTGTCACTTATTAACTCAAATTAGGAAAAGATCAAGCAGATGCACTGAAATAATTCTCAGTCTGTAAGTACCAGAAAAGTCATTATTAGGATTTGTATAATTCTTAATATTTCTGTGCTAAAGGCAGTCCAGGAGTCCAGATACTTCAGTCCAATAAAGTTGAATGTATTGCAGTAACTTCAAGTCCCAATATGTGGCCAGCTCTTAATACTTCCTATCTGCAAGATGCACATACACTGACAGCATGTGACAAGAGAAAACAAGAAATTAGTGCAGATAAGAATTTACAGGCATCATTCCAGCTAAAGGTCATAAGTAAAATCAATCTTGTATGGGAAGCACATTTCCCATTACTGAAATATGCCTGGTATCTCATGACGGGTAAGATTGCTCAGTACATCTCTAGTAATAAGGTTAACTCTGGCCAGTATGACTTATCATATCAAGAGTTAAATAAGAATTATGTTCAGAGAGCAAAAGGTGCTAGAATATGCAGAAGATGCTACCTGCAGCAAAGAATATTAATTGTGTTGGGGGTGGTGGAAAAGTGAGCAGCTAGAAAGAAAGGAACTTTGAATGGCTGCATCTCATCTAACAAAGTCAGAGTTTGTGGCATGTGAAAAACAAGAGTGGTTACAAGATAACATCTTGGCATATGTTAACACAGGAGATCTGGTGGTAGAGGTGAGGAAGAAAAGTACATACATTAGTTTTAAGTGCAAGTAATTTATTTAGGGGCAAGGCTGGAAGGCAAAAATAAGAAGGAAAAGGAAGTATAGAATAAAATTGAATTTCATAGGCATCAGAAATCATCTTCCGGAGGGAACAAAGTATTGTGAACCTAAAGAAGAAGGGGCACAAAACTATAATCTGTCTAAGTTGCTGTGCTTTGTCTGCAATTAAGAAAAAGCAGCCTTGCAAAGATGCAGAAAATTGAATCCTGCATTACATGATAGCAAACAAGGAATGCAGGGGGAAAGAAAGATCTAAAAGTAGGTAGTGTGTGCAACCACCAGGTGGTTGAGAAGTGTATGACATATGAGGAGCTTAGAAGATCAGCTGGCAGAGGGAATGATTGAGTGGATGCCAGCAGGGAAGAGGCCACATGAAAGACCAAATCCAAGAAATTGGGTCTATGTATCCAAAGCTCTAGGTGACAGCGTTAAAGCCCAGAGATAAATGAATCGGCTCTCAAGGCAGCAATGATGATGGATAAGGTGGGATAGGATCAGCTGCCAAAGGAGTGTGAAAGGGTTCTAGAAATATTCAGAAATGCATCATGGAGGGGAGGGGGGAGGGGAAGAAAGGGTGTGGGAAGAAGCTGGTAGTTTACTTGGAAGGTAGTGTGGAACACAAGCAATTGGAATTTACTTGCTGTCTCAACAGTCATTTTGCTCTGTGGCGTTTTTTAATGGCTTGGTGGAATGTCACCAAGTGTGAATGCTAGGAGAAGAGCATGGGCTCCATCCCAGATGAGAGGCATTGTTTCTCTGACTCATGGCTAGCTACATATGTGCAGTCCTTGCAGGGGTGCTGAGCTCTATCGTGGGCCAAACTTGAAAGCCTTTCTGAGTTGCTTCAGGGGCTGTAAAGAGGCTGTCTGCTGCTGGAATTTAAGTGTGAAGAAAATGGCATGTGAGTCAGGGTCTCAGCACTTGACTTACTGTGGAGAGCAAGGAAATTCGATCTCTCCCAGGATGACGTTTCAGATGAGAATAGAAGGGAATTTCTAGTGCTAGATTTTCACAACACCTTACCAGAGATCTGGTTTATTCCGGAAGCCTTCACCTCCATGTGTGAGCTCAGAGCAACGTTTTGAAACACGATGAGGTCCCAAAATGTTATGCAGATCAGTTCTGTCAAAAACACAGTGGTGGTTTTAAGAAGGGCCCTTTCTCACCAGCTTCTCAGGCACTGCTTGCACATAAACACGCAAATCCATCTCAGACTGCAGTGTCCAGATCCCTTGTGCACTGAGCTTTCTTGATAAATCAAAGGACAATTGTTCAGGCTCTCTGGTGAGGGAGAACAAAATCCCACAACAATGCCGGCTTTGCCTTCTCAGTAAGGACTCCAGTTGTTTTACAAATAAAATCAAATATTGCAATCCCATTTGAAAACAATTATTCTGGGCCAAATCCCAGGAGGTGCTAAGTGTCTTCAACTCCCACTGCATTCATGAGGGACTAATTGTACTCAATGATGTATATGGTCTTAAGAGATTTTCCTTAAGTGTAAGGGCCAGATCCTCCACATCTTTTAACCTGAGGCACTGGTTACTCCTGCAAATAGAGCACAGCTTGACCTTGCAAGTTCTTAGCATGAAAGGTTGCAATTACTGTCATGCCCAGTACCACTGACTATAACCTCTACCATCCATGATAAAGTTTTGCAGGATGAAGCCTTAAATAAAATTTATATCACTGACCTACAACCAACAGCTGGGAAAAAAAAAAGGTAAAACTCTGATGAAGATTCCCAGCCCATTAAGGTAGATGTTGTTCTGCTTCATCCTCAGACAAAAGCTGCCTTAACTCTATCGCTCAAAAATGATGCAATCTAAATAGATCAACTAAACTCTTTAAACATCATTGGGGATTTTTTTGTGCAATCCAAGGCCTCAAAATGTAAGCCTGCTTTAAATCTGATGCATTAAAATAGTATTTGAGAGATTATCATCAAGGTAAATGGATTCCCCTTTACAGTATGCACAGTAGAATGGATGGATGTTACCTCAGCACCAGAGACTGCCTTTACCACTTGCAAATGTTCACAGATCTATAAACAAATTATCAACAGGGTGAGGAGTTAAGGCAGTGAACAGTGGCTCACTAAAAGCTAAAGAGGAGACAGAGACTTGGTCTGATCATGACATCCCTGTTTGTGCCATTACCTGAGAGCTACTACAAAGAACACCCAGGATTAACTTCATGCATCTGGCACAGCACATTGAGTGTGCCTCTGTGTTTGTGTGTATGAATCCTCTGTCCATGAAATGGTTAAAACTTAAGGTTACCCATCCAAGGAGTAGAAAATGAAGGTTCTCAGTTTGATGGACAACAGCTCAGAGATCCCTGATGTCCCAAAATATTAGGTTTCTCTTCTAATAATGTTGGAAATATTGCCTACTGTCATGATTAATCTTAGCAGCATCTCTGGCTGATTGCAGGTGACGCAGTCACAGCGCAGTGCCTGTGTTGGTTTCCACACACCGTCAAATCTGCTACAAATGCAGGGGTGAAGGGGAAAGAACTGTGATACCAGGTATCCTGGTGGCTAATAGATTGTGACATGAAAGAAGGAAACCTTTATTTTAATTCAAAAAACAAAAGCCAAATAGCAAAACTTAAGTACGTGCCTAACTTTTTTTTTCTTCCCTTCCTCAAGTGGAAAACATTCGCCTGCTAACAACTCTTGGCTGGCATCAAGGGAAAGTGGAGGTATTTGCAGATGTGGAGGAAGACATACAAAACATTTTTCAAATCAAAGGCTTGAATTATTGCACTGGGTTCATGAAGTTTCACAGGCATGTAGACACACCATTGTCTACACCCTGGAACAAGCTGCCCTTTCTTCGAGAAGGAAAAACAACCCAATGTTTCTTACAATCCATCTGTATGTATCAGGGAGCTATCTATATTTTGAAATTCTTTGCATTGTCTGTGGTAAGGGTGTGCTGTTTTGGCCCAACAATGGCAACATTGATTTTAGAATTTCAGAATTTGGGTGCATAGAACAAACTGTGAAACAAAACCGGTCTGCTCTCAATAGTACAACAACAGTGCTCTTATACAAACTTGCCTTTCCTCGCCATTTTACATAGTCACAGATCAATACTCTTCATTCAGCCAACGTTATTAAAACCATTTATCAGCCTTTTTTTTTTTTTTTTTTTTTTCCTTTTTTTCCTGGATTGCTAATAAAAAGGATTTTGCCGACAAAGTTATGTCATCTTCCGCTCGCTCGGTAGCAGCGCAGATAATTAGCTTTGTTGTGCCCCCAACAATTGGGCCTTGTTTATGAACTTACATTTATTAAGTGAAAGTATTTGGAAACTGATGGTACATTGAAGTTTGGTTGCCATGGGCAATAATCATCCCAAAAAAGTCATGACCTCCCTGTTATGCAGCTAGTAACTAATTGAAATGATACAAATTACTCTGATTCTCTGTCTGCCAATTTAGAGGCTGGTTGTGGTCAAGGGTCAAACGAGCTCCTATTCATGAAACTATGTTTGAAGTGGCTGCTGCCATAGCAAGGGGTTTGGTGTGGACGCTGTGACTCCTCTAGACATTACCCCACACTGGGCAAGAGAGTGTTGCACAGATAGCAAAACAATAAGACTACCCAGACTACCTTAGGCTGACACATCAAAAGCTTCCCCTTGTCAGTCATTTAGTGGTAGCTGCTACCAACCAGGACATAGTTTACTGGGTGAAAATAAGCCCCAAGGGCTATCTTATGCATTAAACTGATGCTACAATGCCTCCTGAGGTACTTCTAAGAAATCAACGCATCATTCTGCATGCACTCAGATCACCAAGAAAAGCAAAGGCCTCCTTTTCTGTGAAATGTAACAAAAGAAATTAAAATCTGATGGAATGAGGTCTCATCCTTTAAAAATATTTATAAGTCATTTCTGTTTTCAAAGAATATATGTTTTTCCCAGTAAATATGGAGATCTCAACACTAGAAAGTTAACAGCATAATGAGATTTTTGTCCTTTAGGAAATTTTAAGTGTTTCCGGGGAATGTTGCTCAAAGGCTTAGTAATTATGTGCCAAGTGTACTGGTTTACTGGGGGAACATTTGCAATGCTATTGAAGAGATTTCTTTCTTTGTGTAAGCTCCTACAGGTTTAACAAGTCTAAATCTATTTAAAATGTGACAAAAGAAACCACGTCACACAAACCAGCCAGGCTTCTCTGATAACAAAGATCAACATTTTCTGTGTTTCAACATTATTTGAAAGGTTTACTGTTCAGATGGAGTTCTGTATGATCCAACAAACATTTTTGTTAATACCAGATGTGTGTAGGCCAAGGCACTGCCTGCTGCATCACATCTGGAGGACTCTTAGAGCTGGTTTGTCCCTTTCCCAGCTACTTTTCTCTCTTCAGAAGATGCCAAAAGTGGCAATTATTCAACTACAGATGGAGTACCTCAGGATGATGCAACCAACAAATAGAAAGTCATGACATTCAAGTTTGGATACAAGGCCACTGATTAGCCCTGTATAAAAGGACTCAGAGATGTTGGTGGATGAGAAGCTGGACGTGAGCCAACAGGGTGAGACACTGGAACAGGTTGCCCAGAGAGGTTGTGGATGCTCCCTCCCTGGAGGTGTTCAAGGCCAGGTTGGACAAGGCCTTGAGTGCCCTGTTCTAGTGGGAGGTGTCCCTGCCTATAGCAGGGGGTTGGAACTAGATGATCCTTGAGGTCCCTTCCACCCTTACCATTCTATGATTCTATGATTCTATGATGGTGTGTTTGCAGCCCAGAAGGCCAGCGGCATCTTAGGCTGCATCAAAAGCAGTGCGGCCAACAGGTCCAGAGAAATGATTCCGCCACTCTGCTCTGCTCTGGTGAGACCTCACCGGGAGTACTGAGTCCAGCTCTGGAGCCCTCAACATAGGAAGGATGAGGACCTGATGGAGAGGGTCCGAAGGAGGCCACAAAAATGATCAGAGAGTTGGAGCACTTCTGCTACGAAAACAGGCTGAGAGAGCTGGGAATATTCAGCCTGGAAAAGAGAAGGCTCCAGGCCTAATAGCAGCCTTCCGGTACCTGAAGGGGGCCTACAAGAAGACTGCAAAGGGACTGTTTGCAAAGGCCTGCAGTGATAGGACAAGGGGCAATGGTTTGAAATTAGAGGAGATTTAGGTTGGATGTTAGGAATAAGTTCTTTACCATGAGAGTGGTGGAACACTAGAACAGGTTGCCCAGGGAGGTAGTCAAGGCCTCATCCATGGAGGTATTCAGGGTCAGGCTTGACAAAGCTCTGAGCAACCTGAGCTAGTGGAGGATGTCCCTGCTCACTGCAGAGGTGTTGGACTAAATGGCCTCTGGAGGTCCCTTCCAATCCAAACCATTCTATAATTCTATGACATGGTACAATGTCTTACCAAGTTCTCTCACTCCAAGCTTCATTTCCACCTCCTGTGCAATGAACGAACAGATACACCACCGATTCCCAGATACATCTGAGACAGCTGCTAAAGAAATGCCTACAAATATATACCTAAACCAGTAAGGGGGCCTACAAGAAGGATGGAGAGAGACTGTTTACAAATGCCTGTAGTGATAGGATGAGGAATAATGACTTCAAACTACACAAGAGCAGATTTAGATTAGATGTTAGGAACAGGTTCTTTACTATGAGGGTGGTGGAACACCGGAACGGGTTGCATGGGAAGGTGATTTGGGCCCCATCCCTGGAAATATTCAAGGTGAGGCTCAACAGGGCTCTGGACAGCCTGATGTAGTTGAGGATGCCCCTGCTGAGGGTTGGACTAGATGACCTTCGGAGGTCACTTCCAACCCAGACCATTCTGTGATTCTAATTCACACTATGTCTTTTAAGTTTTCATTCTGTCATTTTCCCCATTATGTCCCAGGAACTCCCATATGCACTGGCTGTGCTTAATGATGTATTTTTCACACACAGCCTCCCTAAAATGTGTCATAATTTTAAAATGTTTTTTACTGATGCTTATGATCTAAGTAGTTGTCTACAGCTGTAGAAACAAGGCAGAGTGATACAGAAAACAGTCATTTGTTTCCTAGGAAAATTATGTCTTTTTTTCTCTATATATCAGTGTTTTCTCCTGGTAAAATTCCAACTTCTTGTCAGGTAACCAAAAAAAAAAAAAAAAAAAGGAAAAGGAAAACTATCATTTTCAAATTAAATACATCAGTTTGGAAGTGTTGATTTTTAACAAGACACTGTCATGCTTAGAGAAAAGTGGGCACCTGTCATGAAAAATATTCATTGTAGAAAACCTAATTTTCCTTTAAACACAGAAAAAAAATTGATTGGCCTTCTTACAGGAGTCTTTCAGTGCCATTCCATGTCAGCACTGTCATTACATCTCCTGTTGTGAAGACAGCTAAGAACATGTCTTGGAAAATTTATTCTGGGGTTGCCCTTGTGGCCTATTGATTGTGCGTTCGCTTCGTGTGAGAGACCTGGGCTCAAGCAGGATGGCTGCCAAGGTAGACAGGCTGCTCTGAAGGGTCAGGGTGGTCCCCATGTCTTCCCACAGAAGCCATCCTGACCATTTGAAGTTTCAAAGTGTATTTTAATCTCATCTTCTGCAAAACTTCCTGGGGTAGAATCACAGAATCGTTTAGGCTAGAACAGACCTTTAAGATCATCAAGTCTGGCTGTTAACTCAGCACTTCCAAGTCACCACTAAACCGTGTCCCTCAGCACCACATCTACACAGCTTCTTAGACCCTATAGGGATGTGAACTTCACTAGTTCCCTGGGCAGCCTTTTCTAGGAAAAAATTTTTCAGGAAGGAATTGTTCCTCATGTCTAAATCTACCCTGGCACTTCTTGAAGCTGTTACCTCTTGTGCTGTCACTTGTTCCTTGGGAGAAGAGACTGAGCCTCACCTCTCTCCAAGGTTAAGGAGTTGTAGAGAGCCACAAGGTCTCCCTTCAGCCTCCTATTCTCCAGGTTGAACAACCCCAATTCCCTCAGATGACGATGGTGTTGAAAGGTTGAAAGAGAAACATCTTTTTAAGCATTCAGCAATGTACTGAGTATAATCCTCGAAAGAGGCCCTTGGGCAGCTGCACTGTGATGTAGAATGAGGCAAAGAACACACAGGATAGAATGATAGAACCACAGAATCTCAGGGGCAGATCACACTGGAATGCATCCAGATGGTTCTTGAATATCTCCAGAGAGGGAGAATCACGATTCCTCTAAATCGGGGGGTTAAGAGGAATATTTGGACCTGAATCTTCAGTCTAGCACAACAGGACAGCTAAAATCATCATTATCTAGAAACTAAGTCCCAAAGAACAAAGTACCTCCTTACTTAAAAAACTGAAATCAAAGCTGATTTCTGTTCTTAAGCACAAAGTTTGGCAAACAGCAGGCCTACTTTTCCTAATACCAGTGTGAAGTGTCTGTTGATCACTTCAGTGGAGCTACTTCTAAGTTGCACTATCATGACAGAAGATTCCAGCCAACCTGTCCATGCTATAAGCTAATCATCGGGGCAATAAAAAAACAGAGGCCTGTGGTTTTCCTCACTGAGCCTCACATGAGTTAGCAGTAAAAGCAAGAGTAGACAGAGCAAAGTTCTGGAAACAGAACAGCATGTTTAAAGGTTCTCTGAGTCAAAATCTTATCCTGCTGAAGTTACTTGGTCCCGCTGAAGTCTGTGAACCTGCACCAAGTCTAAACCATACTTTGCAAAGCAGCACTTAAAATTAAACAGTATATTGGCTTCCAACTCATATGAAATGTAGCCATTTCCATCTCACATCCACATGCACAATAATAGGGGCTATCTTTAGGTCTATACCCTCAAAGACACTTCACAGTGGCTGCTGATCCATGCATCTCTTCTAGCAGCAGCACCACCGACAGCTTTGCTTATGCAATACACACATTAAACATTGCCCAAACACATTTTAGCCTGAGGAAACAGATCAGCTTAAAAGAGGGGGCAGTGGTTTGTTGAGTCAATGACATGCTGCCTTCTTCCAAAAGTCTAAATGCAGTGCTAGGTGTTGAATCTGCATTGTAAAAAACGCCTATAAACATTCATTTACACAATAAAACATAACCATTTGAAAGAGCCATTACAGCCAATTGTCCTTTGTGTCAACTAATTCTTTCCATTCCCTCCCAAAAGGGCTCAAATGAGCTCCCCTTGGAGTCCCTACTTCCAATAACAACAATTCCCTTCCTCCCCAAAACATCAAACCTTCACCACATAGACAGCTTCCCTCCTGGCCAGCCCTCTCTCACCCTTATCAAATCTTCAGCCTCTGTTTTCCTACTCTGAAGCACGCAGAGGGGCTCCTTTATGTCCTCAAGATAAAAAGGTTATAAATCAATGTGTGATGAGAGGCTTTATGGCCACTGTGCTGATCTGTACCTAGCATGGATGGTGACACATAAGCTAATTTTTTTCTTTTTGTTTTAACTGAGAAATCTGAACTTCATCAAGTTCAGAATCATGCTGAACTCCTGTCAGGAGTCTCAAATCCACTGGTCATACTTTCTCTCTTTTATACACACTAATACAACTTATTTAAAACGTAAACCCAGCGTTTACCAGCTCCTCACCTCTTCTGCTGGTCTCGCTGATCTGCTGATGGCAGTGCTGTGGTACTGCAAAGCCAGCCCAGAGATCTGTTTCCCCACACAACGCTTGCCTGATGTTTATTTTGTTTGACTCCCATCAGAAGACAGGAGGCTTTACAATTCAAAGCACTAAGGACCACATTTTTGCTGACTGACATTAAATACTGCCTCACTTCCCCAAAAGCCTGCTGCAATCAGGAGGTACTTATAAGGTAAATCTCAGCATGGTTAAAGGCAATAGAGAGGTAGTGATATTTTTCCACATATAGAGAGCTGCATGACTTTCAGCTTCAGCAAATAAAAACAACCAAAGAAGGTAAAACCAAAAATAAAAGAAACTGCTATGAGGAGCAATGAAGATCTCCTCTGTAATATACCTGTTCATTTTGCATGGATATAATCCCACTTTTAACTAAAACCCTCTCCTCAAATAGAAAAGGTACAGGTTTGGGCACTGGATGAGTTTAAAACCTTTGGATTAAAACCCCCTCCTCAAATAGAGATAGGAAACAGTCCCAGGATTTCTGCCCTGGGCAAAGCACAGATCCTTTCTATCTCTTCCTGACTTCAGTGCATAAGCTGAGAGTGAAGGACCTTCAGGTTCACCTTCAAATTGCAGCAAAAGCTGCTACAGTCGCCCTCAGGGCCAACTCCTGATCACAAACCCTCAAGGAGAGGAGGTGATGAAGAGAATAGATGGCTGATAAATGTTTATATTCCTTAGGTTTTTGCTTTTCAAGAATTTTCCCTTTTAAAAAAACATTTTTTATGCCTTAGATTGTTCGGTAGTTCAAATCAGGTTATTTAAACTCTCATATAGTGGGGTGAAGTTAATTAATGCTCTTGATTAAAATTCAATGAGAACAGAAAACAGATATAAAATAAGAAAAATGGTAGTAACTGATACCCAATCTCACATCTCAACAAATAACAAGGGGCTGTTTGTGCTGCATTACTCTGCTCCAGTCTCCACATATTACTATAATTATTAACTACCAGTCCTAAAATCTATAGAGTTATCATTATTGTTATTATTATGAAACTCCATCTCATTTTCATGTCATAAAGATAAACCAAATCTCATTTCAATTAGTTGCAGCAGGAGGGAATGAACTTTAAACAGACATTTAATTTCTGGAAAAAAAAAATTAGGAAGTTCTTCATGGAAATGTTATGGCATTTTGAAACAGATTAATAGTTCGGTATGAACACATCCACCCTGCAGCTAAATGACGGCAGTACTGCGAGCAGGAGACAGGTTAAATGAGCAAAATCAGTTGATACCACTGGTTTGGATCTAATCAAAGAATATTCATTTTTATGACTTTTTAGCTACATTATTTTTTCATCCCCTGAGCTGGCTGAATTGTTACTGTGGGTTATCGCCTTCGTAATTGGGTTCTATTTGTCTTGAATGCTTTTGATCGGTAAAGAAGCACTAGGGCCAAAGGGGTGTTTTGTGTTCCGGGCCCTGTCACAAACGGTTGCAAATCACACTGTCTCCAGCGAGTATGATCAAGGACACACACAGAATCACACAGAATTAACCAGGTTGGAAAAGACCTTTGAGATCATCCATCCAACCTATCACCTCACACCTTCTCATTAACTATACCATGGCACTAAGGTGCCTCATCCAGTCTCCTTTTAAGCACCTCCAAAGGACAGCGACTCCACTACCTCCCTGGGCAGCCCATTCCAATGCCAATAACTCTTTCTGTGAAGAACTTCTTCCTAACATCCAGCCTAAACCTGCCCTGGCAAAGTTTGAGACTGTGTCCCCTCATTCTGTCACTGGTTGCCTGGGAGAAGAGACCAACCCCCACCTGGCTACAACCTCCTCTCAGGTAGTTGTAGAGAGCAATAAGGTCTCCCCTGAGCCTCCTCTTCTCCAGGCTGAACAACCCCAGCTCCCTCAGGCTCTCCTCATAGGGTTGTGCTCCAGCCCCCTCACCAGCCTCATTCCCCTTCTCTGGACACGTTTGAGCATCTCAACATCTTTCTTAAATTGAGGGGCCCAGAACTGGACACACCATGCTTTACAGAATCAACCTCATGTGTATCATCACTCAAGGGCAGGATTCCAGCCCATACCAGGGCAGTCTGCCTCCCCAGCACACCTAACTTCATCCTCTGATGAGCTGGTTAAGGGTTGCACCACGAGGCTGCCCAGTGACAGCTTGAGCCACGATGCCCATGCATTTGACAGGGCTGAAAGAGAGTACACCATGAAGGGTGAAGTTCTGGATCCTTTCAGTTTGGGTCCTCTCAGTTCAGGACATGGTTTAATCGCCATGGTGGTGTTAGGCCATTTGGACTTGATGATCTTAGAGGTATTTTCCAACTAAAACAATTATGTGATTCTATGAAAGGGAGCCCAGTGCGGTGTAGTTTCCTTGCTAACTGGATATGGGTCTCCAGAAAGGCTCTCCATAGCGCTCAGCGCTGTGACAGACATTGCAATGGTGACAGAAGCCCTGAACCCTTGGGAAATTCTTGTACTTAGAGAATCATAGAACCATAGAACTGTTTTGGTCAGAAAAGACCTCTAAGATCATCAAGTCCCACCATCAACCTAAGATCACCATGGCCATTAAACAATGTCCAAAAATGCCATGTCCCCACGTTTCTTTCACACCTCCAGAGATGGTGATTCCACCACCTCCCTGAGCAACCTATTCCAGTGCCTGACTTGTGACATCGTCAACTACCCCAGATGTCAGAGCATCCTTTTTTACAGACACTTTTGCAAAGCTACAAAATTAATTATTCATTGCGCAGCAGTCCTAATTTTTAATCTAGAAACTGAAAACAAGAATGAGATGTCAACGGAGTGGGGATATTCTTGACTTGCTGTCAGCTCTGCTCGTTTTCCCCCCTCCCGCTGCATGGTGAAGCGAAGCGGCAGCGCTGAGCTGCGGTACCTGCGCCGTCCTGCCATGGAACATCCCCACCTCCTGGTTAGCGCACAGATGGCAGCTCCGGGATGGAGGAGGAGGCATCTTACCCAAGTCTTCTCCCCAGTAGCAGCCTACAGTCATGTTTTCATCCTCTCCTAAAGTATCTTTAGACAAACATTAAATGTTTGACACTAGGCCAAGATTAAAACACAGACATCCACACACCCTGTAGATGTCGTCAAGCTCCTGTAAATAGGAGTTAGTCCAAAGAAGTTCCTCTCTCTGCTGGTACCATCAGTTATTTCCTTTCTGGCACTTAGGCAGCAAAAAACAGTAAGACACTCAGGATACAACAGCCCTGGCCTGAAGAGAGGGGCACATCGACCAGTATAGCCCAGGACATGGAGAGCTGGTGAAAGTCTTGGTGGATGAGCTGGCAGAAAGGAGAACAAGACCAGGGAATGAAGGAGTGGAAGAAACTGGCAAGTGGGAAATTAGGGGGTGACTGGTATTAGATGAAGAACTTTGTCAGCTGAGAGCATGAGCTTACAATTAGTTGAGAGGAAATTCTCCACATAAGGACAAAGAGCTGGGAAGACGCAGAGCAGAGAAGAAGGGAGTAATTGGTGAGAAACAGGTTTGGGAGAGGCAGGACTAATCCAAGAAGAAAGCAGCCTTCTTGTGTGTCAGAGTTTCTCTACTCTGAGTAAGCATCTGTGAAACCCAGTGGTGAAATATGTCTCATTCCAGTGCTGTGGTGGTTCATGTGGCAGGATGGCAACTTCTGTTATTAACCAATCCAAAGCCCAAGTCACTGGTAGCTACACGATGTTTCATATAAGATTTTTTCCAGTCAGAGCCTGTTTGCCTATTTAACAGCCCAGGAAATCACACAGATCAAATCAACTTTAAAGTAATAAACTCCAGCACTCCCATTCAGGAACACCAGAATTAAGTTTGCTTCAAACAACTCTTAATTTAACTCCCCTTTATATTTCACGACAGCATTTAGTGATAATATAATTAACATCATTATGTCATTTTCTTTCCTGCAGGACTCTCACTGCAAGGGGCCTTAATATCCTTTTAATGTATGGTTGGGGTTATTTTGGCCATAATATAAAATCAAGTGGCTTGTTTCCTTTAAGTAGATTACTCTTGAATTATGGCTACATAATATAATTTTAGATCTTTGGTTATTCAAGCAATACTCACAGAACTGGCAGGAGAGCAGTCTCTCAGACAGATAAAGGGATTCCCACTTGCCCTTTCTTTGTTTTTTATATATTAATCCGATATATATTTAATACAAATGAACTACATAAATTCATCAGATGATCTCTTATAAAATTGCAGGTAAGATTTAATAACAAAACATGCAGTCAAGGTGAACTCTATGATCACAAAGGAGTCCAAATTTCTCTTTTCTGCCTGATGCGCTGCTCATACCTCATGTAACAGTAACCCACACAGAACTGGGGAAACTTATTTTAGAGAGAAATAAAAGCTAGAGTGTAGCCTAACAGCCAAAGCACAAGATTTTCAAATCATGCTCACAGTACCACCATGCACATTTAAAATTAACTTTTCAGAAAGCTAACTTGGCACTTGATGGAACTTCTTGGTTTAATGGTCATGGTGGTGTTAGGTCAAAGGTTGGACTCAATGATTTTAGAGGTAATTTCCAACCCAAACAATCCCATGATTCTACAAACAAATCAGACTTCTTTTGTAAGTTGCTCCAACTGAGTCTCAGGTCTCTCTAACCATTTAGATAAAGCTGGCCCACAGCTTCTAACAGTCCTTCTGTAGTTATGAGGATAGACTGTAACTCTTCTTTACATGAGGGAATGGCAGGGATTCTCTGAAAGCTTTTGCTCCAATTCAGTGAAATAATAGCAAGCCTGTACCTAAGGAAAATGTGAGTTTAGCATATGAATCAAGTGGATATGGATCACTTTGGTCATTCTAATCACCAAGGGTTATTTGTTTGCTGTATTTCCTAATTGTTTCTGGAATCAGCTGAGTCCCTTCCCTCAACACCATATCAGCTTATCTATGCAAGGACAGAAAGATACTTGACATGCTCCAGATTGCTTCTGCTCCCATCTGCGTTAAGCAGCAGTGAAGAAAGTTTAAAACTGCTTACAAACCGCATAGCCGGAAGGCACTCCAGTTTATGATTTATTAGAGTTGTTAAAATAAAATGGGAGGATTTGTTAAAGGTCTTGGAAACTCCAGAAAATCACCACTTAAACCACACTGAAATCTTAAAAGAAATAATATTCACTTGGGAACAAAAAATACTGTGGTGTGTGGCTCTCTCCACAGCCAGCTCATGTGCCAGACTTGGTTTGTACCTTAAAGAACCTCAGGCATATGACTGATGTTTTATGATATTGTTAATGGATTCTCCAGATCTAGTAGTAATGATCATTTGACATTGTGCAGCTTTTTTGATTTGGAGAAACATAGCCACATACAGAGTAGCAGGAATCAGCTGTTTAGCAGCATATTGTAATACGATAGTGTCAGCTCTTCAGGAGGAAAAGTGGAAAAGGTATTACAGAGAAGCCTCAAAAAGAGTGCAGGAAGAGTGAATGTCATCATCCAGTTGTAGCCAAGGTCCCAGGGCTATCGAAAATAAAATCCAAAAGTTTTCAAGACTCTGGTTCCACATTTCAAGATTGCACATGCTACCAGTACGGTGTTCGGTTGTATTATATATGACATGAGGGCTCTGCAGTTGCAGAAAGGAAGGTACTGAATCATAGAATTATAGAATCATAGAATGGTTTGGATTGGAAGAGTCTTTAAAGACCATCCAGTTCCAATGCCCCTGCCATAAGCAGTGACACCTTCCACCTGACCAGGTTGCTCAAGACCTCATCAAGCCTGACCTTGAACACCTCCAGGGAAGGAGCATCCACAACCTCACTGAGCAAAGTATTGCAGTGTCTCACCACCCTCACAGTAAATGTCCAGTCTAAATCCCCCCTCATTCAATCCATTCCCTCTCATCCTATCACTACAAGACCTTGTAAAAAGACCCTCCTCAGCTTTCTTGTAGGCCCCCTTCAAGTACTGGATGCCCTTCTCCAATCTCAGTCAGATTTGTGATTATGTCTTCCGTGCAGGGTGTTCTGCCAATAATATTTGCGGGAGGTTCCCAAATCACAGGCTTACATATTTAAAAAAAAAAAAAAAAAAAGAACACCAAGCTAACATCCATCAACTTCTGTTCATGAAGGTAAGCTGGAGTTACATCTTCTCATGTACCCATTCTGACCAATACTGCTTTGCTTCTTCATTAAAGGACTTTATTACCAGGTAATGAAGCTATGGATCTCCATAATCACCTCTTCAGAACAGACCTGTACTCTGCTTTCCTTCGAGGGTTGCTGCTCAAGCACTGAGTGGCCTTCATATTTATGGCCTTGCAGAGCCATGGAGGAGATGCACTGAGCCTGTACTAGCTTTTGACGCAAAGCCGAGGAGTCACAGAATCACAGAATGTCAGGGGCTGGAAGGGATCTCAAAAGCTCATCCAGTCCAACCCCTCTGCCAGAGCAGGATCACCTATATCAAGATCACATAGGAATGCATCCAGGTGGGTTTTGAGTATCTCCAGAGAGGGAGCCTCCACAACTCCCCTGGGCAGCCTGTTCCAGNAGCAGTACAGCCTTCCGGTGTGGCAGCCACTCCACCCAGTTTGGTGTCATCAGCAAACTTGCTGACAGTGCACTCTGTGCCTTCATCCAGGTCATCGATGAATATATTGAACAGAACTGATCCCAGTACTGACCTCTGTGGGACCCCAATAGTCACAGGCCTCCAACTAGACTCCATGCCATTGACCACAACAGTCTGGCTTCATTCCTTCAACCAGCTCCCAATCTACCTCACTACCTGATCATCCAGACCAGTCTTGCTGAGTGTGCCCCAGAGGAACTCCTTTGAAGAAAGAGGGACTTCACCTTGAGCTTCAAGGCTTTCCTCTAGGGAGCTTTCTCCTTTCTTCTCTAGTGGTGCACGATCCATCTGTGTGACAACAGCATTTTGTAAAGCAGCAGAACTAAACTAAATGTTCTGAGAAGGGTCAGGGAAACAAAAATTAAAATCCACCAATAGGAATGTTCTTGGAGTTCTTTTATTACTCGTCTATATTGCAGGAAGGGGTTTGCTATGAATAGCTTTCCTCCTGATCTCCTTCCAGGCTGGTCCTCATATTTTCAACCTCCATTCTCTTTATTTTAGGGCCCTCTCCAACAAATGTCACCATTTGTCATATAGAAATTAAATTTTAATATAGACTAAAACCTTCCAAATTTCCCTTTCTGCTGTCCAATGCAATGATCCTCCCAATTTGAAAGACAACAAACACTCTGTTGTTTCTAATGCTCTCTCTCCATAATGCCTGACAGTGCATCTTACAGGGCATGAGCTATCCCTTCACAAACTGGCTGGCATACGAACGACAAACACATTTGAGTTGCAGTAAATAGAGCCTTCAGGCAGCCATGTACGAGCTGTGTAAATACTGATGAGCAAGTCCCTGCCACATCCTGAGACCAGATCATTTTCTGTGTATTGTACAGAAGAAAAATCTGTTAGTTATAAGGGTGACTTCTGGTGGTACCATGATGTTGTAGCATGGTCTAGGTAGCAGATGCACTTCTCTACTACCTCAGCACCCACTGGAGATTATCACTCCTTTAGAGTGGCCAGCACATCTGTTTAGGTAGCCATTAGTTAGTCCACAGCTGTCAAATGATTTGGCTTAGCTTAAAGAGGTTTAGCACAAGGTTCTTTGAAGCTGGATCACTTCTGACTGAGCTGGGTTAATGACTCATTACACCAGCAGTTGTGCTGTCGGAGCTGCAGGCTGATAACCTGCAGAGGAAGCAAACACCATAACACAGATCGGTTGCATTTGTAGTAGCCCATCTCAGTAGACCCTGAGATGACTTATGCAAAGTCCTATAAATTCAGATCCAATGATTCTTAAAAATACACCAAAGCCTTGAACCTATTCCAAGAGATTCTAACATCCCATTGCTGGCTGCAAGGTTAAGTTAGTATTAGAGTCATAGTATCACAGAATCACCATATCACAAAATCATTTAGGCTGGCCTTCAAGATCATTAAATCCAATCATTAACCCAACACTACTAAGTCTGGTGATAAACCATGCAGTGCTCATCCTACATCTTGCCAGGCCACCAAAGAGCTGTGTGTGCCATTATTCATGTAAGCAGTGCTTAGCCAACACAAATTGCTACTTCAGAGTAATAGATATTTGAGTATCTGTTTGTTTCAGTTTAAATTATATCTAAATAAGATTTAACATGAACTTCATCAAAAAGCTGTGTGATTAAAGCCCAACTGATTATTAAGTGGATGTTTATTGATGTGTAGTATCACTGTAAAATTTAAAAACATACTTAATAGTCCTTTGGTATCTAATTATCCTACAATAACTTTTATTAAATTTAAATTAAATCAGCAGCTGAGGTGCATAATTTAAAGCGTAATGAGGAAAAAAAGCAAAACCAAAAAAACAACCAAGAGCCCAATTTAAAAAAGAAAAAAAGCCAACAAACAGAATAAATTTTAAACCCCCTTAAAATAAAATCCAAATCCAAATCACTTTGAATTAACAGCTGTTCACTGAGATTCTGACTGAAATAAAATGGTCTCAGATGCTCATTTGCTACAGTTACTGGGGTTCTTGCATGCTGCAGGTGCCTGACTCAGCCACCCTTTGGTGACTACATAATTCAGTGAGTTCTGATTGTCTTCAAAAGTCACCTCTGATGGGCTGTTAGCAACAAATAGATAAACTAATTTCTCTAGCTTCATCTGAGGCTGGAAAACTCCACAGATGGAAAGGAAAGACTGCTTGGTAGACTCAGGAAAAAAAAAAAAGAAAAAGAAAAAGAAAAAAAAAAAAAGAAAAAAAAAAGAAGATACATTACAATAAGCTCAGAAAGTTTTGGGTTTTTTTGGTTTTCCCCCCCCCCATCTTTTTTTGTCTTCCACTTGTCTTGCAACCCTTCTCCTAGAGTCTGGCAGTGTTCTGATATCTAGAATAACATTTATCTGTTTATGTGGTGAACACTGTCTAGATGAGCCACAGCGCACCCCTGGAGGGAAATGTGCACCAGTCTACACTTCCTCTACAGTAGCAGACAGGCGATAGGGACCCTTACAGAAGCAGGGTGCAGCAACACAGCGATGTACCTCCCAGCACCATTTGTTTCGTGCCAGCCAAGCTGGTGCTTGTCGCAGCAGCACTCACCTCCTAGACACGCTGATACCTTGAAAACACAATGCCACCCATAGCCAAATTCAGCATAAAATAGGAGTGCACAGAACCCGAGCGGAACAATGGCTGTGAAATCCTCAGGTGAGAAATCGTTCCACCCAAATGGACCATGAATGTAAACACTGACTAACGAGAGTGGTACAGATTGGGCCATTAAAAGCAAGGCAGAGATGAATGGAAATGTCTGAGCAGGAACATAAAACAGACCAATTTCTGCCACTAAGTAGGAGTGGGAGTATAACAGACCTTGTTATAGAGTTGCTGGCAGTGATGTTATTGTTAAGGCTGAAAAAGACATTACGTTCCAAATCTCTCCTTTTACTGGTAAAACAGTAAGATTTTGAGCTTGAGCATCCACTTCAAATGTGGCTGCTGCAACTCCTTGACAAAGGTGAAATGTGAGATGGATGAGGAGAAAAAAATCAAATGGGTTACAAAAAGTTATAGAGATTGCAGAGATTTCAGTTCTACTGAAGTTCAGCGTTTTGATCTTTTGCAGGCACCATGATTTACCCCATCTCAGGAAGTCAATACAGAAATAGCTGGAGAATAACCCAATTACAGCAAAGGGAAATACACATTTCAGAGGAGAGGACAGCTGAGGTGACAGCCAATTCCAGACAAAATAGAAGGATGTGAAACTGTACGAACTGATATCTGTAATCTCAACACTGGAAATGGAAGCCTGGTAATTAGAGTAGCACAGAGGTTCAGTTTCATCAGTACTAGCTTTAGAAAATAAACATCCATAAACATGGCTACAAAGATCTTTGGTTTTTGGGATTTGGTTTGTTTTGGGTTTTTTTCCTCTTTATGCAGAGATATAAAGAAAAATAATTTTGAGAACAGTAACAGTGGGAAGGTTTTTTTCTGGCTATTTTGAAGAAGTTTGAGATTTATTTATGACTTTATCCATCAACAGAAAGTTTTGATTCATCGATTCCACTTGTGAATTCCACCAAGACTTGGTTTAAGATCACCGTTTAGTTCCTAAAAAATCCCGACCACTTCCACTGGGGTTCTCAGGACTCAGGCTGAGAGTCACCCCGAGGGAAGGGAGAGAGAAAAAACTCCTGGTAGAGCTAAGCGAAGGGTTTTGAAGTTTGAACATTTGTCTGTATTATGATCAGAAATGAAACCTGAAATTTTCAATGAAGGAAAATTTGTACAACGTGGGAAACAGTTTCAGTGCAGAATTGAAACAATAATTCTAACATGGCCTTTTAGAATTTGACCTTTTTATCTCTTAACAACATTTAAATATAATACAGAATTTGAATATTTGAAATGAAAAGTAATTTCAACATTTGAAATTTCCACTTTTTGCTCTGAAAATGTCAAAATACTTTCTGAGAACTTTTTTCCCCCTTCTATTTTCACTTGAAAATGAAAACTTCCAGCTTGGGCTATGCATTTGTTTGACAACTGACTGTCAGCAGAAAAAGGAAAGCTGATGGACTGACTACTCTACGACCTGTGATATCCAGCCTAGCCATTCATTTCCTATTGCCACTACTCAATACAGTTGATTTTGGGTGCCTTGTGAAGGAAGAGGAGGCTTGACTGGGTTGCATCTCTTAAGTAACTGCTTTGTCACTTTGTTAAGGAGACATCCGCAATCTGCATCTTCATCTGCATCTTAGTTTGTGGAGTGGCACAAGAAAATACTTGGACAAGAAACCAAGCAGAGTTTTCAGTGTGTGCAGTACTTTCACCAAAGATAATAATCACTTCTTTGGTGCTGCCTCCAGCGCTTCATGTCCTGAGAACACTGTAGCTGCAAGGAACTTCGGTTGTGTGTGAGTAATCTTCTTCTTCTTCTTTTGTTTTTTTTTTCCTTATAGCTTGCTTACACTAAGCCAGTCTGAAGCAGGCACGTATGAGCTACTGGGTGGTGTGGTGTAAGCACTTTGCAGAGCAATTCACATTTTAGGCACCTGTAACCGAGAGTGCAACGTTGTGAGTTCTGCTGAATCATGCTACAATAGTTTAAGTGTACTTTAAAGGTATTTTTGTTACTCCCATTATTGTGCAAGTATTTCAGGCTGAAACAGTGGTGATAACCTCTGTAACTACTTCGACTAAACTCAGCTGGGACTGTGAATCAGAATCCCAACCCATGGAAATACCCTGATGCAAAACTGGAGTGAGAAAAATCAGTTAATCCTACCCTCAAAGACCTTGTGTCCAGTTCTGCACTGGAACTCCAAGGTGCTATGTTTACACTTCAGTCCAGCTATGCCTCAGAGACAACTGCTGGCCAACAGCATGGCCTCAATTCCTCTCCCTCTGAAATGGAGCTAGTAATTCTACACACATTTACAGATCATTTTGAGATGTCTGTGTGAAGAGAATTACAGACCAACTCAAAGTTATTATGTATCATGCATGTGTTTGCCCATAAATAATAAATTCCTGAAGCAGACATAAGAACAGGAGTTCCCACTATCATCTTTATAACAAATTCATAAGCAATAGCTATGTACATGATTCTTCAGCTGTTCCTTTCTGAATGAGAGGTTTCACTCTAGATCCTACCTTTCTCCTTACCTAGGTTATATGAATTTTATGAGTTTTAATATTTCAGAATGGAAACACTGAAGCCAGCGGGTTTCTTTAAATATATTTTGTCCTTCACCCCTCCCCCAATTCTTTCCAGTATTATTTTTCAGATTATTCTTATGGAGAGCTCTTGGTCCTGCTTATAGGTCAGGAAACTGTCAAACCTAATCTATACTGCTCACTGATGCCTGGTAGTCTGTCAGCATTTCCAGCAGCCTAGTTGTCAGACTCTGACTGGGGCTGGAGCTTTGGCAGTGGTGGGTCTCCACTTCCCAGTCCCAAGTTTGGCCAGCTCAATGGCCGGTTGTTCTCATTTCCCTGCCTCTGTGCATCCTACCAGGATTTTACACTAGAAATAAATTGTCACAGGGAGAATATTTAAATTCAGGAAACAAAATGTTCCCACTAATTCAATGTAGCCATCTCCTTGCCTACTAAAAGTTATGAGTTATGTGTGAAGTAAAAAACCTCTCTGCTGCATGAGATAATGAGAAAATGGGAATTCTTTATTCATTGTACTTGTCCCTCTGCACATAACATTTGTATATCATGCCAGGACCAACCTGTGTCACTGCTCTTATAGCCACAGACCAGACTAAATGCCTGCCCTTCACTGTTTTTACGTCGTGATTCATATACTCTCTCTGCTCTTTCTGACTGCCTGCAATTACTTGTGACAAATGATTCTTCAGTGTACTGTCTGCTTTACCTTTTCAAAATGTTTCCATGGTTCACAGATAAGTCAGCTAGTGTACACTCTACTGTCTTGTGGGAAGTAAATCCCAGGACACACGGAGGAAAAAGTTCCAAACCATTTTACTGGTAGAACTGCAGGCATCTACCTCACTTAGCTGCAGCACATCTGCTCTGGACCAGTCACTCCAGCTGTGCTGGAGCTCCTTGGTTACAGAGGTGTGGGGATCCCAAAAGAATAGACGGTTACAGCCATACGCTTCTAAGAATGTGAATTCTTGTTTCACGAGGAGCTTGATATCATCTACAACAGAATATCTGGTTAACACTAAATCATTATTCCAACCATAGAAGGGTAACAAAACTGGTGAAGGGTCTAGAGAACAAGTTCTACAAGAAGCAGCTGAAGGAACTGAAGTTGTTTAACCTGGAGAAAAGGAGGCTCAGGGGAGACCTTCTCGCTCTCTACAGCTCCCTGAAAGGAGGTTGGAGCCAGGTGGGAACTGATCTCCCAAGTAGAAAGTGACAGGAGAGGAAACAGCCTCACACTGCACTAAGGGAGGTTTAGGTTGGGCATTCAATAAAAAATGTCTTTACTGAAAAGGCTGCCAAGCCCTGGAACAGGCTGCTCAAAGAAGTAGTGGAGTCCCCACCCCTAGAGGGATTGAAAAGCTGTGTATATGTGGTACTGACGGCCATGGGTTAGTGGTGACTTTGCAATGTTAGGTTATCAGTTAGAATTGCTAATCTTAAAGGTCTTTTCCAGACTAGAAGACTCTATGATTCTGTTTTTATACCTCCCACAAGAGAATATCCAGTTGAATTCCCCATCACTGCTCCCATTACTCTCCTGTTAACCACAAATATATCCAGAAATGGATCCTGCCTCTGAACATCAAAAAGGCCCTGATTCTGCCTTCAGTTACAGCGGTGGCTATCTGGCCAGCTCCACTGAACTCAGGGGATTTAAGTACCAAGAGACTCAAACTGTTGCCTCCTGGAGCAACAGAACATGAATCAGCATCCTGGCTTGTGATTCCCACCTTGCAATACAAATGTCCTATTCACATAATGAGTTTTACGCAATTATCTGTTACAAACTGCCAAAGTAGTGGATCAAAACACGATGAGCACACATGCATACATGCAGTGTGTTTCCCTGGAAAATTATCTTCCATTTGAAAGTGAAACCTGTCAAGAAAACAGCCACCAAGACTTCCTTCTTGGAACATCGTCCTTTTCTAGATACTGTACTGTAGATTTCATGTAAAACCTTTTTATGACACTGTTAGCTTTCTGTATTGATCATAAGCTGTTCTTTCTTACTCCAGATCTTTTTGCTTTAATAAATGCATTTCTTAAAATTACAAAATGCTCCAGTGTGTGCAACTGCACAAGAAACATTGTGGTGAATGAATTCATTGTGACAGCTGTGACCTGACAGCAGCTTTAATGCTGAATTTTCTATTGAAATCATTCTCTCGTCCTCTCTCAAAGTCTGCTCAGGTATGTGCACATCTTACAAGAACTTTGCTTAACAAAACAGAAAGAGGCTGCCAGGCTACAACATTTATCCTGGCCTTTTCCATGCGTACTCCTCAGCTTTAGGTGAAGCTGGAATGATGACGTCCTTAAAATACTTCTTTCAAATAATCCCTCTGCCCGGCTCTGTGCTCTCCTCCTTGCTTCCCAGAGTTCTCTCACCTCTAAGCTGGATCTGATCTTGCCACTGTTGTGAAGCTGTTTGGCATGAAAGACACTGTGACGTTCCTGGCTGCTCACGCTGCCCGCCTCCAACATATTTCCTGCTCGCATGTGGTCCTTGGCCTGCCTGTGCTCCTGCCCATCTGTTTGGGAGGCACTCTGCCTGCCTGCACATTGATTGGGTCTCTGGCCACACACCCAGGGGTTTCAATGGGCAGGCAGCACAACACTGCAGGTGACATCTGTTCTGCAGGAAGTGGTCCTTTGTGGGAGTGATGGTGTTGTACACTCCCTTCTACTCAATTACACCTGTTGATCCATGTGCCAAAGCAGAGGAGCAAAATGGGGCAGGACAGGAAGTGGCTGTTCTTGTGCCAGCCCCTGGGAGAGACTGGGAGGCAACAGAAGCTTGTCTAACCTCACTTTGCATGGCACTGAAAAGGATTACCCTCCTCGTCCATTTACAGACCTCTGATTTTCTGGGCATCCTCTTGCAAACAGAGGTAAAATGCCACCATCTGCTCACTGCTGCCATGACTGTGCAAGATGCAAAGAGGTGACAAAAATGCCTGAGTGGCCAAGCAGTGTCCACCCAATCCAAAGGGCGACACACAGCTGTAGCATACAAAGGAAATCATAAAGAAGGGCCATTGTCAGAATGGATCTTACTTGCACTGCAGACAAGTCTTTAGTTCTGAAACATTCAGACACTCCCTGGCACCTTAGCCAAAGGAAAACACTGAACCCCAGTAAGCACAGTTCATAGAATCACAGAACCACAGACTAGATTGGGTTGGAAGTGATCTTTGACGCTTATCTAGTTCAACCCCCATGTAGTCAGCAGGGACATCTTCAGCTAGAGCAAGTTGCTCAGAGCCCCAAACAACCTGATCTGGAATGGTTGCAGGGATGGGCCATCTACCACTTCACTGGGCAGCCTGAGCTCACGTCTCACCACCCTCAGTATAAAAGAGTTCTTCCTTTATGGATGTGGCTGGTCCTGGAAGACAGCACGAATAACCTGCCAGGCTACAGAATTACTTGTGGAGGGAAAACAAGTGAGACAAAACAAAACTCACATAGCAGTTCATGCTTATGTGGTATCACACTTCTGCCTAGGCTCCAGCCCCAAGCACCAGCCAGCCAGCAGCTCTGTGCTATGGTTTCTGCATATGGTATAAGCTGGGTCATCTTCTCTTCACTCATTTGTTGGCAAGGTAATAATCAGTGCGGCCATGTCTTCCCAAGCTCCAGATGCACCTTCACTTTGCTATTTAGATGTAACAGCAGGGCCACCAAGCTTCACAGACACAGCCACACAACCATGCCCTTGGCTGGAGAGAAAAAGAAAGCCAAAATACCTTCTGTGGGAGAAGGCTCTAGAGAGAATCCACAGCACAAAACGTGGGAAATTAATGTTCTCCTGTTTTCCCTTCCATTCACCAGTATCCCTGCTGCTGCTTTGCTGTTGTCTAGGGCGCATCTCCACCCTAGAGCCAGCCAAGCCAGTTGCTGCTGCAGTCACAGCTGACTGTGCTGCCTCTGACACAAATCCTGAGCAGAGACCAAGGAGCTGGCATGGCAAATCCACACAGGACAGCAGCATTGCTCAAGTTATTTGTTTTTTATGGACGGGGACACTGAACTCAGACTTGGAATTGTCAAGTCCCTCTTAGAATGCAGAAAGCTACAATGGGGGGAGGGGGGAGAAAAAAAACAGGGGAAAAAAAAAAAGCAATTCAGAGAGAAGAAAAGGATGGAAATATCTATCATTCAACAACACTGACAAAAAACAAACCCTGGCAGCAGCCTCCTATGCAATGCCTTGTTTATGCCAACGCTGGTTGCAGCTCCTATTGGGATCAGAAGCACAACAAATTGTCTATTTCTCTGCATCCAGCAGGCTCTGATAGCTACTGACCACGCTGACAGAGCTCATTGCCTGCATTTGAATGGGAACGATGAATAGGGGAAACAGCAGCACTTGAACACAGACAAGATTGGTTTTGTAAATCCAAGACTGTATTCACAAGTTCCAGCTTTTAAGGCCAGGGTGTTTTATTTGCTGTGCTGGTTTTTGTGTTTTTTTAATGGTGAAAAGGCAGGAGAGCAATCCATCTGTCTGAACTGGAAGCTTCTTATAAATAAACAACAATAAAAAACAACAGATGAAATTCATTTTGCCCATGTCTGTTTTGTCTGAGTTCCCCCCAGAATCTAAATCAACAAGATATCAGACTGTAGTTTGTGAGTAAATTTCTTCCAGCTGAAACAAACAAAACCAGACGAAGATAGCATCCTCCTTATACTTTATGCACAGTAATGCAAGTTATTTTCCACTCCATTTAGACTTTTCACCTTCCTTTCATTTACCCTGTTTTTTACAGTTCAATAAATATTTTTCCAAGCTCCACTTGCCAAACAAAAGAGTTTAGCTTCAGTGTTACTCCTCTGACAAATATCCTTATGGTGTTGCACATGTGAGCCATTGATAAACAAATTAAAATTCTGTCCCAGCTCAGAGCTCAGCTGGCCCATTTCATCTTGCGGTATGGGTTTGTAAAGGTCTGGGTGTCTGTCATCCTCCCCTAACCTTGTCTTTGTCAAAGGGATACAAAAGCCTGCACGCTCGGGGCCTTACGATACTGATTAGTGTGAGTGACAAAGTGGAGTAGCAAGTCCACTCAGCCCTTCATAATAAATCTATCAAAGAGTAATAGAATTCCATCAATTCTGCATCATCCCCGAGGGTCGCTGTGCTGGGATGGAAAGTGTGTTCCGCTGGGATTGTACAACTGTTATTATTCAATTACACTCTTTTCTTCCTAGTTAAAGACCATGATATCATTATCACTTAATGAATACATATAATTGGATCTGGACTCTATGTTTGGCTGATGAATACCACTCACTATTCATTCAGTCTCAGCTCATCTTCTGACCATTTATTATAGACTTTTGGCTGAAAACCATGATGACAAAGGGAATTTGAAATTAGCTGAGATTTCATTCAATGCTCAGTTAGACACAAAGGCAAAATACAATTCTGAGGCGTAAATGAGCCTGAGACCACACGGAGAAGTTTTGCCTAAAAGTTAATGGCTGTTGATTTCCACATAAACATGCTGAGGTAATTCCAAACATATTTTTCAAGGCCACCTCAGAACTTTGAAGCAAGCTGAGATTTTCTCCCTCTCTTGCCCCAACTGGGAAAAGAAAAAAAAAAAAAAAAAAAGTAGTATTTGTCTCAAAGGTAAATAGCAGACCTTTTAAGTTGGCTCTTTATTTCCCAACTTTGGCAAAATATTAGCTTTAAGGATGTCATCTGAGACCATTATGATCTTTAACTGGGCCCCGCAAAGCTAAACACCATTTTATGATTAAATAACATTTAAACCTGACAAAGCAGAAGTGCTTTCTATACAGTATATTTATTACACCTAATATGGAGACCATCATTAAGTTTCATCAAACAGTGTGCCCCCAAAGGAAACTGGCCCTCCTATTCATATTGTTGGGAGTAAATGTAGCATACCTCCTTTGGATCACTGGTGAACAGGCCACCTCATTAATCCTAGTTAGTAGATGCTGCTGGGCATGTGGAGCAGCCAAATCCAGATGCTACCCACAGAGCCTCTCCAGGCAGTTAGGGAATCACAGAGTACCACCTCAAGCCCTCCATACATCACTTCAAATTAAATTTACATTAAGTGCTACTCCATCAGAGCCGAGAGAAGCTGACATCTTTGGAAAATGCAGATGATAATCCATTAAATCCTATTATATACATGTCTTCTAATTTTACTTAAGCTCATGCATACCAAAGTGTGAGTTTGTGTTAAAAATTAAAGACCCTTTTACTAGAACAAAAGACTTTATGAACTGTTGACTTTGGGAGGGTTTATTACAGGATCAGGCTATTCTGTCAAGACAAGTAGCCTTTTTTTTTTTTCTCCCTTTTTTTTTTTTTCCTGTAAAATTTCTGGTTAATCATTTGTTCCTGGGATCTTTTTTCAAATGCACAATGTGTCTTGGCTATTTCCATCTCCCAACTCTTTGTTCTCTCAAAGAGAAGTGCAGCCTCTTTAACTTAATCAAATGTTATGAATGAAACAGTGGGACACATATTGTCTCCTTTTGCAATTAAGAAAATATTTGCTGGCAGCTTCAAAACTGGCAACAGTTAGAAGATGCTATAAAATCATCCCAGTGAAAAAGCTAAGGATTTAATTGCCCTATTACCACATATGTTAATCCCTTTATATTTTCATAGTCCTTAGTCACAGTTACTTCTACTTTGATGAGTCTCTTCTAATTTCATAGCAATGATCTTACTATTTTTGATCCAAGGCACTTAAATTTTTATCTTTAACTACTGTATTTTATGTTTATGTTTCTGTCTGATTCACTTTTCTGCAAGACCTAAACTAAAACAGAACACACAGATTTCAGAAAGAGAAAATAATTTCTAAGGATATTAGACAAAGTATATTGTAAGAAAACATATCAAAAAACTAAAATCACACACAAAAACATATCCACACACAATTAATTTAAAATCTAATTATGAAGCCTTTGAAAATTTAATCAGAGTTTGAATTTCATGCTTAGATTTGCTTTGACTTTCAAATTATTTCTTTCCAAGTGCAAGAAATTCACTTGGAAAGAAATTTGTCTGCTTTACAGTACATGTGGTATTTAATGTCATTCTTTGGGAACTAAGAAAGTGATGGGGCAGATAAATAGCACAAATAAGTGTAACACCATAAAATTCAAGGGAATTACTCAGCCAAATTGAAGTTTTCAGTAGAAAATTTCTGATTTATACAAGCTGAGGATGTTTCCCTGTATTATTTTCTACCACAGAAAAGAGAATTAGCCTATCTTTACAGCCTGGGTTGTTTGTTCTGTGTTGCCCAGGCTGGCCAAAACCTATATGAGCTGCTATTATCTCTTATACAACTCCAGATGCTGTGGAAATAGCAACACCACACTCCAGTGACAGGTCAGCTCACTAAAGCTTTAGCGCAGCACACAGCTGAGTTTTGCAGCATTTTGTTCATATTACAAACACTGCTTTTGAACAAGAGTCAGGGAGGACAGACAATAAAATGAACACACACATTTTGGAGGTGGTTATCAAAGCACACACAGACAGTCCCTAGGAGAGGTTTGAGCTCCTGTCACAAGCCCTTACCCACCAGACTGCCTGAAGAGTGGGCCAGCAGCTGTATCCAGCCTCCCTCCCCGAGTACCAACTACAACAATTAACAAAGAAATACTGCAATGAGTAATTAAGACTGGAGAGTTTAATTTCATCCTCTTGATGCACAAGGTTTTATGCATGTTAATCTCATAAAAACTAGTAGGATCTGCTTCCATAAATTCCCATCCAACAGGATTGTAATGTTAGCCAACTTATTATTCTATAACATACTTACATCCTATGATTTCAGAAACTTGCCTTTGTAAACACAATCAGAGAATCATAAAAATGTTTAGGCTGGAAAAGACCTTTAAGATCACGGAGTCCAACTGTTAACCCTGCATTGCCAGGTCACCACTAAACCATGTCCCTCACCACCACATCTACACAGCTTTCAAATCGCTTCAGGGATGTGGATTCCAGCACTGCACTGGGCTTGTTCCAGGCCTTCACAACCTTTTCAGGGAAGAAATTGTTCCTAATACACAACCTAAATGTCCCCTGGTGCAACCTGAGGCCATTTTCTCTTGTCCTATCACTTGTCCCCTGGGAGAAGAGACCAATCCCCACTTCACTCCATCCTCCTTTTAGGGAGTTACAGATAGCCAAAGGGTCTCCTCTCAGCATTTTTCCCAGGCTGAGCAAACCCAGTTCCCTCAGCTGCTCCTCACAGACCTGTTCTCCAGACCCTTCACCAGCTTCATTGCTCTTCTCCGCATCTTAATTTCCTTCTTGGAGCGAGGGGCCCAAAACTGGACCCAGTATTCAAGGAGCAGCCTCACAGCAGTGAAGAGATCAGGTATAACGGGCCATGTCTGAACGCAGCATTGTGGTTATTGTAGTCTTACTAAATAACTATACAACCTGTTGCTGTTTACACCATTAGGAATCATTTCTGAGGAGATATTTTTGAAAAGTGAAACAAGATGCATTCTAGGTTGGGAGTTTTTGAGTCCTCTTCAAATGGCCGTGAGCACAATGAACAATATTTTGAGGATAATGCCACTTGGGATAGGGTAAATACAGCTCACTATGCCTTTTAGGTTATGAAGCATCTTCACCACAGAGAAATCAATCTATCAACCTGGAACTAAGTAGCTGTCTCCTCTACCTCCATTTTTAAAGCATCATCCAATTAGGAAAATATGGCCCACATCTATCACTTCCATTTTCTTATTGCATTTTTAACAAAGTTAAAGTTGTTATTTATTTAATCTTAAAGTTGTGATTTGTTGTTATTTATTGCATTGTTATTTGTTATTTGCAGTTGTTATTTGTTGTTATTTAGAAGTTGTTCTTTATTGCATCTTCAAATTGTTATTTGCTGTTATTTAAAAGTTATTTATTTCTTCTTAAATTTGTTATTTGTTGTTATTCAGAAGTTGTTATTCATTTGCATCTGATTGGGTCAAATTTTGTTTTCAGAACCACCAATCAGTGATAAATTAACTGGGTGATTCAAAAATCAAAACCAATCTTAACTTTTATGTTAGAATTAAAAGGAGTTTCAGAAGATGAGCTGAGTACATAGAGCAACATGGTGAATTTTATCTTAAAAGCCGCAGAGCACAATGCACATCCTCTTTCTTTTCAGATTTTAGACTTCTTTTTCTAGGGACCAGAGAAGAATCAGAAAACAAAATCCTAGGCTCCACTGAAGAACTTGCACCCCAATCTTCATGCCTGATTTTCACCAGAAGAGAACAGAAACACTTCAAGACAACTCCAGAATCAGGTATCTGAAATGTCTCTGAAAAAAACATCAGTCCTATCGAAAAAGCCATATGCAAAACAATGAATGGATTTTCGCATGAGGAATAGTCTAGTGAGATAAAGCCAAGTAAAACAAAAACTTCCCTGACACTGGTATCATTCCTGCACCTAATAGAGGAGCTTCAAAACCAAACTGATAGCTAAAAGGATCCTTGGAAAAAGGCAATATTGCCACTGATGAAAAACATTCCTGGCAGGTATGAATTTTGCCATTACATGGAGTTCCCCAAAACCAGAAAAAATTAGGAAGAAATTCTTCACAGTGAGGGTAGTGATACACTAGAACAGGTTGCCCGGGGAGGTTGTGGATGCTCCCTCCCTGGAGGTGTTCAAGGCCAGTTTGGATAGGGTCTTGAGCAACTGGTGTAGTGGAAAGTGTCCCTGCCCATGGTCACAGAATTTGAACTAGATGATCCTTAAGGTCCATTTCAACCCTAACCATTCTGTGATGCTATGAAGTTTCAACCTAATCCTTCTAAGAAAGAGTAGCTACAATCTGAGGACTCAGCTGAACAACCCACAGCTTCCATCTGGCCTGCAGAAGGGCCTCAGTTGTATTCCTTGTTCACAGTAGATGCAATATAGTCACATAATTTAGCCTAATTTGGGCCAAATAGGTCACCTTAGTTTCCCTTTGCCACACACCATGGATCTGCCTTGTGACTGCATCTGTCTCAGACCCTGTAGCTTAATAAGTGTTCGTAAGTTGTGAACCCAGGTGCTGAGTGCGCAGGGCAGCTTTCCTGGCCAGAGGGACAATCACAATCTGGTGCTGGGACCACCTTTCTGCTCTGTGCTCCTTACATCAAGACTGTGGTGCTGGGACCACCTTTCTGCTCTGTGCTCATTTAGCGTCTAGCAAAACAGCTCATGATGGAGGTTCTCCTCCTTTCTTTCTAGCTTGCCACCAGTTTCTGTAACTGTCTGCCAACTCTTTCTGTGACTTCCTAGAGGAGGAGCTGACTGTTATTATTTACATGCAGCACCAATTGGAGATGAAGCCATGGCAGAGGTCCCAGTGCACTAGACATGGTACACACATACAAACAGCAAGGGGTAGCCCTTGCCCTCAATAACTTACAGTCCAAACAAACAAGACAGACAGGAGGTCAGAGAGGAAAGAAAGGCACAAAGCAGTGACGTGATTTGTCTGCAGTCACCTAGTAGATGATTGGCAAAGTCAGGATTAGACTAATAGATCACTGAATCAATCCACTGACTAAACATACTGCTTCCCATTATTTCTTGGGAGGCAAACCAGGAAGAATGATCTCACTCAGCTAAGGGCCATAATAAAAATAACAGCAGTACTCAGGGCAAGTTCAGAGCTTTCTACTTGATGTGCTGTGGATCAACTGGTGGAGAGGCTGCTCTCTCCATCGCCATATTTTGAATTGTCTTCACGGCAGGAATGATGGAAGACAGAGGAATGGCTGACAGGACTGAATAAAGCCCCATGTAAATTTCCCTTATGAACAGCTGATCAGTATTTATATGGGCATAAAGGGTTATTTATTTCCCTGTCTCCATGAATGATTTACATGCTGCTCTCCATTTTTATAAGGCGCCCGGTCAGGCTTCAGGAGAAATGTACTCTGACTGGCTCTTTTTCCAGAGAAACGATGTGACACAGAGCTGGAGCCTGGATGCTGAGTGGGGGTGAGAACATATCAAGGGACCTGAACTGTCTTGCACAGTAGCCGTTTTCCTCCCTGCTTTCCGCTTTTCATCCTTCTTTATTTTCCTCCTGTCACCAAGTTTCCTCTTCCTGTAACCCTGTGTCTCCAAACTCCTTCGCTCCTTCTGCAGGTAGAATCCCCCATTTTTATGTGACATCTTTTAAGCATGAGACGCAGGAAAGTGACTGCAGAAGTTGTTAACAATAATCACTCACTGAATGAGACGGCAGCGCCTAGGAGCTCCCCCTGGTTCTTTAGCTCTCATGCTAGCTCATGCTGTGCCAGCATCGCCTCCAAGGGGTTTCCTACCTGAGGGCCTGAATTAGATGTTTGAGAACTCTGTAATTCCACATCGAACTGAACCTCAGAGCTTGAGAATTATTCACCCTGAATCTAGGTCCAGTTTCGTGGTTTATAAAGGGCAAAATCAAAGTTGGGATCAATTCTTAATAGAATTTACAGTCCAGCCAAATCTTAGTATTTTCTCCAAGTTTGTTTCCTTCTCCCTGCCAAATGTGCATCTTAGTAGTATAAAAAGGACTTGAATGATGTACTGAGGAATATTGCTGATAGATTTTATATGAGCCTCTTACGGCACTTGGCCTTCAAATTCTAGGGAGATGAGTGCAAGTTCAGCTTGAGGGAACACATTTTTTCCCCTCACTTCCAGTAATACCAAATATAATGGATGCAATCCCACTCAGCTGAATTTGATAGCTGGAACGAACACAGTAAATATGTTTACAATAATAGACAATGATAGACAAACTTCTAAGAAAATCCTCTTAAAGAAAGAGGTTGCCTTTTGCCATCGATTCAAAGAACAGGCTCTACAACTTACTTTCTGACCTTTCACATTGAACCCCCAACATCTTAAGAAAATACAGCTACATTGTCTTCATTAGGACTTTTGGATTCAGCTAGCATGGATATTTCCACTGATCCATATTTCTGTAGTTGCATTGCACTATTAGATGAGTTTCAGAGCAAGATAGACACACTTGTAAAATATATTCAGTGATGAAAGAAAGAAAAAGGAGGAAATGTATGTATACCTACATAAATGACACAGATTAAAATATGGATATATAAGATATCAGATATAAATGCCTTGTGTATGCTACCTGTGCTGTCAGCTTCCCTTGGTCTGCCATTCAAACACCTTTGACATCACAGTGCCTCAAAATGAAGATATTAGGGTCACCACTGAAGCAAACACGTCAGCACAAATTCAAGGTCGTGCACCACCTGAAACAAAGGAAACAGAGTTAAGGCCTTGCTACCTGAGTCCCTCTTTGTGCTAACATTAGACTAACATTCTGTGAAGTCAGAGTACCCCAAAAGGTGACTCCTGCTCATACAAGCCTCTTTTAAACTGAAGTCCTGACTCCAGCGGTCTGCCTTCAATAGCTTCATCACAGCATAAAGCCTTGGGTAGGAGTGGTGAACTGCTGACCTTAGTCTATAACAAGTCTGTAACAGTGAAGGGGTACAAGGATGGGGTTATCCAGCACCTCCCTGACACTGGCTTCTTCATCATCCCTGTACTGGGATCAGTCTGAGCCACTGCTGAGACAAATAATTTGGAATGAGGCTTCTNTCTGAGTGAGGCAGAAGCAGTGCCATTTTTGTCACTGTAGGGAGAGATCAGTGATGATTTTGGTCTTTTCAGCAGGGCAATTTCCAAATTAACCAAATTAAAAGAAGATCTAGGTTGGATGTTAGGAAAAACTTCTTTCCTGAAAGAGTGGTTAGGGATTGGAACAGGCTGCCCAGGGAGGTGGTGAAGTCACAGTCCTTGGAGGTGTTCAAAAAATGTGTAGACATGGCACTTTGGGACATGGTTGTATTTGGCATAGTGGTGTTGGACTGATGGTTAGACTTGATGATCTTNCATGGAATTCCACCTTACCTGGGCCCACACCATCTCCTCAAGGCTCCACACCATTAAATCCAGTGGAGCTGAGCTACTCCTTCATCGAAAGCCCAGTTAGCGTAGCTGCAATAACCCTCCAGGCCATCTGCATCAGCTGCTCTGACTCTGGGTTTTTTGGTGGCCACAACAAAGAGGACAAACCCACAAGTGGCAAAGTCCCATGCTCTGCAACTCCTGACAGGGTGAAGCAGGGCAGTTCACAGAATCACAGAANCCTTAATGATTCCAAGGTTCTACAAGAGACTGCGAGCAGAAGAAATTGCAAATAGTCCCCTCTGTCAGAAGGAGGAGCCTGTTTTGCTGCCGCTGCTATGAAATTTTATTGTTACCTTAATATTTACCCCTTAAATTACCATAACAGAAGTAAGGCCAAATTTCAGGCAGGTAAAAAGCCAGCAACCTTCTCAGAAGTCGTTTGCATAGCTACAACATTCCCACCTTCCCTGGGCTTCCTCAGCATGCCTTTGGTTGGTCAGCCTCCCTTAGTGACCCGGTTTGACTAACATTTTCTCACAAAACAAAGAGGAAATTATCATAAACAAAGATTACATTTATTTTAATGCTAAGCTTTTCATCAACATTTAACCTTTATGGGGAACCAAATGATTCTTTTTTCCATGACTGAGAAAAATCTAGCGATATATAATTAAAATAACAAAGAAGACTCCCATTCTATACAAGTGTAATTATGTTCGTGTGGTATCACTGTAATTGAAACACAGAAGATGTTTCAGTCTATATTAAAACAGAATTTCTTTCAGTGGGTTTCCTGAAGCTCATTAGATATTCCCTGGCCTATTCTCCTAAGTAATTAGATTTTAACAGGATTTTCAACAGATCAGAGCAATCTCTGTGGGTGCCAATAGGAGACTCTCCCTCTGGCCTTACCAGCAGGGCAGCATGGATAACATCCAGGCTGGGAGTTAATAGGACAATTACTGGCCTCTTTTAAATGAGTTACATTAATGCACTTAAGCTAAATGGCTCTGCATATGATTAAATATTAACATCTGCAAAATATGAAATCATGATATGCAATCAAGTTTTGTTGTTTTAATTTCCCAAATGCCGGATTTCGGTGGTATATGTAAATGCACAGTGGATAGTGTACATTAAACTTTCAAAACACAGATCAACACTATTTGTGAATGGTTCTTTTGGAGCTACTTAGTTAAACATCTTAAAATAGCACAAGGCAAGAGGAAATTATCCAAAATTATATAAAAACAAGAAAAGAAGTAAAAAAACAAAACAAAACAAAACAAACCTGCAACAAACAATCAAATGTCTCAAAGTAAGCCAAGAAGATTTCCAGTGCAAACAATAGGAATCAAAATTTTAAATTCAGTGCCTTAATACCTAATGGCTTTCAAGCAAGAACAGGAATAAGAACAGAGAACAGAAACCAGCTGAAATGTTAAATGGCATGGTCAGAGTGGATGCATTCTGAAGTGGAAAACATTTTTAAACAGCTCTGTATGGGTTGCCTAAGACTTCTTTGCATTATGTGAGAAGTTAGAGATTTGTTTCTTCACATTCCAGTACAGTACACATCAAATTAATAGAGTTTTGGACACTCACACATACACTGATCTGTGCACACACATACACATATACCTACAGATGTGGGGGGAACATTAGTGACTGAGTATGAGTAAAAGGCTGAGATACTCAATACCTTCTCTGCCTCAGTCTTTAATAGTCAGACCAGTTGATCTCCTGGAACCCAGCCCCCTGCACTGGAAGGCAGGGATGGGAAGCAGAATGAAGCCCCCATAATCCAAGTGGAAATGGCAAGTGGACTCCTCCACCACTTAGACACTCACAAGTTTGTAAGACCAGATGAGATCCCCCCAAGGGTACTGAAGGAGCTGGCAGAAGGAGCACCAAGCCACTTTACATCATTTATCAGAAGTCCTGGCTAACTGGGCAGGTCCAAGTTGACTGCAGCTTAGCAAATGTGATGCCCTTCTACAAGAAAGGATGGAAGAAGGATCCAGGGAACCACAGACCTGTCAGTCTGACATCAGTGCTGGGAAAGTTATGGAGCAGATAATCTGAGTGCTGTCATGCAGCACATGCAGGACAACCAGGGGATGAGGCCTAGTCAGCATGGGCTCTTGAAGGGAAGGTCCTGCTCGACTGATCTGATCTCCTTCTATGACAAGGTGAGTAGTGGTGACCTGGTAGTGCTGGGTTAATAGTCGGACTTGATGATCTTCAAGGTCTCTTTCAACCAAAAGCAATTCTATGATTCTATGATATATACAGGGGAAAGAATGTTTTATGCATTAAGAGAGCTCATTCCTGTTGAGGAAAATATGCAGCCATTAACTTAACTTGCATTAACAAGCATGACTGGCAGAGAAAGGTGTAAGATCTATGACCATATTGACTAAGATTTGGCCCATATCACACTTACTGTCCTGTATATCTTATCTGCTAATCAGATCCCATACCCTCTCCATGCTAATCCTGACCTCTACTCACACATTTACTGCCTGAATAAGTCCTCTCTGCACGTGGACTCAGTTGCCCTGGCACGCTCCAAACCTCTGCAACACACTTACAAAATCATCTGACAAGATAAGTAAATAGAGCCTTTATGTGGGCTGGAAACACACTCACTCTGCAACCAGAAAATAGTCAGTGTGCTGATAGTTCCCCATTATTACCCTAAATTCTTGCTGGGTGGAAGAATTTCTTTTTGTTGCTAAGAGTTTTTTCCTGTCAACCCCTCTAAATATTCTGTAGATTTCAAGAACAGCAAGGACTGCACAGCACAGAAGCGCTTCTACAGCTCCATCTTTGGCTCCAAAAGTTAATCATACCAGCAATATGGAGCACATTCTTTCCAAAGCAGTCTACAAATATGAAATAATTATTCACTGCAAGTCTGCTGTATGGCAGAGAAATATTACCACTGCCTTTCAGCTCGGAAACTGGAACAGAGTTTAAGATCCAAATCTCTCACTAAGTCTGAAATCAGATGTAAGGATCTGATTTGAGGAGGTTTGTCCAGAGTCCCAAAAGTCGGTAGGAAACTGGGATAAATATTAATTCCTGGCTTTCAGCTGTGATTTTGGACCAGCAGAAATTGTCCTGAGCTTGACCAAGTCCATGGAGTCTAGAGGAGGACTAACAACCCAGTCCAAACTCTCTTATTTCCTCCCATTACTACCAAACACTGTGTGATGGAACTTAATTTGGGGTACTGCGAAGTGATGTCTCTAGGTGATAGAAGCAGCTACTCCTGTGGACAGCGAGGGCTGACAACAGAGCATTTCATCAGCAGCCTCCTTGTGAAATAGCTGCAAAACTGAATTTCTTTAGAAAATAAATTATTTTTTATTCTCTTCCTTTCCCCAAATTCCCCAGACTTTTGGCCAGTTCTAGCCATGCCATGGTCTGAACGCATGTCCCAGCCACAGTGCATGCTTCCAAGAGTGGGAACTGACCCCAGCTGCCTCGGGTGACAGCACTGAGCTGTCACCATCTGCTATCTGGAAACACTGCCATGAGAGCTGGCCATGCCATAGCAGCCTACTCACAAATCTGATGGAGAGACACAAATGTTCACGTGGTGCAGGAGCTAATGATGGCAGCCCTTGGAACCAAGATGGAAAATATTAGTGTAACAGCATGACGGGAATGGAAAACAAAAGAGAAAACGCAGGACAAAGTAGAGACACAAAATTGGAATATGAAACTCAGTAAACACAGAGATATTTTAGCCAGCAATGTTATTATTAGCAACATGCAAGCTTGTGATCATCCAGGAGTTAACTCAGGCAAGGCTCCCATGAAAAGCTTTATTATGAATACCATGAAAAGTGGGGCAGACCAGAGCCTACAGTTAAGCTTCTCTGACACTTCCCATTGCAAAAACCTGCTTTCGGTTGCCCATATCTCTGCCTGCCTTTATCCACTTGAGATGAAATGTCCCATGATGACTGTTTGCCTCAAGCTGGATTCTCTAGCTACATTTCAGAAAGATAAAAAAGAGAGGGTTCACATCTTCCTTAAAACAAGGACAAGGCACAATATTTTCTTTTGCCCACATTAAAAGGAATCGTGTGATCATTCCAATGAGGAGATCTCACTTCACTAGCATTTGTACTTAACATTTGGCTGCAAGGCTTCCATTGCTCTTGGGAATGAACTCTTGACTCTTCCCACAAAAGCTGTCTGAATTTAGTTATGTCAAAAACAAAAATAATGAAGGAACAAAAACCAATCTCTGAGCTCAGTCCTTCTCAAGACACTACAGGGCCTCAGTCAGAAGAGTCCACATCGAATGAGCATGGTGGGCCAGACAGGGTTTAGGCAGGAGAAACCACTAGTTTGAGCAGCCATTGATGCTGAAAGGCATTGCAAAACCAAGGAGAGTCAATAAGAGTTTTGGTGTGAGAGGGTCACAAAACAGCTCTTCAATTACACCTTGGATCAGTACATTAGAACCATCTGCATCCCATCCCATCTCTTAGGTTTTTCTCTAATATTCCAGTTGGAAATGTCTGACTAGTGAGCTCAGTGTTTTGCAACACTGAGTAAAACTGGCCACAGGATATTTGGTTCTTGAAGGGTTGAGCCCCAGACCTAGGAGGACATTTGCTGTCTCACACGTGTAGGTACCTTTGTAGCATACACCATAGGGTTCAGAGATGTGCCACAGAGAATCACAGAATTGTTTAGGGGAGAGACTTTTAAGGTCATCAAGTCCAACCATTAAGCCAGCACAAGAACGTCTCCCTTCAGGCTCCTTTTCTCCATGCTTAACCATCCCAGTTCCCTTGGCTGCTCCTCACAAGACTTGTGCTCTAGACCCTCCACCACCTTCATTGCTCTTCTCTGAACATGCTCCAGCACCTCACTGTTCTTCTTGTAACGAGGGACCCAAAACTGAACACAGCACTCCAGGTGTGGCCTCACCAGTGCGGAGTACAGTGGGACAATCATTTCCCTGTTTCTGCTGGTCACAATATTGCTGATCCAAGCCAGGATGCTGTTGGCCTTCTTGGTCACCAAGGCACAGGCTGGATCATCTTCAGCCAGCTATCAAGCAGTATCCTCAATACCCTCCAAGATATCTGGACATGGTAGATAAGGAAGAAGGAATATTAGATATTAGGAACAACTTCTTCACAGAAAGGGTTCTCAGGCACTGGAACAGGCTGCCCAGGGAGATGGTGGAGTCACCATCCACAGAGGTATCTAAAAGATATGTGGATGTGGTGCTGAGGGACGTGGTTCGGAGGGACATGGTAGGAGCTTAGTAGTGGTGGGCTCTAAGAGAGCAGTTGGACTTGAGTATCTGAAAGGCTTCTTCCGACCTCAACAGCTCTATGATTCTATGAAGGGTTCTGGGGGGACCTTTCTGCCCCCCAAACCCAATTGTCATAAGGGAACACACCTGGCTGCACTTCACAACCTCTGTGTTTCCTTTCTTGTTCTGGCCCAGCACAGCTTTTACAGTACCATAAGGGTGCTTTTATGAGATTCACCCCTTGCAATGTGCAGGGTTTTATTAGAAACACGCCTTCCTCTCTGTCATTTATGATAAATAATGTTTATTGATGTTCACTTCCTTCAGTGAAATAAAGTGTCAAACAGCACGTCGCTATTTGCCAATTTTCTTTTCACATTTCATGTTATGTGCTTTTTATGTTACATGCCTGATTAAAAATTTAAACATTGTCACCGTCAGCGCTAAAATACGTTGCCAGAGCATCTCTAATTATGCTTCCTTGTCTGCTCTGAGCAGGGACTGACATTTCTGGGTCAAGATCTGGTTGTTGATATGCAGCACAGGAAGTATCCAATAGCCACTTGCTGAAAAATAGCTCCTTCTCTCTCACACAATTATGGTCCACAATGCAGAGCAGGTACCCAGGGGAAGACTGCTTGTGCCATGGCAATTCGTGGCTCAGGAGGCCTTTGCCACTTTCTGCGCATCACTTTGGTTTGCAGCTGATGAACACGAAACAAAACCAGAGCTTTGCTGGAGGGAAGGGTGGACAGGTCCCAGCCTGTTCCCAGCACCACCTTCACTGAAGCAGCAGCCGCAGCTTTGGCCTGTCAGGAAGGTGACGTCCTGAGCTTCACCTCAGGCAGACTTTGTTCATCCTCCTGGACACAAAGATGATTAAGGGACTGGGACTTCTCCCTTACGAGGAAAGGCTGAGGGAGCTGGGTTTCTTTAGCTTGGAGAGGAGGAGACTCAAAGGTGACCTCATTCATGTTTATAAAGATGTGAAGGGCAGTGTCAGAAGGACAGAGCCAGGCTCTTCTCAGAGACACCCAGTGATAGGACAAGGGGCAACTGGTGTAAGCTGGAGCATAGGAGGTTCCACATGAACATAAAGAAAAACTTGTTCATTGTGAGGGTGACAAAACACTGCAGCAGGCTACCCAGAGAGGCTGTAGAGTCTCCTCTCTGGAGATATTCAAAACCCTCCTGCACAAATTTCTCTGTGACCTACTCTAGGTGATTCTGCTCTACCAGGAGTCGGAGGGGAGGGGGTGTTGGACTGGATGATCTTTCAAGGTCACTTCCAACCCGTAACATTCTGTGGTTCTGTGATACACTGCATGTGTGCTCCAGCTCTATGCTGCAGGAGATGCTGAGAGGTACCCATTTTAGATGGGCCTTGGAAAATGCTATCTATTTTCAGAGGTAACCTGGTTGGTTTTGCACTATGCAGGTGTGAGCATGATTCCCTCAACAGATCTTTCCATTTATTTTGTCAACAGAAAGCAAAAAAACCACAAAGTCATCTTCAGTTTTTTTTTCTTCTACAGACACCTCAAGACTGACAGACCTGCTTCCCACTTGGTTAGCAAAAGCTTAGGCACAAGTTTTTCAGCAGAGTTTCTTAAGCACACCACATGTGTTTGGTTTTCTATTTCAGACAGTTTGGTTTTCAATTACATTTTCTGACGCACGTAGGAACCCAGAGTGGTCTGCAAAAATTCACCTGAGGATGCTGAGCTGTGGAGCAGGACATCTAACAACACAACTGACCTCCAGGAGGAGCCTTTGTACATATAAAAATGCCAGCAGTGATGTATGCTGTTGGAAATATGGCTATTAAAAAAAAAAGAAAAAAAAAAAAAAGGAAAGAAAGAAAGAAACCACAACCCTTTACAATATTTGCTACATTTGTTTGCAATGGCAGTGCACAAAACAGAGTTAAAAACCAGATGGGTTCTCAAAAAGAATCAATATTCAGAAAATTCAGCTGTTCTCCTTGGGAGCTGATGGGTGATGAACAGTTATGAAACCCAGCCATAATTTATGGTGAATGTTCAAATTAGTTAAAAGGTGGCATTATATATGGCTCAATGTTTCATCAGTGCTTTAAAGAGTGTCCTTATTTGACCTATTAAATGCACACTGTATGAAGACTGATTATGTTCCAAGATATTCAAAAAAGCCTTCCCTGTTGTCACCAGAGTTTCCTTGATATTGTTATTTGCTTGACTCAGAAAGCATCACTATTTTCCCTTTGGAAAAAGAAGAGACTAAGAAAAATCTGAATTTAATCTGAATTCAAAAGCAGCCATTCAAATTGCAGAAGATTTACTCCACTTCCTATGGTCTTCTGACAACATTATTTTTATATCCCATTTTACATACAACATATTTAATTTGTGGCCACCACCTATGCAGTCCTGACTAGCATGGAAGCATTAAAGAAAAAAATATATATGACTAAAGGTAACTTGCAAACAGCTGCAACAGCTACAACTGCTGGATGTAATTCTGATGAGCCTGACTTAAAGTGCCAAAGATTACAATACCAGCAAAATATAGTCAAATGTATGACATCCAGTATCAAAAATATGTATTTAAGTAGCCTTTTCCCATCAAACATGTTCTGTTGTCATGTATAGCATTTCTAATGCACACTGCACCAACTTGCCAAAGTACCTGGTGGGTTTCTGGAATTAAATGGAGCACAATCATGTGAGGAGCAGCTGAGGGAATGGGGATCGTTCAGCCTGGAGAAAAGGAGTCTGAGGGCAAACCTTCTGGCCCTCTACAACTCCCTGGAAGGTGGCTGGAGCCAGGTGGGTGTTGGTCTGTTCACCCGAAGAACATGTGAGGACAAGAGGAAGTAGCCTCAAGCTGCACCAGGGGAGGTTTAGATTCGGTATTAGAAACAATTTCTTCCCTGAAAGAGTTGTCAAGGCCTGGAACAGGCTGCCCAGTGCAATGGTGGAGTCCTCATTCCCGGAAGGATTTAAAACCTGTGTAGATATGGTGCTGAGGGACATAGCTTAGTGGTGACCTGGCAGTGCTGAGTTAATTGTTGGACTTGATGATCTTAAAGGTCTTCCCCAGCCAAAACAATCCTGTGATTCTATAACCTGTGTCTTACAGAATAAAATGCACCCTGCCAACGTGCTGCTGCATTTGGGTGGTTTTACAGTTTGTTGAAAATTCACATATTGCCCAGCAAATTATCTAGTTAGCTAAAGAAATGTGTTCCTGCCACTTTCAATTAGTATATAATTTGCATGATTTTGCTGGAATCAGGATTTTGTCTTTCATTAGTAGTATCCTGTCTAATTAATACCACTTATTAACCCATGCTCTGGACACTGATCACTGATCTATATCGGAAAGTAAGGCTCAAATACAGGGTAAGGACTGTACAAATCTATCAAAAGCAACAATTTGGGGTTTTGCATCTGATTGGGAGTTGAAAGTGTGCTTTACCAATAGGGCAAGGTGGTTTTACTATCTCATAACCAAGCTGCAAAAGAAGCAGTAGACTAAGGATTCACTAGCAAGAGGTGTCTGTGCAGGAGCCCACATTTCAGAGCTTCTGCAGAAAATCAGGTTGGATCTCCAGAACAGTCACAGATTGTCTCTGCACAGATCTGAATATGGTCCTGGCGGCCTGGCAAGGCTGAGTGGTTATTGCTTTTGGGATCACTAAGAGGCAAACTGGAGAAGATGGGGAACAGGCAGTCTCACAGATCTATTCCCCACAGCACAACCACTGCAGCAACAAATAAAAACTGCAAGGCCAGCACTTTAAAAAAAAAAAAAAAGGTTTAGAGTGTCAGTTCAATGTCAAAAATCAACACAAACACAGGGATTCAGATGTACAAAGTGATGCCCCAATGGCTCCTACAAGGAGCAAAACGCACATGGTATCGTGCAGCCAGACACAGGAGCTGGGGACTGGCTGTCTCTGAGGCATCAGGCTCAAGGCATTTGTGGAAACCATGTCCAAGATCTCGAGATCCAGTTCTGAGCTCAGAAACCTGTCCTCACTAATGAGGATGGGAGTCATTGTGCAATAGCTGTAATAAACATTGGTTCAAACACAAAGAGAAGTGAGATTAGAAAACACGCAATGTGCCTCAGCATTAATGGAAAACCTATTTGTGCCATCTCTTTGGGAAAAATTATTGAAGTACAGTTCATCCATGTGAAAATATTAGCACTGTAATTCCGTCAAGGTCAGTGAGACCTAGAGATCTGCTGAGAAATCACCTTCATTTCACCAGGTAAATAAAGAACTCGTTTTTCAAAGCAGCCTATTGAAGGAGGCACTCCATAGCAACAGTTAAATTATGAATACAGCACATATGTTCCATATCATATCATTTACAGCACACTTTAGCATAGACATAATGCTTAGTAACAAACTACAATATCATTCACAAAATGCATTTAAATAGCATAATTTAGTTCATTAAATTCAGTCATTTACAGTAAATCAAAATTATCACAGGAATTGAGGAGAGTACACAGTTGTTTGTTTGAATAGTTAAGCTAGGGGAGTCAATTCCTTTTTGAAGGTCAAGGACACAGTTGTTTCCATTTTCTGTTGTAAAAAAGATACAGCCTGTGTCATCAGGTAATTTAGTAGCATCTGAATGTGATCAAGTCCTCTCCCCCTGCTTGTTCCATGTTATATAACCAGCACACCTAGCATATATCTAAGGCAGGAAAACATTTTACATATAATGTTATCAAATTAGACTCCTTTTGCTCTTCCAGGCTGGATGGATGTGATTCTGGGTTTTTAAAAGGATTTAGTCTTGCAAATCTGCAGCCTATTACTCGGAAGCAAAGATGTATGTTTTCCCCTAGTCCAACCATCAATTGCTCAGCCTGTGGAAATATTATTACAAAAGAAAAGTGCCTTTTTTGGAGCCTTTCTAAAAGATACATTCTGGCTTTTGCCATTGGAGGTGCAGCCTGGGTCTGCGTGTGTGTGGTGCCAGAGAGGAGGTCGGTGCAGAAAGAACTCTGCAGCACAGACCACCTCATGGGGAACTCAGGATGAATCACCAAATGTTGAGTTTTAAACCTTGCTGTGATTCCTTGAGTATCAAAGTGAGGAAGGCAGCAGGGTAGGGCATGGTGCATCTATGCACTCCTGCTTGTAGGAAGGGAAAGCAGCCCTGACATATTCTGCAGCACTCAGGAGCCCAAAATCCTTACAGAGTGTCCATGTCCATGGTGGAGGGTTGGAATTGGATGATCTTTAAGTTCCTTTCCAACCCAAACCATTCCACAGTTCTGCAAAGATGAAAAAAAACCCCTCTGTTTTATTGTCCAGATGAGCAGATAGCACCAATCCCACATATCAGAGTGACTGTCTTCTGAACAGGGCTCCACAGGAGGTCTGGGAATTGGGCAGTAGCAGTATTCCAACACAACAGCTGTCTTGGAAGCAATAATGTCTTAGACTGCACCAAAATATTTTCTTGGAGCTATCCCCATTCAGATTGAGCACCACGGGAGTCCTTCAGAGCAGTCCCTGTTCTGCATGGAGGACACGAGCAGCACAGCAACCATCCCTTGGCAGACAAGGCCTGACCCTTGGAAGCATAGAGCTCTGAGAAATACCCCAGGGAGAGCCTGGGAATAGCTAGGCAAGAGGCCAGCCATGTAGAGGGAGGGACAATTAGGGCCCAAACAGAATTAAATTATGCTGGAGAGAGCAAATTGCTTGTTGACACTGGTGCACAACAAAGAGAGAGAAAGACAAAATGTTCTTCAGACAAATAATCTTCTTCATCTTGCCGGGCACAGAGGGAGAAACCATGAGCAGGCACAAAGGACACAGATGGCAGCTCAGATGCTTTGTAACACAGCTGTCCTGGGGCTGCGAGGGAACAGACCTGTTACAGATCACCCTGGACACTGAGAAAGCACCAAGAGAGTTCACCAGAGTAAAAATGCCAAAGTTTTCAAAGGACAGAGCTGTGAGCCAAGGGTCAGCACTACAGAAATGTCTGAGTGCAGATGGAGCCTCCTCTCCTTGTCAGGGTCTTGGAACACTGTGAGGACCAGCCTTGCAGGGCTGCTGCCCAGGGTGCTGGGTGCCAGCAGCTCCAACAAATACCCAGTGGAGTCATGAGGGCTATTTCCCAGGTTTTTAGCTTTTCAGCTTTTCAGCCAACATCTGGAAGAGCAGACTGTTGGACGTTTGCTACAGGTTGGGAAACTTAGCTTCAGATCTCTGCAAATAAATTTTGTGAAGACTGGGAAGGAAATTGAGCTTGTGCAGGGTTCATGGAGTTGTCATTTGTAGTGACCAGCACCAGGGAAGCCCACAGGAGAAGGGCTCACCTGGAAAGCTGCAAGACTTGGGTGTCAGGAAGATGAGGACAGACTCTTTCTCACTGGTCCCCAGTGACAGAACAAGAGGTAATAGACATACACCTGAACACAGGAAGTTTCATCTAAACACAAGAAGAGGCTTCTTTACTTTGAGAGTGGCAAAGCACTGAAACAGGATGCCCAGAGAGGTGGTGGAGTCTCCATCTCTAGAGACTTTGCAGGACTGTCTGGATGTGTTCCTATGTGATCTACTTTAGGTGATCCTGCTCTGGCAGAGAGGTTGGACTTGATGATCTTCAGAGGTCCCTTTCAAACTACTATTTTGTGATTCTGAGAAGACTTTTTCCTATGTATGAAAACCACACATGAAACAGCAGATCCCAGCTAGGAAAAAATCTAAGCAAAAGGAGTTTCCAGTATTTCCCATCTGCAGAGGGATACATCACATCAGCTGCTAGGCCGTTCTCACTGGGGCTGTGTTTTATTGCTGCTGAGAGTTACTGGTGCTGGTACCTCTGCTGTCCTTACTTTCATGCTATTGTGTTAATTTGGAAGCAAAACTGCACTCGAGACTTCACAGTGGGACTGGAAAGCAGTGAGCTCAGGAGGAAAATTCCAGCCTCACACAGAGGTGATTATAAATCTTTTCTCTCCCATTCAGACACTATATTAAGGCTGCCGCATTGGTCCAGAATTTTATCTTGAATTTCTACTTTTCCCAGTCTTTGAGAAGAGGGATGGGGAGGTCAGAGCTAAGCACTGACAAAAAGCCTCATGCACAAACCAGCAGCAGCCCCATCTGTGACTTCCCCCAGCACCCCGGAAGCAACCATACCATGACAGGAGAAACTTGCACATCAGACAAACTCCAGATTCCCCCTGCAGTCACCATTTCCTGATAAGGTCACATCTGCACTTCCAGGCACCAAGCTGCCTCTGACAAGGACTCACACACTCTTCTTGTCAAGACTGGAGACCTCAGGCAGAAGCAAGTTGCCTGCCAGCACTGTGCTGGCTAAGGTGTTATTATTTATTAAAAAGACTTTGCTTCATTCGAAAAAAAAAAAAAAAAGTGTCTTGAGCTGAAGTTAATGGACTCTAAGCCAACCACACCAGTATTTCTTGGTCTACATCATTAACACAACTGGGATATCGAGCTCAACTTGGGAGTTGAACACAAGGATGGATTGCCTGTGTTTGGCATGCAGAAATGTTGCATTCAGGTGACTGAGAAGGGCTTGGGAGCAAGCATCAGCTGGTGGGCACATTTGCCCCTACTGTTCTTGCCCCTGTAGTCTCCTATATAGCCTCCTATACAACCCCTCTCAGTGCCCACAATATGGGACACAGCACAAGCTCACCCTCCCTGTAAGTCTCATCTTCCCTTATGGCATGGACCAGGAAGAGCCATCACAGCAAATCAACCCAGTATGTGTTTGCAAAGCAGATGACAATTTGGCATGTCACATGGGGCTAAAGGAGCTTCAGTCCAGGTAGCACAAAGATAGTTGTCAACAGGGAGCAGAGAGAGTCCCTGAGGTAAGCCAAAGCCCTCTGTGCAGAGAGGATGCACCAGTGACAAGGAAGCACATTCTTAGCATCCCAGTTTAAGTGCACAGCACTCCCTTCTGTTTCTCTGGAACTTCCTCCCAGTGTCTGAAGTTAGCTGGGGTTTGTTAGGTAGACATCAGCCTTGTCTATCCAACCACAACACCCAATGCAGAGATCAACAGTAGCATGAGCAGATTAAGTCTCCTGGTCAAAGGAAGCTAAACCTGAAGCAAACATCTCTACCTTCCTAGTGGGTGCTCCAGGTGAGGTACGTACAGTTTAGATCTTTCAGCACCAGCAGAGGCTCCCCAGATCTGTACAGTGAGAGAGACCTAACCCCCATGGTGATTCAAGACACCAAATCACAGCATACAGATTCACAGAATGCATTGGGTTGGAAGGGAGACCCTCAAAGGTCATCTTGTCCAACATTTCTGCAGTGAGCAGAGACATTTTTTATTATATCTGGTTGAAAAGCAGGTTGCAAAATCATGCTCGTCCCTTTACTTCCTCTCTAGTGGTGTTTCTCCTTCTCTCCATTGAGCAGACAAAAACCCCAGAGCAGCTGGAGAGAGAAGAAAGGCAATGGGGAGTGAGGAAGATGAACAATGGATGCAAAGCACACGACCACCCACAGCAGCATCTCCACCAAGACATGGGGACAAGGCAGCCATATGAGCCATCGTTCAGGCCACATGGCAAGGGCAGCCTTGCTTGAGCAAGGCCAGGCAGGCTGGCAGTAGAGCTCTCTGCTCTTAGCCTGCCACAAATCAGCACCCAAACAAATGTTTCTGGCAGCAGTAAAACCTGTTGAAGAAACAAATTAGCTGTACAGCAAGGTTATGCTTGGGGAATGTCTCCACTCTGGCAAAAGGACCTGCTGTACCTGGTGATTAGGTTTAGATTACAATGTGGCTTTTAAGGCTCACTGTGCTGAATAAAAATTTAGGCAATTAGTGATCTTATTTCTTAGGCAGAACTGCTTGCTATCCTATATTAGTACAGATTTTGCTCAATTAAAATTGTTCACAGTCAGCAAAAACAATTTCTGCACTGTAATGAAATAATGAAATAATTATATGCAAGGGAGGACTTCTGATCTTTTTAATTATTCTATTCTTCATTTTTAAAAGGGCTATTTGAAAACGCATTCTTATAATTGATTGCTATAAATCAGTCAGAAGCATTCTAAGGATCATAAATATTCTAACTTTTAAAAGACAAAGAAATGCTAAATATTCAATGAAATCCTTCAATATTCAGAAAATTTAATCTAGGGGAAAAGGATAGGCTGCTCTTTTGAAAATAAAAAGTAAATTTGTTGTCCTGTGAAAAATGAAATATCTTGAATGTCAGTAACAGAAATGGAATTAACAAGAGATCTTTTTATTGTTTTTTAAGGTCATTAGGCTGTGAATTCTATAATTATGGAAATTGTCAGTCCAGTTCTGTGGAGTGTTTGCTCCCATCCATAAGGTATTGGAATGTTCAATCAGTCTCTCTCGTGGGAAAGTTAGGTCATAACTGTAAGTGTACCAGCAAAATTGAATTAAGCAAAGAGATTTCATTAGTATTTATAGCCAGAAGGCATCTGTAAAAGTACAGGGCAAAGAAGTTATGTGGAAGTCAAAGGAGAAAAAAAAATGGGTTTCTGGTGACAAAGGCGAATCTGAAAGAGATATAAGTGGATAATGAATAGGAGCTATTGAGCGCTGCTCCAAAGAGGGAGTTGCAAAGACGTCAAATATTGATTTTCTTGTGTATGCCTTTGGACTACATATGTAATTGTTTGGATTTGCTGTCTTCATGATACAACAATATTTGTTGTTGAAGGTTAAAAAGCAGAGTGTGAAACAACCCCCAAAAAAAGTCTGAAACGTGTCGGCGAATTATAATAATTCTACAAGGAGGATTGCACAAGCCGCAGCCTCTGCTTGCTGGCAAATAAACATTTTGATGACAATCAAAAGCATTCATCTATTGAAAGTGTTGCTCCTGGAGCTGCAGCAGCAGCACACATTGTCTGCAGGGCCATTGAACCATATTGCATCTATTGATTGAAAATATACAATTTGCTCCTAATGAGTTTCTCCAACTTTTTATGCCACAGAAATGTCTCTGCAATACGTGCCGAGTGCTGTGTATGCTTTCGTGTGTGCTGCTTGTATGGGTGCACCCACAGATAAATACCAGCCTCAGATCATGTGCTCCTACAGCAGTGATAGTGCCTCTCTGGGTCTTAATGCAAACTGAGAATGTGTTCTTGATTAATGTCTTCATAAAGTAAACCTCTTCAAATCACAGAACCCCAGCATGGTGGGGGTTAGAATGGCCCTCTGGAGATCATCCAGTCCGACCCTCCTGCTAAAGCAGGGGCACCCACAGCAGCTTGCCCAGGATCACAATGTCCAGGTGGCTTTGGAATCTCTCAGGAGAAGGAGACTCCACAACCTCTTTGGGCAGCCTGTTTCAGGGCTCCAGCACCCTCACAGTAAAGAAGTTTCTCCTCAAGTTTGGATGGAACCTCCTGGGTTCCAGTTAAAATACTTTTGTTCTGTAGAAACAAGTACAGAAATCACTTTAAAAATTACTCTCACCTTTAACAGTTAGATGATGCTGACATGGTAGTTCTTTGTAGTTCAGCACAAAAGGGATTAGTGACTATTTGGAGTGACATATCTTGTGTGACATTTTACACGTGATCCTTATGTTGCCACGTACAGAAATCAAATCTTCACTGACACTGGTGGGAATGTTGTCTCTGACTCCAGAGGGATATAGACTTCAACTAAGGAGTCTCTTGTAGATGTTGAAGAGCTAAAAATGAAGAATTCCTGGAAAGCCAGACATAGCCCAGCTGTCAGAGCCCACCTAGGTCACTGATTCACTTTTTAGGTGGTCAAGTTGGGAGGTGGAGTCTTCATTTTCAGAAATGCTGGACTCAGCAGAACCTGACATAATCTGACAGGTCTTAAACAAAGTCCCTGGGAGGAGTAGTTTGGGAAAACCCCAAAGCCCAGCTGTAAACAAGAATAAGAATGAAGCCAAACTCCCGGTAAACCTTGGCTGTGTTAAAATCGGCATTAGAGCTCTCACTGCTCCCTGTGGGGCTGCAAGCTCACCCATCACCTGTACAAGCTGAGAAGGAACAAAATCCTTGGGGGCCCTAGGAAGAGGTGCAATTCTGCTTAGCTTGTCTAAGCATGAAGATCTCTCAGGGATGAAAAGCACATTTATCTTTTCCTACTCCAGGGACACAACTTGATGATTCCTTCCTTGATTCTGTCTTCTTCTTAAGGGTGTCAAAACACCTCATCTTTCACCCAGGTCACTGCTGCAGATCAGCCTGTAGTAACAAAAGCCACACCTCATGCTGAATGCATGGTGGAATCTATAATGCAGCTTCCAACCCCTCCCATGCACTAAGTGTGGTCATTCCCACTCAACAGAGCAAAATGGGAATGTTTTGCCCCAACTCTTCTCTCATCTTGAGCAGTTTTACTCTGCCACTCACATGCTGTAGCTCCATTTGCTGTGTTACACATGACCATCCATGAGATGGGATTCCAGCACAGAGAGATTAAGTGACATACCCAGGACTATCTGATAGGAAAACCACGCGGCAAGAGCCACTGACCCAGGTATCCAAATCTATACTAACATCTCTGGGCTATGCTATAGCTTTTTTTTTTTTTGCTAAATTCAATAACTCACACTTAAGAACTCATCTTGAAGATCAATTACCTCTCTAGGACAAGATTAATCACAAATTAAATGCATATTTTCTAATCTCAAGAAAAAATGCTTTGTGATAAAAGTGTGTTTCATGCCAGTGTCCACAACAATAACATTTTCAAACCTGCTAAACTGGGGAATTGCTTGATTTTGCCAACAGTCCTGAGAGCACAGGGCAGGATGGTGCTGTCCCTTCCCCAGCCCCCAAATCTCACTGCTCACTCTGCCAAGCACTGAAGGGGCTGGGAGTTTTTGGAGCCCTGCTGTCAGAGTACAATGTTGCCTAAGCAAGCATTAAGAGATTATGGTAATCATCGGTGTGCTTATTCCAAATAAAAGGTTTCATTAATCAAGCCATATTGAGATAAACCTGTCAGTGGACAGAGGAAACTAGAAATCAAACGCTGTGAAAGTTCTGACAGATTGTTAAATAGAAACCCTTTGAAACTGGATTTAATTTACTGTGATATTACAGATATTTATGCATCAATAGGCAAGTGCAGATTGAGTTCGGAGGTCAGCTCTGGTGCTTGAAAAATAAACGCGCAGAATGAAACAAAAGGTGACAGTTACCTTTGTCAGAAATTACACTTTATTAAACCAAATAGGGAGCTCTGATTTGTATGGAAGAGGAGGGCACAGGGCTGGGGCAGGATTTCCTGCAGAAGATTGGTTAATGAATAATTAGGGAAAATACTCCCCCTCTTTTTAAAGTTGCATCTACAAACTTTCCCAGAAGGAACCACAGAGAGGTGGTGGAGTTGCTGTCTCTGGAGGTGTTCAAGAAACCTGTGGACATGGCATTTGGGGGGATAGTTTAATGGCCATGGCGGTTTTAGGTTGGAAGTTGGACTCGATGATCTTAGAGGTTTCTTCCAACCAAAACTAGTCTATGATTCTATGAAATACTGCACAGTAAGAGGATCACAGTAAGTACCGAGGGGCAGTGAGCACAGAAAGCTTTCATGGGGATTGTTCCTGAATTCTGGGTTCCTCAGTTCAAGAAGGACAACTAAATACTGGATGAGTCCAGTGAAGAGCCACTAAGAAGATATGAGGGAACTGGAACACCTCCCTTATGAGGAAAGGCTGAGAGTGCTGGGGCTGTTTAGCCTGCAGAAGAGCAGACTGAGAGGGTATCTCATTAATGCTTATAAAAATCTAAAGGGCAAGAGTCAGGAGGATGGGGCCAGACTCTTATCAGTGGTGTCCAGTGACAGCACAGGGGGTAATGAACACAAACTTGAACCCAAGAGGTTCCACATAAACATAAGGGGAAAAAAAAATCACTTTGAGGATGGTAGAGCATTGGACTAGGCTGCCCAGAGAGGTCATGGAGTCTCCATCTCTGGAGGCATTCAAAACCTATCTGAACATGTTCCTGGTGAGATTTACTCTGAGTCATCCTGCTCTAGCAGGGGATTGGACTAGATGATCTTCAGAGGTCCCTTCCTACCCCCACCATTCTGTGATTCTGTGGATTACACCATTAAAGCACTTCTCTCCCATCAGAGAGTGGATGTTTATCTTCTCTATCTATCACTTACTTATTTATCTTGTTGCTGCTCTCCGTGTAAGATTCAGAGCTTCTTCAGAATCAGGATGTTTCTCTTCCTGCCTCACCCTCCTCCTTAACTTCATGAATTCAGGCAAGTAATGTGGGAGAGAGGTAAACTGAAGGAGAGATATCTGTCCAGGTAATTCTACTTGCACAAAGTTGCTTGCAAAGGGAAATGGTGTGCTCACCTACACAAGAGCTTCAGCCCAGCCTGTTTCATGTCATTCTTTGAAGGAATAAGACCCCAAAGACAGGTTGCTGAAAGTGTCATGGGCAGATAGAAAATACTGACTCCACCACACACAGACAGAAGTCCTTGAATACAAGCAGTCATAAGTGAAAATGAGTATGTCAGTGCTATATGATATGAACCTATTTATCTGCCAGAATTACATGAGCTCATAGCTAAATGCAAGGCTCCAGAACATATAGGTATATTCCATTTCACACACATAAGAAACACGCAAACTATGCAGGACATGTTGGCTAAAGCTATGCTAGACACATGTCCTTCCCAGAGTGACAGCAGGAAAATTCCTAACAGATCCTTACCCGCTTATCCATGCAAATAATTACTGCAATGGAGCCAACCACAGGAGTAAAGCTGTTCAGGATCTGGAACATCCTTCTGAGAAAATGTCCATTTTTCTGTCTGAATAAAGGATGCAGGTCTGAGCTGTTAGTCAGTGGCTAATAGAAGCCCAGCCAGCAGGATTTTGTGAGAAAGCCTCAGCCGTGTGTCTTCTCCAGTCATCATCACCTCTAAGTGAGCATCCTCCAGCCACCTGAAATAATTCAGGAGCTACACTGGCTACAGCATCAGTATAGGAAAGACTGATGCTCCAGGTCAAGGAAGGAAGGATGATATTTCACATCTGTGAAGATGAAAATTTACCTTACAAGTTTAAACCAGGCTTATCTGGAAAATGAAACTCTAGTTCCTCTTTGGAATACAGTTAACTTGAAGCACGTATTTAAGTCCCATTAACTTGCATGCTTTAAATGCTGTGCTGAGTAATTTTGGAAGCGTGGGCTATAAGGCTGGAAGAACATTCAGGAAGTTCATCCCTTGGCTTGGAGGAAGATAGTGATAGATCTAACCAAGACAGACCTGTAAGTGTGGGCTGTGAGGTTAGATGGAAGTCAGTTATACTCCAGAAGTAAACCATAATAGAGGAGCCACTTCCTCACTTGTCAAGTCCCTGCAAGCTTTACAGAACCAGGATCTGACCTGATGTCCTGTACATCCGAACTCCATGACAAGAAAAGCGCAGTTCAAATACCCATTCCCAGGCTGCAGGTATGCAGAGACAGGTCTCAGTGGGCAGAGGGACCTAATGACTATGCTCACCCTATTTCTGGCCAGTTCAGTGAAAGGTTGGAGAGTGCAGAGCCCAAACTCAGGTTTCAGTCAGTAACCTACAAACCCAGAGCCACAAAGGACTGAATGAGAGCTTATCTGGACTGAATCTGAAAGTCCTTTTTCATTGCCACAGAATAGTTACCTATGCTCTTAGTGTGAAATACAGCATATCCTCATGCTCTAAGCAATGATCTCTTTTGGATTTTGAGGAGAAAAGCCATGGGGGGACTGAAGCATCTCTGTGAAGAGGCAAGACTGAGAGACCCAGGGCTGTTGAACCTGAAGAAAATCAGCCTGAGAGGGGATCTGCTCAGTGCTCAGCAAGAGCTAAAATGTGAGGTCAAGAGGACGGGGCCAGATTCTTCTCAACAGTGCCTAGCAACAGAACAAGGGGAAATTGGAACAAACTGGAACCCAGGTGGTTCCATCTGAAGATGGGAAGAAAATTATTTGGTATGGGGGTGCTGGAGCCCTGGAGCAGCCTGTCAAGAGAGGTTGTGGAGTCTCCCTCTATGGAGAGAGGCCAATACCACTTTGACATTGTGATCCTGGGCAAGCAGTTGTTGGTGCCCCTGATTTAGCAGGGGGTTTGGACTGGATGATCTCCAGATGTTCCTTCCAACCTCTATCATCCTATGATTCTTATTACAACCACTGAATCTGCATTGATGTAAAGGTCATATAGTCCAGTACTCTTGCAATCAGCAGGAAAATCTGTGACTAGAGCAGGTCCCTCAAAGCCCTGTCCAACATGACCTGGAATGGTTCCAGAGAAGATGCCTCTACCACCATTCTGAGCAACCTGTTCACCAGTAAAACTTAAAAATGACAAGAAAAAGTTGAGTAAAGAAGAGCAAGGATGGCCTCTAGAAGAGCAAGGATAGCTCCTTCTAGTGGAGCCCAAAGCTGCCTGATGGTTTCTGTCCACGGCCAAGGGTTAGTGCAGGGTGTCAGTCCCCACAGCAATTGCCCAGCTGGTGGGACAGCAGCCTTTGCACACCCCCATGCCTCACTCCAAGCCACACGAGACCTTCCCACCATCCTGCACCAACGGCATATGGCTGTGGCTTCAATAAACCCCACAGTCACCCTGCGACAGGAGCTAGCTCAGTCCTGGGCAGGATTAGATCTTCCATCCCCTGCCACAAAGACCACACTTGTCTGCAGCAGAGAGCTGAGACAGCCTTCCATGTTTTATTTATTTAGATGAGTTTACAAAGCAATTAAGACATTTTGGCAAATGCTGAGGTGCAGATTTCCTCCCTTATGATAGATCATTCCCAGCTTTTTTCCCCCTCTCTCCTTCTGGACAGAAAAATGTTTCATGGATCCCACAGACATATTTTCTTTCTGCCCAGTTGCTTCAAATCTATTTAAAAGTGCCTGTTGAACTCGTCCATCACGGAATATTTTAATAAGAGCCCTTAAACAAGCTGTATTTGCAGACCGTAAGTACTGTTTGATGAGCTCAATACATTGTTTCATCACCTCTTTAGCTGGAACTCCTCTTGCAATCCTTTTTTTTTTTTTTTTTT
>WBNM01030249.1:0-58295 GCA_013399055.1 Ramphastos sulfuratus
ACCACCCTCATGGTAAAGAACCATTTTCATTCTTCACCTGTAACCCTTGAAGCAGCAAGATGGGTCAGAGATGTAGGTCTGGTTTCCTGCTCTGCTACCAATTTCCAGCCTCTCTTCCCCTCCTTCCATCTCTGCTTCCCACAGAAGGAAGTGATAAAAGCACTTTCTGGGCTGAGGATGAAGCCCAGCTCCTGAGATGTTAACATGCTCCAGTAACAGGCATCAGGAGTTGAATTACTTGAAGAAGCTTTGAGCCAGTCACACAAGAACTGATGCAGTGTGGTTTGCAAAGGAAGTCACAAAGCTGCATCCACACAGACTGGGAGGCCACAGCTACAAATGGCTGCTGCTACCTTGGCTCTGGGCACAGCACAGTGCCTTGGGCAGCATAGATGCCTCCCTGCATTCACTGTTTGAACAAGAACCAAGTTGTTCCTGCTATGAATGTATTTATTCTAGCACTGCTTTGTGCCATTTCTCCTCAAAGCTCCTCCTTGTCTCCTCCAGCACGAAAGGGGAGAAAGTCACCCAGGTCACGAGACTCCCTTATGTGCTAGGAGCTTGGGCAGTGAGCCCATCTCTCCCAGCACCATCCCTAAGCAGAGCTGCTCCTCTGGTTTGTACACAGTAAGCTGTGCAGGAACCAGGCATTCCCCTGTCTCTTGGGGTCTCTGTGAGCTCCCAGTCTCCCTCACACTGTTCCCATCTCCCATGGCAGAACATTCTCTGATCTTCAGACAATTGCAGAGGAATTAGTTAGTGCTGCATCCAAAGGGAAGAGAAAAGTTTCTCTGCTCTCCCTTCCAGTTTTAAGCCCTTTGGTCCCTGTGGCACAGGTTTTATGGTTCTGAGACCCCATGGCTTTGAAGAGCCCAGTGTGCACCCCAAGGAGACATGAAGATCAACCCTGCTCAGCCGGAAGCAATTCGTGAAAGCCTCCAGTGAGATAATCCATTAGCAGGGTGAGTGTGATGTCCTAAGCCTCATTAGGGAAATGGGATGTTTGCCAGAGTGAGGCCGAGATAAGGAGCACTAATCCAACTTAAAAGGAAGCAGCATTAGGTGACAAGCTCTTCTCTGACGTCAGCAAGCGCTTCTGACCAGGCTGCTCACGGGGGGCAGCTCCTTGCATGGCAGGGGCAGGGGCAGCAGCAGAAACTGAAAAGGAAAAGCTTCTGCCAGCAGAGCTCCCAAAATGTAGGTGATACTCAGAGTAGCTGCTGAGTCTCAGACATGAGTGCTCTTCATTCTTCCACCACACTGCCTGCTGCAAGTGCCAGCAGATGGCTCTCAAGGTCTTGAAGCATCTTTGCTGATTTCTGTACCTTAGACAGAGTGCAATGAGACTTCTGGGGAGCACATGGCACAGACTTCTTGTGTGCCCCTTCCTGCCCCAGGTCGGTGTCTGCCAGACCATTCAGCAAGACAAGCCAGTCTGCTGGTGACTGGCACAAACATCTGCCCATGGATTTTTCTTTCCCATGTTTTTTATATTTAATACAGGCCATCAAAACATAAAATAAAACATCTGGAGTACTGTGTACAGTTCTGGAGCCCCCAGTACAGGAAGGACATGGAAGTGTTGGAGNGAATTGATGACTTCTCTGGCATCTAGACCTTGTGACCAGGGCTCTTCCACACTGATCTCTGACATACACAGTCCAGCTCTTCTCACTTTTCCACTGTGCAAGAGTACAAAGCCTTACCTGTCCTGACATAGACAAGAAGTAACTCATCAAAGCAAGGTATAAACTCCCCATTCCTTCCTATAGCATTTTATCAACCCTTTCCAAAGTCAGTGGTTTTTTTTTCCTGCATCAGGGCTGAAAGCTCATGGGGGTGCAGGTAGTCCCACTGGATAATCCAAAGAATATCTCCATTTAACCAGCACCATGCAGAAAGATGTCTGTGTAGGGCTGCTGGACCATCACCAACCCAAGTGTGCAGCCAGACTGAGTGCAGCAGGTGGCAGCATTTATTGTCTGCGGATCCTGGAGCAGCCAGGACTGGCAGTTGGGTGCTCCACAGTTCGTTCTATTAAAGCCTCTCAAGGTTGAGCTGCAGCTCCTTCTTCCTCCTCCTCCTCAGTGGTCACGCTAAGGCTAATAGATAAGAGCAAAGCAAACATGTATCTTCAGGGGGGCTACAAGAAAGCTGGGGAGGGACCTTTTAGGCTGTCAGGTAGGGATATGACTGGGGGGAATGGAACAAGGCTAGAAATGGGGAGATTCAGACTGGATGTTAGGAAGAATTGCACGAGGGTGCTGAGAGCCTGGCAGGGGTTGCTCAGGGAGATGATGGAAGCCTCATCCCTGGAGGTGTTTAAAGGCCAGGCTGGATGAGGCTCTGGACAGCCTGATCTAGTGTGAGGTGTCCCTGCCCATGGCAGAGAGGCTGGAACTAGATGATCCTTGTGGTCCCTTCCAACCCTGACTGATTCTATGGTTCTATGTATGTGCCACCTCTCCCCTGGCAGAGACAGTTTCCTTGCTGTGGAAAATGCTTGCTCTCCTTATTAGACATTCACCTCCTCCTGGAAGGCTCTAGTCCCTCAACAGTCTCCAAGTTATCAAAAACACAAATGAAAGATATTTAGCAGATTTACCCTCTGCCAAAACATTTTTTTCCCCCTGTAGCACATTTCATTCAAATACCAGATAGCTCAGACTTCTGTCTCAGAAGGAAGAGCTTGGCTGGAATGTAAACACTGACACAGAAGTTTAACAAAGCCAAGTCCAGCACTTGAGTCACAACAACCCCATGCAGTGCTCCAGGTTTGGGGCAGAGTAGAAAAGGAAAAGCAGAAAAGGACCTGGGGGTGCTGGTTGACAGCCACCTGAACGTGAGCCAGCAGTGTGCCCAGGTGGCCATGAGGGTCAACAGCAGTAGTCTTGGATCAGCAATAGCAGGGAAGTGATTGTCCCCCTGTTCTTGACACTGGTGAGGCTGTACCTCGACTGGGTTCAGTTTTGGGCCTCTCACTGCAAGAAAAACCTTGAAGTGCTGGAGAGTGTCCAGAGAAGGACAACAAAGCTGGTGAAGGGTCTGGAAAACAGGGCTAGTGAGGAGCAGCTGAGGCAACTGAGATTGTTTAGTCTGCAGAGGAAGAGGCTGAGGGGAAACCTCACTGCTCTCTGCAACTTCCCAAAAGGAGGCTGGAGTGAGGTGGAGGTCGGTGTCTTCTCCCTGGTATCAGATTATAGAACAACAGGAAATGGTCTCAAAGTGTGCCAGGGGTGATTGGATATAAGGAAAAGTTTCTTATGGAAGGAGTGGTCAGGAATTGGAACAGGCTGCCCAGGGAGGGGGTGGAGTCACCATCCCTGGAGGTGTTCAAGAAATGTGTGGACATAGCACTTCAGGACAGGGTTTAATGGCCATGCTGGTCTTAGGTTGACAGTTGGGCTTGATGATCTTAGAGGCATTTTCCAATTAAAACAATTCTATGGTTCTATAAAAGGTACCTTTGGCCTTATGTCAAATGGTAACATGCAGGATGGAAGGACTGGGAGAGTCCCTTCTAGGCACAGCAGCTGGTTTCCCAGCTTCTTCACTTCCATTTCCTCTTTAAGGCTTTAATGCATACACCCAGGGTGGAGAACACAAACCAACATCTGTCATACAGAGGTTTTTTTGCTTTGAAAAATATTCATGATCAGATGGCCACACTCTGGACTGGTTTTAGAGTTAATGACCAAGTTGAGGTTACTGTCAATGGTTACTGCACACAGAATTACTGCAATCACAGGGTTGTCAGGAAAGGGAAGCCAACTCCTGGTATATTCTTCCCAGCAGATGCACACATCAGAGCAAGAACCATCCATCTGGTGTCTGGCATGGCTCTCTGCTGGCTCTGCCAGACCAATTTCCCCAGGTGTGACATATACCCAGATCCCAAGAAGGAATTCAGCCCCTAACTACTACCACCAAAGCTGTGTTCCTCAAAACTAGCTATTCCTTCACATGTAAGACACCATGAAAACCCCAAAGGGCCACACAGAGCACCTCAGCTTCTATTTCATGCCCAAAGCCCAAGTGTCCCAATTTGCCAGAACACAGATCCCAAGAGCTCCGAGGGCTTTTCTGAGGCTGAGCATCACCAACACACAGAAGCTATTCCAGCCTGGGGAGCTGATGCTAGCCCTGGTCTTACAGCCACAGCATGGCTGTTCTCAGCACCAACATCTCCTCATCTCCCAGCACCAATATCTCCTCATCTCCTCCAAAGGACACCAAAGGCCACTGTAGCAGAGGACAAGAACTGCTTGTTTCTCCTACCCCTGCAAATTAAATAGCCATTGCAGACATCTAGCTAAGGAAGATTGACCAACGTGGTTGCATCAGTCAAGCTACAAAAATAATTGTGTTGCCCAAGTTGCAGATGCTTCTGTGGCTCTGCTTTATCAAGGCTTTGTTTTAAGACCTGGCTCATGGTGATTACCCAAGCAACAGCCACCCAACTGTAGCAGTTGCTCAGAAACTGGTTTTTGAAATGCAAGGCACTGACTCTGGTTTTGTTTGTTGGGGTTTTGGGGTTTATTTTTAAACGTTTTCGTGCTCCACAACTCCATTTTCCATCTGACATCCCTGTTTCACAACTGAACTGTGCTGATCCACTGGGACAGTTTCAAGACACTGAAACCCAGCTTTTCCATTTCATATTTGGGTTTTATTAGAGCTTCCCACTATGAACAGAAGATGTTTTCCCCCCCTTGAAACATGATGAATTTGAAATTATTCCTCTGCTGCCTTTGCAGTGTCACTCATGTGCTCTGTGTCCTAGGGACGATCTGCCATCAGCCTCACTCCAAGCAAATGTTCTTTTTGAAGCTTTGTGCCTTCATCCTTCCCTCCCCTGCCCAAAATCAATCATCTTCACAGTGGCAGGTTTCAAACTGGGTAATAGGGGAATATCACAGATGCTCAAAGGCCCACACGCTGCAGAGGGGGATTAATCCAGGCAGATAGATGTGTCCACACGGAATCTGTCTCATGGAGATGGTATTGCACGTAGCTCTTTTTTTCCAAGAGTCCTGTGGTGCACGTCAAGTGATGTAGGGCAAATGACTTCAGCGCTCACATGAGGATTACTCATCTAATGAGGGGGTTTGCAGGCTCTGCCCCTGCCTTTTCGTGCACCGTTGATGTTATTGAACTGACTTCGGAACATTTGTCATTCAGTGACTGGCTCCGAGGTTTATTTTGTTTACCTCTCCCACGCCAGGAGCTTTGACCCCACAAAGTAGCAGCGACAATAATCCCATGAATGAAGCTGTTCTGCGCACGGGTGCGGTGAGCTTGAGGTGTACACTTCGTGAAGAGGGGAAAACCAGACCCTTGTGAGCATCACGGAGGCAGCTGTGCCATCCCCAGCCCTCCCCGCTCCTATCCCTCGCCCCTCTCTTCCCTGACATTAGTCTTGCTGCCCCCGGCAGCCGCTTGTCGCTGTGCCCCGCGCCGTAGCGCAGCGGGCAGTCATCGATCCCCCAGATGTGCTCCCCCCCACGCCAACATCTGCCCGGGTTCGTCTGATGCAACCACAACATCACCACGTGGCCACGCGCAGCTGTTGCCCGCCGCCAGCCAATGGCAGCCCGCTCCGCTAACCCCGCAGGCGGGACCCACCCGCCTTACCCACGCGGATAGGTTGATCTGCGAGTCCATCTGTGCGCGGGGCGGGCTCTCCGCCGACGCAGTGACCAATGGGAAGAGGTCNGCGCGGCGGCAGCGGCAGCAGGGCCGGGCGGCGCTGGCCCGGCTCCACCGAGCCTCACGAGCCGGAGCGGGACTGGGCCCCTAGCCCGCATGGGGCATGGCAGCTCGGAGAGGGGCTGCACCTACAGGGACGAGCCCCGTGAGACCCTCACACACACACACGGGTCCAGGTCCATGGGGCCCTGGGCGAGGCCCGCAGCCTGAACGAGGATGGCCCGGGCGGGTCCCTTGAGCTCACAAGGCCCTACCCTGTTTATGGGCCCCTGGCTCTCGGTAGACTTCCTCAGATGCTCCCAGATCTGGGCTCCGGCAGACCAAAGGAGGCAGCAGATTCGTTTCTTTTTCTCCCGTGTCCTGACAAATTGGGGAAGCGTTTTCGCATGTTAGTAGAAGTGACTTTCTCCGAGGGCTTTACTTCCCTCTAAGGGCTTTGTCCACTGACCACTTGTAGGTGGCAGAGTTGCCAAGAGCCCCACACAGGCTTTTGGTGAGTAGCCTGGGCCAAAGCATGGCCACACCACCAGCACCTCAAGACAGAGGTTTCCCCGGCGCCACTCACCCCCCTGGTTTTCCACCTTCAAAGCCAATCATTTAAGAACCATTTCCAAGAGGGAAATCAAACATCCTGGAGCAGCGAACCACACACAGTGTCTGGCTCAGTGGGAGTCAAGATCAGCCCAGGTCACCGGGAACAAGATAAGCCTCACAGATACCGGTCTCACACCTGGAAAAGCATTTCCTTTTCAGCACTGCTTTGCATCTGCTGTGTCTCAACACAGGCAGCTTTGATGGGTGGCCCTGTGCTGCTGCCTGAACCTGCTGGTCATAGCCAGCACAAGCACTGGCTGTTGTATTCTGGGCTAGCTGCTGATTTAAGACCTAGGTGTTGCTGCTTTCTATATCTGGAGCTGCTCAGAGCCAGTACTTAGCGTGACTGTGCCTGCTGCCTTCAGCAGTGTGAGCAAAGCTTCCACAGCTCACACCAAGTCAGTGTAGATGGATCAGCTCCTGCCTTAGGAAACAGTCTCATTTTGTGTCCCAGAGGTCCTGCCTGCATGCAGCCTTCCAGGTCTCACATGTTTCTGTTTATTCCTCCAGCAGCCACACACCATACTAATGGATGAGTTTAACATCTCACAAGAATACTTGACTTCTGTAGGCTTCAGTAGCCTCAGATGGAAACTTGGATTCTTTAGGTTGAGAGTGGAAACAAACTGAATTATCCCTTCATAGGTCACTGTACCAAGAGCTACTCCTTTCCCCTGCCTTCAGGGACCTTAAGATCTGAACTTCACAGCTTTTTGTCTCATCTTTGCAGCTCCCTGGCAATTGGAACTACAACTGGATACAGGCTTTTCTCCTTAAGTTCTGTGGAGCAACTGGACCAGGTCCATGAAAGCAGTAAGTCTCCTGTTTGACCATGGTGGAACATTGACCAACAGACTTGACCTGTGGTGCTGCCTTGCAGTCTGCCTCAAGGGGCTGGTTCTGCTGCCAGCTGTTGCCGAGCTGGCATCTGGTTCTGCTGTGCCCCTAGCAGGAGAGGAACAGCTCTGGTTATTGCCCTGTGCATAGCAACCTTTGGGGAGAGCTACAGCCCTGGAGAAGCCTCTGAACAGTCAGCAGCACTTTAACAAAGGCTAAGGACTCCCACAAGCTCAGAGTCCACCTTATTTTTCTCTGCTGTCAGTCTGACAGCAGCACTTTGTCCTGCAAACCAGCATTAAGGTAGTTTGCCATGAGCATGCTTCAGATAGACAGAAGGCTGCAGACTCCCAGCACAGATGCTGGAGTGCTTGCAAGCTTTTAGTCCAATGTGGTATTTACAAGCAAGATGTCTTTAACAGGTTTTCCATGTAAGAAGGTCATTCACAGCAGGCTCTCAGCTATTAGCTGTGCTCAGAGCAGCATGCAATGTGCTTAACAGCCCACAAGAAGTCAGGTCTCCTGGAGCACATACTTCAGTCTGGTTCAGGCCATTGCCAGAAGTGTTTCAGCTGAGATACACCTCACAGCTGTGATATGCTAGTGTCTCTCCACTGGCTGTAGAAAGAGCCTCAAGAATCAGACACAGCTGCATCATCTGGCACAAAGTCCAGGCTCCTTTCCTCTTTGTCTTACAGATGAGCTGAGCTGCTATACAGCAGCAAGCCATAGCCTTAGGTCAGAAATATTTAGGAGTTTGGATTGCCCCTGGAGTCAGGACAAAGGAAAAAAGCTCCTTGCTGGTCACATACTCAAGCTGATGAGCTGAGACATGAGCAATCCTTGTACCCGCAGCACAGCCTAAGCACTGAGCACCGTTCAGGGCTACCTACATTAGAAGTCATAGCCTCTAATTACTTAAGTAGACATCCACTAGCACCATTTGAATGGTGCCTTCTCAACACAACAGAAGGCTCTACAAACATCCCAAACATGGTCTCTGTAAGACACACTGCACCTATGTTCACCACAGCCACACTAAAGCTCTCTAGAGACCACAGCCCCAGTGACAGAAAAGGTTTAAACATGCCAGCCTCCCCTAAGGAGGGAGGAATCAGACACCATGCTGGATAAACAGTCAGTTACATACTCACTCATACATGTTCACTCCCTCCAGGAAAGTCCCTGACCAAGCTGGGTGAGCTCCTCCTTATAGCCCCTTCCCAAGGATTAGCTTCAGCTGGAGGGGCACAACAGCCTTAAATTCTGCCTTCAGGGGAAGATCCATTAACCCCTTCCTGCTCTGCCCTAAATGCTTTATGCCAGGTCTGAGAAGCGTTTGCTAAAAGCAGCTGTTCAATACCTTAGTGCTGAGCCTGACAACCTGACTCCATTCCCTCTGGCTGAGTCTTGTTGCTGCAACCAAAGCAGCCATAACCAAGCTGAAGCCTCTGCCTTGCTTCCCTTCTGTGCCCAGATGAAATCCCAGATGTTTACATCGTAGAGCGTCTGTTCTCCAGCAGCCTTGTGGTTGTGGTCAGTCATGCCAAGCCACAGCAAATGAATGTCTACCACTTCAAGAAGGGGACAGAGATCTGCAACTACAGCTATTCCAGTAACATTCTGTCCATCCGGCTGAACCGTCAGGTGAGAGGCTGGGGAAGAGCTTAGCCAGAGCTGTCCCTCTCTGTTGCTTTGCTGGTGGTGGCTTTCCAGCTGGGTCCCCTCTGCCAAAGCAACAGCAGCCTGGGTGGGTTTGCAGAGAGACTGTGAAGTGGGACTGGAGGGGTCAGTACCTGTCCTCTCCTACCAGCTCCATGTCAGGCTTGGTGACCTCTGGCAGAGGAGCAGGGTGGTTGTGGATATCATCTGCCACAAGTGTTTACTTCAGGAAAATGAAGCTGAGTCCTTGTTTTTGTAGCAGTTACACAAAGGCTTTTTGTTGGCTGCCTTCTTGCCTATTCAGCAGGCAGCTCTGCCAAAAAAACACCTTTTCATCTTCCTTCCTCCCTTGGGTTCCACATCCTGACTTCAGGCCCACCTCTGCCATCTTGGTTGCAAATGACCCCTTCAGAGTTGGTAACAAACCCCAGGAGTTGTCTGAACTCTGTGGATGAGGCAAAAAGCTGCTTCTCAAGTACTGCTAACAGCCTTATTTTATTTCTGAAGGTATAGAAAACATTCAGGCTACTTAGAAGAAAGCTTTTAGAGTGTTATCCTCTGAACTGACACAGCCTCATGCAGCCCTCAGGTTTTGGAGGATTTTTAGTCATCTTTTTTGTCCATAATTATTTTCCAAGTGTATGCCATAAGGAGCAGAGCACATTTTACAATCAAGAAATGAGCAGTCTGTGTAATTGTATATAATCAGCCTCTCCTCACTTAGCAACAGTAAGTCCTGCAGTAAGGCTCTCCCGTAAGGAAACTCTGGGTTGAGTTTCCAGTAAAGCTGTGTTTGACCAGAAGTTCCTCTACTACAATTAAATCTCTCCAAAATTGGCTTTTTTTCACTTAAACTTACAATGGAGTTGGCAAAATAAGAATTTCTTTTGATCTGCAGATAGATTCATGAGTATAAAAATAAACTGGGAGGTTCTGCTTAGCAGGAGATTAGTGTGAGAATAAAATGAATTCAGGCTTTTCCCCATCTGCTGCTCTGCAGAGTGCCTGAAGTTGATGCCTGGCCTGGCACCTGTGTTCCTTGGCTGCTTTGTGAGCTTGAGTTGAGCTCCTGGGCTGAGCTCATCCTCTGGCTGTAACACAAACACACCTGGATTGATCCAGCAGATACTTGGGTAGATAGAAGAGGAATCATTGTTTCAGTCTCCATTCAGGGTTTAAACTGGTGGCAGTCAGATGCTGTGACACCTGAACCCCTTCCCTGGCATCTGTGTGGAAGTTAAACTTGCCTGAAAGTCCACAGAAGGCCACATCCATGGTGGCAAACAAAACAGGAGCAGGTCTCAAACAAAGGCTGTGTGTTTTGATTGGATCTCTTTGAAGAAGTCCTCATTGTGCAAACAAGGCCCTCTGTGGTTGTTGATCCCTGGGAATTCTTTGTTCCAAGCTCCATTGTAGCTCTGAAGTGTGTTCAGGCAGATGATTTGTCTCCAAGTTCTCCCATAACCTCCCTGGGTCTTCCCTCACTGCTGAAACCCTGCTGAGCTCTTTGGAGGGGTTTGAAACCTTTCTCTGGCTGTGTGTGCCCAGCACATTGAAGCCCTCAGCACACAGCTCTGTTACCTAACCTGACACCTTCCTTCTGAAGTACTCGAGGAGAACACTGGGGAGCAGTAACATTTTGTAGAAGATGCAGTGCAGCAGTCACAGCACCAGGACCTTCTCTGAGGCTCAGTCTGTGAGCACAGTGAGTCCAGTTCTGGTGTCCCCAATGTAGGAAGGACATAGAACTGTTGGAGTGAGTCCACAGGAGAGCCACAAAGATGATCCAAGGGCTGGAGAACCTCTGCTATGAGGACAGGCTGAGGGTGTTGGAGTTTCTCAGCCTAGAGAAGAGAAGACTTCAGGGAGACCTTAGAGCTGCTTTCCAGTACCTGAAGAGATCTTCAATACCTGAAGGGATCCTACAGGAAGGCTGCAGAGGGACTTTTCCTAAGGATGTCTAGAGATAGGACAAGGGGGAACGGTTTGAAGCTGAGAGACAGCAGGGTTAGACTGGATCTTAGGAAGAAGCTCTTCAGTATGAGGGCAGTGAGACTGGAACAAGTTGCCCAGGGAGGTTGTGGATGCCTCCCTGGGGGTGTTTCAGGCCAGGCTGGATGAGGCCTTGAGCAGCCAAGTCTAGTTGAGAGGCAACCCTGCCCATGGTTGGAGTAAATGATCTCTGAGGTCCCTTCCAACCTAAGCCCTTCTCTGATAAATCCCATTCCTCATCTCAGCAGGATTTACACTGTCATTAGCATGGGCTACAGAACTGTGTGGAGGACAGGAGGCAGAGAACCAGATCTTCACCTGTACATCAATAGCTGCAGTTCTGGGAAAGCCACGTGGTGGCTTTGCCAAAATCAGCTGTATAAATATTACTGTGATGGTCTCTGCAATTGATGGTTGTTGGTGCAGAAAAGGCAAAGTCTTCCTGGAAATGCAGAATGGCTCTGACACAGCCAGATGCTGTGGTTAGCAGGAATAGAAGTGGGAAAGAGTTTGATCCGAGAGCGATGGTGGAGCAGGGCAAAGATTTTCTAATGTGGGTGTTTGAAGTTAGTGACTAAGCTCCACATTTAGATACTAAATAAGTGGCCTCAATTCTAAAGAGGTGGAGGTTTCCTGTGCGTGGATTTGGGTGCTCCAACTTCAGGAGCCTGGATGGAGGCTGGCCTTAGATTTTTGTTGGGAGGTTTTCAGCACTTTCGGAAGGGTTTTCCAAGTCCAGCAAGCATTAGTGCCAGGTGGAAGCCATGCACTTGCTGGACTTAGAAAGCACACCCCTTCAGAAGATCCAAAGCCTGGTCCCAAAAAAAAAAAAAAAACAACCAGAAAAGCCTCTGTGCAAAAATGCCTCTGTGGTGACACACAGAGATCTGGACCAAGCTGGGACCCAAAGCTGAGTGGTCATGGAGATGGTGGCCCCATGCTAAGGTTGCAGCACTGAGCTTCCTTTTTTCCTTTCTGCCTTTTCTTCCCATTGCTCAGCAGCTCCTGTCTTGGCTGGGTGGGTGGATGTTCCTGACATGTTCAGTAGATGAGGTACAAGCACATGAACTTGAAAAGACCCAACCCATCTACCAAGGTGGTGTAAGTGTGACTGAACAAATGTTTCCCAGCCCAGTTTTACGCAGCTCTGCAGGGTGCACGGAGCAGAGTCTTGCCTGCTGATGGCCAATGGGGAAAGAAACTTTGGCTTGCTGAACAGATGGATCAGGTTTAGCAGCAGTGGGAGGACCATCACCTAAATGTTCACTTCCAAGGCAGGAAAAAGTCAAGATGTGAGGCACGAAGTCCCCTCTGTGGGCATACTGGCAGGCAGGATTGGCAGCCAGGTCTTTGTGATCAAAAAGTAATTGCTATGAAAAGAACTGCGAAGGAGAGTTAAGGTTGGGGCAGCTGTAAGCAAGGCATCATGCTAGGGTAAAACCCTGCTGTGTCCTCCTGTTCCTGGGGTTTTAGATGTGGAAGAGCAGCTCTCCAGATGAACAGAGAAATCATGATGTTATAGCTGTTTTCTCAAGCAAGAGCAGATGCAGGCAGCTCTCAAAACCCAAAAGTTGTCCAGTGAGGGAGAATGAAGAAGCAGAAGAGGTCATGTTTGTGTTACATTTTGGTGCGTGAGAAATTCCTCTTGGGTTCTTCTGACTGAAGATTTGGGTGTCTGAGCTGTGGGAGCAGCAGACAGAAGCACCATGCCCATGCTGGTGAGGTTCTGTGCATGTCCCTTGTGTCCTTACAGAGGCTGGTTGTATGCCTGGAGGAGTCAATTTACATCCACAACATTAAGGACATGAAGCTTTTGAAGACTATCATGGACACGCCTCCAAATACAACAGGTAAGTACAGAAAAACTCTGCAACAGGGAGAGATCAGCTCTGCAGGAGCTTTGCAGAGCCACAAGACTCATGACAGAATTTAAACCAGCCTGTGGTTTGTGCCTCCTAACTCAGCCAGACTCTTCTCAGTGGTCCCCAGTGACAGGACAAGAGGTAATGGGCATAGGCTTGAACATAGGAAGTTCCATCTAAACTTCTTTACTTGAGGATGGCAGAGCACTGGAACAGGCTGTCCAGAGAGGTGGTGGAGTCTTTGTTGCCCTTCTCTGGACATGCTCCAGCACCTGAAAGACCTTCTTGTAGTGAGTGGCCCAAAACTGACTGCAGGGTTCATGGCACAGCCTCACCAGTGCCCAGTACAGAGAGACAATCCTCACCCTGGTCCTGCTGGGCAGACTATTGCTGACACAGGCCAGATGCTCTTGGTCTTCTTTGCCACTTGGGCACATGCTGGCTCATCTTCAGCCAGCCGTTGACCAGCACCTCCAGGTCCTTTTCCGGTAGGCAGCTTTCCAGCCACTGTGCCCCAAACCTGGAGTGTTCATGGGGCTGTTGTGATCCAAACGCAGGAGGCAGCATTTGACCTTGTTAAACCTCATACCACTGACCTCTGCCCATCACCCCAGTCTGTCCAGCTCCCTTTGCAGAGCTTGTGGACATCTCCCAAAGTGATCATCCCTGTGAAGCTCACCCAGGACAGAAAGCAGCCAGGCACAGCACTAATTCCCTGCCAGGGAGTTCCCGGGAGCCTGGGCTGCCACCTGATATTATTCCATGTAGGCTGCAAAGCCCAGGGGCAGGGCAGGTGGCTGCAGAGCAGATCCTGGCTGTGCAGCCTGGGGTGAATCCAGCTTTCCTGCTCGTGGCAGAGCAGCTATTTTTAGCCACTGAGAGGGAGGCTTGGCCAGGTGCCCACGGCAGCGCTGCCGTGCCCTGCTCTGATACCCGGGCTGGGCTGCGGCATCGCTTCACGGGTGGTTGCTTGGGAAGCTGCTGGTGTGCTCATGCATGGCTTGTAAGGCTTTCAAGGGACACTCCTCTGGTGGCTCCCCTGACCTACTTCAGGTCTCAACAGATGGCCTCTCCATGTGGATTAAACACACTAAATACTGCAAATATAATTAAAGTTTAAAACCTTCTCGAGCAAGCCCAGCAGCGGCAGGAAGGGCCAGGGGTAGCCAGGACTGAAGCTGTGCTGTGCTGGGGGCTGAGTGATCAGGTCATGGTTTAAGAGCAGCAGCAATTGGAGCTCACTAGGCCACAAGCAGGCTGCTGGGGATCACAGGACTTCATACAGGCTTAATTTTTTTAAGCCCTTTTACTGCAGCAGCTGTCACTGAAATGAGCTGTGTGACAAGTGCTATGCCACACGTGCTCCCTTTGTCCTTGCACCATCAAGCTTTGATCCCAAGCTTGACCCTGAGGATGGTGTGTCCAGGAGGATGAGGGGTAGTCCAGCCTCACCACTCTCTGGACAACCCTTTCTGGAGCAGGGATCTGTGCTGGGGGGTGTAGGAGCACATGGCAAGTGTGCCACCCCCTTCAGAATGTGTACCCTGGGCACAGTAATGCCAGGATTTGCTACAGACCCACCAGCCAGTCACAGCAAGATCTCTGGCTGTTCCTGGCCAGAGCCTGGCTCCTAATTCAGCCTCCTCTATGCAGGGGAGGAAAATGCCCTTGGTGGGCAAGGCTGCTGTTTCTCATGTGTGCTGAAGCATGTTGTTTGTCATATGGCTTGTGGCAGAGGCAGGATTGGCACTGAGGAGGTCACGGTACTTGTGGTGACCTGTGTGCCACGAGGGCACATCTTGGGGATGACTGCAGCTGCAGAAACCACCTTATGTGGCTCTCCTCAAGCCCCAGATGTGCCTGGACCTGCTAGCTTGGGGGCAAGGCCAGGCTGCTCAGACACAGTAGCATTTTTCTATGCTGTTCACTAAAGCCACCTGTGATGTGGCATTCCCAGGGGTGCCATCCTGAGCAGCACTCTCTTCTGTTCCCTCCCCAGCCTGCCATTGCATGTGCTAACCCTGGGCCCTCATCAGGGCTGTGGGGCTGCTGAGAGCAGAGGAGCATCTTCAAAGGCTGCCCGTGTCTCTTGTGATCCTTGCTCTCTGTGTCCCTGAGGTCAGCCCAGTACACTCACAGCTGTGTTTTCCCCTGGCCTGGATTCCCAGCCGCCTCTCCCAGCCAGGCGTGGAGCAGAGGGAGCAGCTGACTCACACCAGCCGCTCAGAGCTTGCTTTGTTTAGCTCCAGCCCTCTCTGCATCCTTTGCTTACAGAAAGGGCTCTGCTCATGCCCCCCACCATGCTGCCTGGGCCAGAGCAAGACCATCCTGAAAAGATGAGGTGCTCAGCACGAGCAGAGTCCCTGGGCTGTCCTTGCCTTCCTCCCACCCCTCCCTCCTTGGGTGCCTCTTAGTTGCTTACGCTTTGCTGCAGCTTCACCCGGTGCCCGCTGTCCCTGGCATGGTGTAAATGCCTCTGATTGATAGGGAGTGGAATCCTGGAGCTCTTGGCTGATCCTGCAGCTCCTGGCTCCGCTGTGGTCTCTTTGTTTAGTTATAAACAATGACCTAAAAACCTAAAAGAAGAGCTTCAGCTGATCCTTCCCTGCTGCTGGGCCAGGGCCAGCACCATGTCCTGCCCCAGTGAGAAGCACACCGTCTGTGTGTGCTGTGTCTGTGTGTGCTGTGTCTGTGTGTGCTGTGTCTGTGTGTGCTGTGTCTGTGTGTGCTGTGTCTGTGTGTGCTGTGTCTGTGTGTGTGTGTGCTGTGAGTGTCCCTCTGTGTGCTGTGTGTGTGCTGTGAGTGTCCCTCTGTGTGCTGTGTGTGTGCTGTGAGTGTCCCTGTGCACGCAGGCAGATGTCCTCTGTCTAAGGGTCCTGCCAACGTCCCCAGCAGCCTTTAACCTGATGGCTTCTTCCGCACGTGGGATGTGGTGGGAGTCAGGAAGCTCAGGTCGTGCTGAAGCCATAAGTCAGATTTAGGAGGGCTGTGAGCACACAGCCGTGGTGCAGGAAGTGAGTGAGAGCCTGTTCTGTATGTGACAGGATTCACCAGGATGGGTCCTCAGCCAGCAGCAGAATTGGGTGGCAGGAAGAGATGCTCTTTTCCGAGGTCACCTGGGGGACGGGCGGATGGACGTCCCCACACGCACATCCATCCAGCCCTGTCTCGCAGTTCCTGCTCGCTTTGAAAGAGCTCTTTGGGAACCTTTGTGCTCATGTTAACACAAAACCAGATGGCTTTTATGGGGAAGAATTCCCTCTGTGGTTAAAATTCAGCTAGGTTGAAGTTCCCTGTCAGCCAGAACGGTGGCATTTGCTTTGTCATTCTCTGCTTCCCTTTTCTGTTCAGAGAAGGAGGAAATGGTGCTGCCCAGCCCCACAGCCACTGCCTTGCTCTGCCAGCCTTCACATGCCAGGCTTCGCACCAGGGCCGTACCTGGGCTGTGCTGCTCAGCTGAGCTTCTGACCCAGCACCTACATCCCACACACGTCTGTGGGTGCCCATCTGTGCCCGAGTCAGTCGTCAGTCTTAGCCCTGACACCGAGATGGCCCTTGCTGTGTTTCTCGCACTTTTGCCTTCTCAAAGGAGATGATTAGGGGCAGAGAAGCCAAGAGCATGCCCAGGAGCCGGACCCGGGCTCCGTTCGGGGCGCCCGGGAGCCGTACTGTCCCGTACCAGCAGGTGTCCCCATGGCCGAGCCATCGCCAGCTCCCCGCCAGCCTGCACCCAGTGCCAGACTGCCCCGAAACGAGACAGAGCCTGGACCCCCTGCCGCGGCCACGGCCACGGCCACGTTTCTGCTTTCAGCCCTCCACCAACAAACAACCTCAGCTGTGTCCTGCTCTCCTTGCCAGGCCTGTGTGCTCTCTCCATCAACCACGCCAACTCCTACTTGGCTTACCCCGGCAGTGCGAGCAGCGGAGAGATCTGCCTTTACGATGGAAACACTTTGGTAAGCGCCCAGCTCGCCCCTTTGGAGACTGCAAACAAACAGAGCCACAGCAAAGCCGGCGGGGCCGTTGGGAAGGATGAAGAAATGCACTCCACCAAGCTAGACTGCAGGGGAATTGCCTGGGGAGGCGTGAGCCCCATCCCCCTTGGTTGGATGCCACGTGAAGCAGACAGCCTCATGGAGAGCAGGAGATCCATCTCCCAGCAGGGGATACTCAGGGAAACATGACCCATTACCCCAGAGCCCCAGGGCTGCTGCCACACTGACATAGAGTGCCCATAAAGAATTTCTATAGGATGTTCCTATGGGAGCTTGGGCAGCCTACCCTATGGGAGTGGTGTGACCAGGATGGCTCAGGGAGGGTTGGAGGTGCTGCAGGCACAGCACAGGACCTTGAGCAGCAGCTTTGCCATGCTGGGGGCTGGAAGGGATGCCGGACCCAAAGTCACAGAGAGGGCGAGGTGTCCAAAGTCCCCTCAGGAAATCTGTCCCTGGCTGGGAGCAGGGTGATGATTATCTGCTGTTTATGCCAGGGCTTTGGGTTACATAAGGCTGTGGCTCTGTACGTGCAGCGGGAGCTGAGGATCTGCAGCAGGGGAGGAGCAGAGCACAAGGGGAAAACTCGCTGCTGCTGTCAGAGGTACCAGCGAGGGCCTGGGCTGCCTGCAGGCACCAGGGTGGTGTCGCTGCAGCAGGATTTGCTGCACAGGCCAGGGGATGGCAGGGCTGCCAGCTCTGTCTCTGCACAGAGAGAGGCAGAGGCTTCAGAGGGAGCACACCTGTGATCCCACAGCCTGGAGGGGTGGGGAGCTGAGGACCTCTGCCTCTGAAATGAGCTTTCTGTAATCACAGTGACCGTAGTAGGTGCGGAGTGAGCTGAAGGTAGGGCAAAGATAAGTGCTGAGGGTGTTGAAAAGACACCTTAAGTGTGATAGGATCCCATGAATCCATAGCAGCAGCCCTGGGTAGGGCATGAGGCAGGGAATGCCCTGCCCTTACACAGCCCAGGGAGCAAAGTGTCCCTGCACTCACGTCATCATCTGCCCTGCAGAAAACAGCCTGCACAATTCCTGCCCATGATGGACCTTTGGCTGCCCTCACCTTCAACTCCACTGGCTCCAAGCTGGCAAGTGCTTCCGAAAAAGTGAGTGAGCACCCTCCCTGCTGCCTGAGTCCTCTGCCCACGGCTAGCTGGGGAGCATCAGCTGCCTGGAGCGTGGAGAGTGGGACCTCTGAGCTGGGCGTTCCTAATCATAGCCAACAGAGGAGGGGCACTGAAAGGACTCTGACTTGCAAGAAGCCAGTGTATCGGGTTCAGATTGAGCCTGGCTGGCAAACAGGAGGGGCCTTTTCATGTCCAGAGTTTCCTGGGTGTGTCAGAGAAGGGGTCTCTGCCCTGCTCCTGCATGATCTTTCCATTTGCATGTTTTGCAGGGCACAGTCATTCGTGTCTTTTCCATCCCTGGGGGGCAAAAGCTCTATGAGTTCCGGCGAGGGATGAAAAGGTCAGTCCCTTCTTCTGTGGGTGACAAACACACAGAGGGCTCCCAGAGCACCAATGTAAACAGAGGGACAGGGGCAACGTCAGATCCTGGTGGCTTTGGCGTCTTCAGCAGAAAGAAAACAAGAGTGAACGTATCAGATAGAAATGTCATTGTGCCAGGCAAGCCACGCTGCGCCCAGCTGCCTCCAGCAAGTTCACTGATTCAATGCAGTGTGTCACAGAGCAGGGCTGATTGCAGAGAACAGGGCTAGACTGAGTCCATTCACTCTGTCTTCTCCTCTTTCTTACTTGAAATAATGAAGTCCCCAAAGAGAACCCAACTCTTGCCCTCTCAAAGGAGGTGCTTGCAAGGAACTAAGTCATTTGTGCCAGAGCTCAGGTCTCGATGGGTTGTTGCAGCCTTTCTGCAGGCTCCCTCAGCTCTTTTCAGAAGATCCATTCCTGACTTGTCCCTCTTCCTCATCCCTGCCCTGCCTGTGGTTTTGCACCCACTTCTGCAAGTACAAAAACTGCTGTGACTGAGGGGCACTGCCCCTGCTGAACCTCCACAGGAAGAGGTGCCATATGTATCCCACTATCCAGCACTTTGGATATTCTCCCTGGCACGTGCAATACCAGAAGCTTTAGCTGCTGTACCAAGGCCAGCACAGATGCTCCACTCCACAGGTTGCTCTACGAGCAAGGACATTTCCACCTCTTTGGCTGTTTGTCACTAGCTCGAGGCTACCCCTAGCTCTGCTGAGCAAAGGGATTAGGGAAGTGCTCCTCAATCAGCCCACAGGCTCTGCAGCAGCCAGGCAGGGAGCTCCTCGCCATGTGTGGGTTTCCTTCCTCCCCATCCTCTTCTCTCTGAGCAGAACCAAGCAGTGCCCCGAGTGCTGTGCCATGAAGTGACCTGTCCTGTCTTTGCTTGGCCCCAGGTATGTGAACATCAGCTCCCTGGTGTTCAGCATGGATTCCCAGTTCCTCTGTGCTTCCAGCAACACCGAGACTGTGCACGTCTTTAAACTGGAGCATCTCACTGACAGGTGAGGGCTTGGCCTGGGCTAACCTGCCTGCCCCAGGGCTGTCTCTGCCTTTACACACTGGCCTCCCATTTCCACACCACATGCTCTCCACGAGCAATGCCACCTGCAAACTCTTCGACTTTGTGTCCTGAGGGACTCAATCCTTGGAAGAGCTTCACACTGCATCCCTGCCGTCAGCTTCTTCCCTGCCATCAGCTTCATTCTCTGCCTGCTCTGGGTTTGTTTAGCTGCCACTGTCACCTGCCTCCTTCCTGTGTGCCTAGCTAGGCTGGTGCACAAGACATGCAGGTCCTCCAAAGCCTTTGTGCCTCCAAAATCAGTCATTTTGTCTGTTCCTGATGTATTTTGTCACACTGACTCTGATAGCCCCACTGATGCTGCTTTGTGACCCCCTCAGCCGGCCAGAGGAGCCTCCAACCTGGAGTGGTTACATGGGGAAGATGTTCCAGGCTGCCACCAACTACCTCCCAGCTCAGGTGTCAGGCATGATGAACCAGGATCGAGCCTTTGCCACTGTCCGCCTGAACATCTCCGGACAAAGGAACATCTGTGCCCTCTCCACGTGCGTACTGACACCTGTGTCCCCTCTGCCACACCAGCCTGTGAGCAGGCAGCACTATCTCTGCAGAACACCACCAGGGTGGCTGCTTATCTTGTGCCCGTGGAGCAGGCAGCATGCAGTGTGCTGTAGCTGTGTGTGGGTGCAGATGTGTTGGGACTCCTCATGCTTTTCTCATTAGGATTCAGAAGCTGCCTCGACTGCTGGTGACTACATCAGATGGACATCTCTACATCTATAACTTGGACCCACAAGATGGAGGGGAGTGTGTCTTAATTAAGAAACACAGGTAATTATGGCTCCAGACACATCTGACACACAGGTTGATCTCTTGGCAAACTAAAGGAAATGTCACCTGAAAGCACTAAATGTAGGAACATTAGAACTGACTTTGTGATTTTAGCTGCCTGATCTAAGAGACGTGGGTGGAAACCACGTCAGCAGGCAGGGACATGGAGCTTCTTGCAGAGGACATCAGAGAAATCTCTGATGTGAAGGCAGTTGTGGGACAGCTCAGCTTAGACAGCAGAGGTGGGCAGGCTGTGCCTTAGGAGATGCCTCCAGCAGTGGAACACTGACCACTGCCACGGCAAGGAGAGCAAAGCAGCTTCTCCAGGCAGGAGTGGGTGCTAGAAAGCTGACTTTGGGGCTAGGATGGTGTGGAGTGGCAGGGAGCTACCCTAAACAAAACCCCACAGAGATGCAAGCCTGCAGGCATGTGGGGCCAGAGCAGAGTCTGCCTGCTGCTGGTCAAGTTTGTATGCAAATTGGATTCAACGCATAACCCCCACACACACTTCTGGGCTGTTTGGCTCCAGTTGTGAAGCCTTTGGGGTGGGGTGTGATGTAACATGTGCTGTAAGCTGGGAGGTGGCTGACAGCCAGGAAAATGCCAGCAGTTTTTGGAAAAGCCACAAAACAAGAGCACTTCAAAGCTGCGCTGTCCAGCGTGCTCCGGCCGCCCTGCCGCCTTCAGACACCGCTGACGCCCGGCCCCGAGCAGCCCTCCTGCTTTGTATGTGGGCTCCTCTGAGCATCAGAGGACTGAAAAGGGCCCCTGGGTCATGAGTTATGTTACATCATACTATATCTCTGCTCAAACTCCATCCTAAACTAGCCAGGGCTGCTTTTCCCATCTAGTCCGCTCCTGTTGGGAGCCCTTTGGAGCCCCCTCTGTGATTAGAAACACTGTTTGCCTTTGTAACCTAAAGCTTTTGTGGTCAGTCTGGTCCCTTCTATTCTCATGCCAGCATTGTCCTCTAGCTGAAGTAGTCCTTCCCCTATCTTCTGCTTCCCCCCATGCTTTACTGGTGGAGCACAATGCTCCCCTCTGCAGTGCTGTTAGGACTGCAGGCAGTGCCTGGACACGGTGATGTGCTTCAAGGAGACATGGATGCATGTGCTTGCCTTAGCCAGTGCTGGGGGAGGAACAGTTGGGATCAAAACTAACACTTCTCCTCTCTCTTGCTCCTGTACAGTTTGCTTGGCTCAGGAAAGATGGAGGAGAACAAAGAAAACAACCTTCAGCCTCCATTACCTCAATCTTATGCAGCAACTGTAGCCAGACAAAGTACAGTGCCTTCAACTTCAACCATGCCAGGTAAGCACTACCTCTGCCCTCCCTCAGAGAGAGATCAGAAAGCCACTTGGGGCAAAGTGGAAAGCCTCCCCATTTCCAAAGGTCGAACCAGAAACAGCACTCATGCAATGCAGGACTCCCTAAAGCATTTTCTTCTCTGCTTTCTGGGACCTCTTGCCAATGCCTCCCCTGCTCGTGCAAAGCCATGCCACAAACAGGCCTGCTGGCAGAGCACTAAATGCATCTGAGCTTCATGGACTGTCAGGCAGAAGGTGCTGCCAGGCTGGTTTTCAGCAGTTGAAACCATGGGTGTAGAAGTCAGATCCTGCTGGTTTTGTGGCAAGATCCCTACAGAGTCTCCTGAGCCAGTGCTACCAAGGCCAGCACTGCATTCTGCAGAAGACTGGTAACTATCAGATTCTATTCCTGAGTCTAAAACTCCACATCCAGATATGGATCTTAGTCTGAAGTTGGTGCTCACATTGCTGGTGGGAGGATGAAGGCCTCTGCCACAGGAGGTAGCCATGCAGTCCCTGGTGGTGTGTGCAGTCCAGGTGTCCATGGAGATGCCTTTCTCTACTGCAGTCCCCCGGAGCTCTGCCATAAAGGCAGGGAAAGCAGCTCCGTGCTGCGAAGGTCATCAGCAGTGTGTGCACTGTTTGTGTGCAGCCTCCTTCCACCCATTCATCCACAATGGTTTGTGTTTTCCCTTGGGCAGGTTATTCAGAGGATGGTGGTGCCCTGCGAGGAGAGGTGATCCCAGAGCACGAGTTTGCAACTGGACCAGTCTGTCTTGATGACGAGAATGAGTTTCCTCCTGTGAGCATTCGGGACCCCTAACACTGAGAAGAAAGTATTAACCTCTTGCAGAAGAGTTACTGCTGTCCCCAGCTTGTCCCTGCTCACTGTGAAGCTTGAAATAACTAATGAAGTTATAGGGGCAGTGCCAGGAACAGTACCCCAGAAATGGCAGTTAGGGATGGGGCAAAGGTGATCAAACCTAATCACTAGAGATGGATCTGAACAGAGCAGTGGAACGCAGCTGCAGAGTGTTGTTCAGATCCTGAGCTGACCTTTGTGCCTTGCACAGGTTTCTAGTAGTAAGCAGGAGCAGCTTTAATTTGAACAATGCCATCTGGGAGAAATAAAAGCTCCCTGCTCCCCATTGCATTCAGTTAGTTGCATTAGCACGTGGAATGCAACTGGGATGTACCTGAACCTTCCCAGTCTCTTCATTTCCAAGCTAACTGGAAAGGAAACTCCTTTTCCAAGTAGAAAGATGAAAAGCAAACCAGAGATTGAAAGCATTTTATGACTTTTATGTGGCACTTTCTCAATTAGTGGCTGTTTAAAATCTTAACTGAAGCCTGGCAGTGTCTCTTCTCCTCCTTTTCCTACACACACATTTATTGTGTCAAGTATCTCAGCCCTGAAGGGACAGATGTTGGTACCATGCTATGATCTGGTTGTAATCAGATGTCCTCACAGTAGTAATGCATTAACAGCAGAATATTGCAATGGATTTCCAGTTGTAGACTTGGCATCCCTTGAATCCTTTGCTCTGTTTTTACATATCCTGCTGGTGGAGTTTTGCCTACAAAAGGAGAAGGTAAAAACTCTTCTCAGGATCCCAGGATTTGTTCCAGATGCTGAGGCTGACCTCTGTGAGACACTTTGCTGTAACTGGTACAAGGTGTTACTCAGGTAAAAGATTATTAGCTCATTGATGACCATCAGCCCCTTGGAACAACACTGCCTAGGCCCAGGTCAAAGTGCATAAACCTCAGGTCAGTGCTCTTCTGTTACCTGTAACACAACTGAGAACAGGACTTTTCTAGTGGCCTGCTCCTGTTACTCAAGAAGGATGTTTCAGATGTCCCTGCTCTGGTCACAGTTGTGTGGCCATGGAGAAGCTGATGGCCCAGGCCCCTGGGAGGAGCAGCAGGGCCAGACAGGAATCCTTTGCTTCCTTCTGATGAACCTGCTCCTGAACATGTGGTTTGGGGACAGGCAAATGGCAGCAAGCAGGGATGACACTGCTCCTGCAGGAGCCTTCCTGCTGGGACTGTGCTGTGCAGAAGCAGCCCCAGCTGCCTGTGGCCCAACAGCAGGAGCTTTATTAAGCGAACTTTGATCTGTCGCAATCCTGAGCCGTAATTAACCTGACAGAGCACCTTAACCTGTGTAGCCTTAGGGAGAAGGTGATGTGGGAGGGAAGGTGCTTCCCTAAAACACTCCCTGCTATGGTGGCTTAGCAATTGGAGCTTCCAAAGTCTTCTCAGCTAAGGCTTGGGCTTGCCCCTCTGTTGCTAACGTGTTCAGCATCTGGCCTGCCAGCGGCGCGGGCTCCCGCTGGGCGAGTGCGTACGGAGGGTCGAGAGGATGTTTTGATGCTCTGAATTTCTCTGAACTTTGCTGTTTTCTCAGAGCTGAGATCTTCTGCCTCAGTGACGTCTTCAGAGTTGGGGGAGGGGGGGGGGTTTCAAGCATCAGTCATTTCTATGTAGAGAAGGAAGGAGAGCTAATCTGACCTTATCCAAGAATAATGTTTTGACAGCGTTCTGCTTTGCGGAAACATGGGAAGGGTTTTGTTTGTTTTCCAGTGTGCAACAAAAAAGATGTTTTAAAAACCTCAAAACTTGTGACAAAATGGAATACTCACCCACAGCCCACGCCACAAGGATGGCTTTGAACTTAAGACATGCTTCTGGAGAAACAGCAGTGCTCAGACCCAGCAGTTCTTCTCCATTTTGAAAGATCTCGCCTTCCCCTGACCTCCAGCAAGACTTGAGAGGCTCAGCTATGAAGAGTGAGGAAAAGCAGCTTCAGTCTAACATAGGATCTGTTCAGATTGTTGAAAACTGCCTCTTGGTTAAACAGGAGGAGGGACAGATCAGAGAAGAGATGAGAAGCCCAAGGAGGGCTCATTAAAAAATGGCCTCGACAAGAGCAAACGTGGATGTTGCTACTGATTGTGCCAGGCCTGCTGAAGGATCCTGCAGCAAGAGGTCAAGGAAGTTCAGCTCCATCTCTTGCTTGCAGGGGTGGATTAAGTGCTGTCAGGGCTGCTGTTGATCTCACACAGAAAGGACTCAGACATTATTGAGATGGACAGGAGCCTAAAGCCTCAGTGCTGGGAGAAGCCACGTGGCCCTTGCTCTGCATGGTCAGAAGGTGGTGTGAGATGGGAAGAGCCACCTCAGCTCTGGCTGCTGATGGTTGTGGTGGTTATGGCTGTTCTCTGTGGGTTTGTCAGTGTCAGGTTTCCAGTGGTGCCAGGAGCTGTTGGTGTATGCTTTGGGACAGGTAGGACACCACTCGGCCAGCTCCACTTTTGGGAGCCATCGTGGTCAGAAGAGTTTTGGGGTAGTGCTGTGAGGTTTGATGAAACCCTTCAGGGTTCAGCAAGGTGACCTGTGTAGACCTGAGGAACACAACCAGAGGATGTTAAAAGTGCTGAGATTCAGCAGGAAAGGTGATTTCTCCCAGCAGGTTGCTCAGTGCTTTTCCAGGCATATGTGATCCATTCTGCACTTGGCTGCACACTGAAGCTTGTCAGCTTCAAAGCAGGGTTGATGCGAAGGCTTTATCAGGAGAACCATTTCATTAAGCCAGGCTGGATGATGTACAGCACTCAGCTCCTCAAGGATCACTTCCCCCCATGGACACAAGACAGTCTTCAAAAACTTCCCTTCCACATCCATTTTTGACTTCCTCCAAAACTGCCTGAGCACCAAAGGATGCTGCTGCCCAGGGCTCCTGCCTGCAGCCTTGGTGACAGGGTGGAAGGAAAACCCCTGCAGGTGTCAGCAGCAGCTCCTCTGCAGCTCCCACCCCTGCCCTGCTCCCTGGAAGGACAGGCAGGAGGACAAGCTCCAACAGCCACTCTTCACAGCACAACATCCCCATCCTGGCCACGCTGCTGTCTGGAGAGGACCCCAGCATGGGGTCTGCTGCACCCCTACTGCTCCAAGCCATGATCCTCATACAAGTAGTCAGGTTGCAGATGGATCTTTGGCTCCATGGAACCAGGATTTGCCCTAGTTCCTCCTTGCTGTTTGCTGGAAGATATTCCACTTGTTCTGTTGCACCAAAATGTGACCTTGATGGTTTTAAGGGATTTTTTTTTCTTCTTCAACAGCTGCTGTTAGCAGAGAATTTGCAGTGAAGCTCTTCACTGATCATGTTTCACAGGGGATGAGCAAGTTTGGCAGAGCCCAACTGGCTGCTTCTTCCTCATGGCAGCTCCTGCTCTGGTAGCTCAGAAAGGCATTTTGGGCAGCTGGGACTCACAGGATTAAGCTCAGCTTATCAGTGCATTATCTGAGGTCCCTTGGGAACCGTGGAAGCTGGTGCCAATGCTTGTGCTTCAACACTGGACAAGGGATGGTCCTGAAGCCCGTGAAGAGATGGATGCTGGGAGGAGGAGCTGGCACAGAACCCTTCTGCAGCTGTGGGGATCACATCTGTACTGCTGGGAGACACCAGTCACATCTGGCAAGGCTGGAGCTGATACAGGGAGATCTGTGCCTTGGTTTGTGTCTGCCTCAGGTGCTGCAGCCCCACAGCTCTGCCCAAGCCTCATCCAGGAGTAGGTGCACATCTTACCCCAGAGTCTCCAGCTTCATCCTGTGGCTGATGTGAAGTGGGTCAGGGTCCTCACTGCTGCTGGTTCTTTGCTCCTGCTTTGCTCTTTCACTTAAAGCTTTTGCTGAATCTTGGGCTAAGGCTTCCCCTCATCTATCCAGTCTAACATGTAAGTGATTAACTCTGGGCTCCAGAGTTAACTCCAGATGCATCTGGAGAGCCCAGAGGGAGGTGGTGATGCATGGCACACACCTTTCCCTTCCTACCAAGCCAGGAGGTAAATTTTCTTGGGAGGACCTAGCAAAACAAGGAGATTCGGACTCCTGCATCTGGCAGTGCTGAAGCCAATGCCAGCTTTCCTTTCCCACCATGCCAGGAGGTGAATTTTCTTGGGAGGACTTAGCAAAGCAAACAGACTTGAACTCCTGCAAGCCTGGCAGTGCTGAACCCAATGCCAGCTTAGAGGCAAAGCCACACTTAATCACCAAGCCAGATGGTTCCTGTTCCCAGGACTGTCAATTTGGGGAGGGGGAGAGTAAATAAATGGAGGGGAGAAAAAAAAAAAAAAAAAAAGCACTCAGAGATCTGCCTTTGAATGGAAAAATAAAACCACTGCCACGTGTGTAAAACCCAAGCTGACACACACCCTGTTGCTGGGAAAAGTAAGGCCCTTCTGTTTTGATTTTGGTAGATAATCTTGTGCCGTGGAGCTCAGCCGGGCAAAGCGAAGAGGTCATGAGGAGAAGCAAAAGAGCCACGCTTAGGACAGCAGCTGGAATTGGAATATGGAAGAACAGGATTTGGGAATCCCCAAGACAGAGAGAGGAAAGCAAAAAATTAATAATTAATAAATCAACCAAGCAATCCAAGGTGGGCCACTGCTTTTTCCTACAGCTTTAAGGGACTCCCTGGCCTGATGACCCCTTTGAGTTCGTGTCCGGGTGGGGTGTCCATGTACTGTATGCACATTGGCTCTGTTGAAGACTTTTTTTAGATGGTAGAACCACAGTGTAAATGCTAATTTAATCAGATTTGTATGTACCCAGAATTTTATATATCCCCAAGTTGTCCCTTTTTTTTTTTTTTCCTAATTTAATGCTGGTTTCTGTGTATAAATGTACTTGTAGGAAGAGAGATTGACAGCTGATGTCTTTGTATGGTCTGTACAGCCATGCTGTCTTACCCCAGTGATATTAGAGAAGATGCCATTTGCTGTGTTTCAAAGACAGAATAAAAGTCACACAGTCTGTCCCTGGCAGCTGCCTGCCTGTCTTCCTGCTGTTCTTAGTGGGGCCCTAAAGATGTCAGTCTTGATTAAGTTTTAGGAGTGGGAGAGTGGGTTGGGAGGGGGCTGGTAAGAGGGTGGCTGCTCTCACACCACCCACCTGGCCAAGTCCACATGAGCCCATGTATGGTTTGTCCAAAGAAAGGCCTGGGTGTGGAAATCAGGAGTCCAGAATTGCCTGGGTGCCTTCCTGTGTGACCTGATCTAGGTGATCCTGCTCTGGCAGGGGGGTTGGCCTGGATGATCTTTTGAGATCACTTCCAGGCAATGGGTTTGAAGTGGCAGAGGGGAGATTGAAACTGGATGTTAGGAGGAAGTTCTTTGCAGTGAGGATGGTGAGGCACTGGCACAGGTTGCCCAGGGAGGTTGTGGCGCACAGAAGCACCCAACACGTTTTGAGTGCTTTGGGTGCTTTGATCATGTTGGGTGCTTCTGTGCACCACAACCTCCCTGGAGGTGTTCAAGGCCAGGTTGGACGAGGCCTTGAGTGACCTGTGCTAGTGGGAGGTGTCCCTGCCTATGGCAGGGGGTTGGAACTAGGTGATCCTTGAGGTCCCTTCCAGCCTTACCATTCTATATGATTCAGAGAAGCCTCACTCAGCTGCTGAGAAATCTTGGTGGTTTCTGAAGTTTCAGTTGCACCTTAGGTTTTGCCTCTGTAGCTCCCCAGGCCTTTGCATCTGCCCACAAATGGCTGTCTAAGAGCTGCTTCACCCCACCCCTGGTATCACAGTGGGAGCAGCTCCTCTGCCTGGAGCCCTGATCTGCTGGCAGACCTCAGGGCAGGGACCCCTCCCTGCAGTCACACCCTTGGTCTTCCCATGCAGAGCTGACAGGGAGCAGCCACCCCAGTCCTGCACTCTCCCCAACACATTACCCCCCAAAAAGAAAGCCTTTTCCAAACACTGGGACTTGGGGCTTTGCAATCCCAGACCTTCGCCATGGCAGTGGGACAAGCTCAGCACCCTGCCCAGGAGGAGGGAGAGCTCAGGATTATCCTTGTTAGGCAGCTGGATCTAACACAACCCTGTCAGTAACCTCACCTGGCAGCTGGTGGGGCAGATGCTCCACTTCCCAGAACACTCACCTCATGCCAGGAATTTTCTCTGCATCCACATGAATTCCAGGCTCTTGGCTCTAGAAGGGATTTGCTCAGAGGGGATGGACCTCATCCTCCCCTGCCTTTTGCTCCTGTAAGGTCTACTGTAGAGGAAAGCCAAGCCAGTTTCCCAGAGGATTTCTCTCCCAGAGCCAGCTCTCACAGAGGGCTCACAAAGGGTAGTTTTAATCCAAGACTTGGCTCTTTCTTAGCTAAAGAGCCCTACAGAGGGCTTGTCTCCTTCCACGTGCCCAGAGCCACCTGTGTCTGGCTCTGCCAGGGTGACAGCAATCCTGCTTTGCAGCAAAGGCACCCTCTGTGTGCTCATGCAGACCTGCAGCTACCTCATCTCCCTGCTTCCTAGCACACAGCAAAGGGGAAAAACCTCTGCTGTGAGTGTGCTGGAGCCCAGGATGGAGCAGGCTGCCCAGAGAGGTTGTGGAATCTCCTTCTCTGCAGAGATTCCAAACCCAGCTGGACACTGATCCTGGGCAAGCTGCTGTGGGTGACCCTGCTTTGCTTTAGCAGGGGGGTTGGACTGGAAGAAGTCCAGAGGTCCCTTCCCATCTCCACCATGCTGGGATTCTGATTCTGTGACTGCAGCTTCCATCCCTCTTCTCCATGGCCAGCCTCTAGCCTGGAGCCAGTGTGCACAGCAGTCCTGTTCACAGACACAGAAAGGAGCAGCCTGAGGAGTCCTTTGCTCAAAGCCACCTTGCTCTTGGTTCCTGTCAATGGTCTGGCATGGCTGGGTGAACCCTGGGCACTTGGCATCTGCAGGCCACGTGCTGTCTGCTGCAGCAAGGGGTCACAGCTGGGTCCTTGGAGTAATCTGCAGCTGTGATGTTGTCTGTCATGATGTCCTCCAGAGCTTGGGCGTAAGCCCTGCTGATGGCAGGGAGCACTGCCTGATACTCTCTGGATGCCACATCCAAAGGCTCCTGCTCCTGGGTATCACGATCCAGATTGAAGATGAGGGGTGGCTGGTGATGCTCAGCTGGCCCAGTGCTCCCATCACAAGCCATTGCTCCTCCTAGGGAGGAAAGGAGAAGAAAACACTGGAGTCCCAGGCTGCCCAGGAATCCTTTCTGTATTCCTCACCCATCTGTGATGGCCCAATCCCACTACAGCCCAGCTTTGGGAGCCCAGGTCCTGCTGCTAGTCTGAGAGTGCTGCTGAGGCCCTCATCATGCAGTCACAGCAGGGCATGGACTTAACTCCTTGCTGGATTTGCTCTTGCTTGAATTAACCCGAGTTGGTTTTTGCCAGTATCTGCATGGAACTATGAATTCCAGAAGGTTTTCCCCCAGGCTTTATGATCTCTGAAAGGGACACAGTACCTGTGGTGTAAAAAGCCTTGTACTGAGCCAGCCGCAATGCCTCTATCTCACCATACTTCCCAGCTGCCCCACTGTTGGGGTGGAGCAGAACCTGAAGGGAGAACAGAAATGAGCCTGTCAGCCCCTTGGCAGAGAAAACTGCTCTGGGAGACCCAGAAGAGACACACATTTAGAGACACTCATTTAGCCCCTCTGACTCTAAACACCCAAGTGTGGTTGGCTCGCTGAAGAGTGAGGCAACAGCAGAAGGGCACCAACATCCCTCCTGTGTCTTCCTGACCCTCTGAATTTACCTCCTCAGAACCAATTCCACTGTGAAAAAGGGGTCGTGAAGGTGTGGGGGCTCTCAGCAGAGCAGGGCAGACTATTTTGGAGTTGAGATGTTCCCAGGTGCTCTGTGTCACCCACCACTGCCCCCACACCAGCAGACTCGGGTGTCCCTCAGTGCTCACAGCTCAGCCGGTGGCAGGGACGTTGAAGAGAGCCAAACTGCTGCCTGGGGCCAGCAGCAAGCCACAAGCTGAGGCTGAGCTCATGCGAGGCAGAGGCTGCTCGGGTAGGTGAGGTGCTGGAACATCGCTGCCGGTCCGGCTCCGGTCGCTGACTCACCCTGCTGTGCGAGCGCTCCCTTCCCTAACAACAGCACAGGGGATGGGGTGAGAAGGAAGGGAAAGAAGGGAAGGGTGGGTCGAATTTCTCCTTTTTGGTATTTAGGACACTTGATCCACACAGGACGACTGCTTTGGCACACTGGAGCGAGAAGACAAGTGAGCTGGACGGGTCAGCGGGCTCGGCGGGCAGATAATATCTGCCGTGGAGCCAATGGCTTCATCGAGGGATGAGTCACTCGAGATTTCCTCCCTGGGAATTGAGTTGAAAAGTGATTCAAGAAATTTCCACTGTGCTAAAAATGAGAAACATCTGCTGGGGTTGTAGGCAGCTGCAGCGCCAAGTTTAGTAACCGCGCTCGCAGCTGATCAGAGCGGTGATGCCCCAGCAGGTGCCCGCTGCGGAGCCCTGCCCTGGCATGCAGCACCACCAGGTGCCCACCTCGGTCAATCCCACACTGCCTGGGCTGGATATGGCCATCACCTGAGTGGGTGACTCACCAAAAGAATGCTAGGGAGTGATTTCTAAATGCTCTGGGGCTACTTTCCTGCCCTTCACTGGAAGGTAAATCAAAAAGGAAATTCCTGCTGGAATTTGGTTGTAAAAATCTTGGTTTAGGGGAAAAAATTGGCAGATGTGATGTGGAAGAGGTGGTGCAGTGTGAGCCTGCTGCAAGGAGCAGACTCAGGCTACAGATACCCCCACACTGACACTTCTTGGTCAGAGTAAGACAGCTCTACAGAAGAAATCATAGAAGCACAGAGTGATTTTGGTTGGAAAGCCCTCTAAGGTCACAGGGTCCAACCACCAACCCCACACCACCACAGCCACTGAACCATGTCCCAGGTGTCATGCCTACACACTCCTTGAACACCTCCAGGGTTGGTGACTCTCTCAGTAAAGAAACTTAGCTAACATCCAACCTAACCCTCCCCTGGCACAATTTCAGGCCATTTCCTCTTATTCTATCACTTGATGCCAAGGAGAAGAGACCAAGCCCCACCTCACTCCACCATCCTTTCCAGGACTTGTAGAGAGCCATGAGGTCTCTCCTCAGCCCCCTCTTCCCCAGACTAAACAACCCCAGTTCCCTCAGCCTCTCCTCACAAGCCCTGTTCTCTACACCCTGCACCAGCTTCATTGCCCTTCTCCAGACAATATTCAAGGGCCCACAAAGCCAAGTTAGCAGGAACTGACCCAATTCATCTGCTTCTAGTCTTTAAAGTTTTGCCCACACCCTGCTGCCAGTCAGAGCTACCCTCAGCAGCCCAGTTGGGACGCTGCCATCTCACTGTTAATGCACTCAAGGCTCCTTTGCTACCCACAAGTGAGTTCCTAAACCTGCCTCATAAAACCCCACATTGAGGAAATCTCTTTACTGTACAATTAAGGAGCTTGTTTCCATCCAGCCCTTTCAAGAAGCACTCCCAGGTCTGCAGCTCACCCGTTAATCTCTGACTTTGTTATTTTAATTTTCCTTTTCTGCTTCTTTAAAGGGGGAGGGCAAAAAGAAGCTTTTCACCCCAGAAAGCCTTTTGTCTGAACTGGGTGCTCAGCGGCCGCAGGCACAAGGGAGGAAGCATGGGGTGGCAGGCACACACCCCTTTGCCATTGAGCTGGTGGAAAGAGCTCATTTGTCTGACACTTGTACCCTTGATAGATCCTGGAGGATGTGTTTATTTTTTACTGCAAACAGCCTTCGCTCCAAGCAGGACCTTGGCATCGCCCCAGGCCTGTCACAGGTTGTGCTGGTGCTGAGCTGGGACACCGAGCAAGGTTACCCTGGGTAGCTCGCAGCAGGGAGCCCCAGTCCGTGTGAAGGGTGGGTGGTGAGGCAAGCAATGGAACTGCTTTCAAGCGGGATTGGTGTCAAGGAAAACCCGGGAAGATAAAAGTGGGGGCTGCTGCGAGCTGCTCTCAAGCGGGAGATGAAAGGCAGAGCCAAGGGAGGGAGCTGGGACAGGCTCTCGGTGGCTCCGTGGGGCCGGAGCAGGGGAGTGCTGCCTGTCCCCCTCCAAGGTCACCCTGTCCCACAGCAGGGCTGGTAGCTGGATGCCATCCTCTGGGAATGGCCGGCTCATGCTGCCAGGATGGGGAGGAACAACCCAGCTGTGCCCACCCTGGCTCCCAGAACTTCAGGGACTAAGTCATTTCCCTAGCAAAGCACTGGGGGCAGTGGGGAAGCCCGGGGGAGCTGGTGGGGAATGGCAGATCAGGGCTTTGCTCCTCAGTCTGAGACACTGGTGTGGGCACCAAGGCTGGTAAGGGGCACAGCCCTGTGAGGAGAGGTTGAGGGAGCTGGGGGTGTGCAGCCTGCAGAAGAGAAGGCTCAGGGCAGACCTTATTGCTCTCTGCAGCTACCTGAAAGGAGGTTGTAGCCAGCTGGGGTTGGGCTCTTCTGCCAGGCACCCAATGACAAAACAAGAGGACACAGCCTCAAGCTGTGCCAGGGCAGGTTCAGGCTGGATGTTGGGAAGAAGTTCTTCACAGAGAGAGTGATTAGCATTGGAATGGACTGCCTGGGGAGGTGGTGGAGCCCCCATCCCTGGAGGTGTTTAAGACGAGGCTGCATGAGGCACTTACTGACATGGGTTAGTTAATTAGAAGGGTTACGTGATAGGTTGGACTTGATGATCCTAGAGGTCTTTTCCAACCTGGTTAATCCTGGGATTCTGTGATTCTCCACCACACTCTGACAGCCAGCAAACCACTGCTCCCAGCAAACTCCTTCTCCCAGCAAACCACCAGTGCCAGCAAACCCTCACTCCCAGCAAACCACTATTCCCAACAATCCATCATTCCCATCATTACTCCTAGCAAACCATCATTTCCATCAAACCATAAGTTCCATCAAACCATTGTTCCCAGCCAATCATTATTCCAAACAACCCATCATTCCCAGCAAACCATTGCTCCCAGCACCACCCATGCAAAAGAGGCTGACTGGTGAGGAGCAGAGCTGAGCACGCTGGCTGCATCCCATCCACTCTCCCACTTCATCTTCTGGTTCAGCAGAGGGTTCCACAAATACAAAGCAAATATCAACCCCCGCGATGGACACAGAAAGCAGATGCAAGAGCCCTGCTGGGAGCTGGGTCGTGGTGCTTGCGGGAGGGGGCACTTTAAAGGCAAGATCAGACTTTATCTGTGGGGCTGCCAAAGTCACTTTTTGTTGTTCTCTTCCCCTTTGATTCTGCAAAACTCTTGTGCAACTCTGAGCAGAATGCATGGCCACACTGCTGCTTCTGTGAGCCACGGTCTGTAGGCTGGCAGGAGCTGTCAGCAGCTCCCATTGTACGGACAGAGCACTGCAGGGCATGGAGCTGCCCTGCTTGGGCACCAGCAGCGGGCACGTTTCCCAGCCCAGGAGCTGAGAGGAGGAGGAGGGCATCATTATGTCTCGATCTGGCAAGGGACATGAAGTGGCTGCAACTAGGTGTGAGCCCCTGGGACCTTTCCTTTCCCACACTGATGTAGTTGTTGTGATTGGGAAGGAGATACACGGTGCTGGGCACTGCTGTGTGGGCAGACAAGCCTGAGCATCCCCTGGGAGAGCAGGCACAGCCTGAGGGCACACAGGATGGCACACCAAGCTGCAGGCACTGGCATTTCACCTGTAACCCCAGATCTATGACTAACTGTACAACAGCTCTTCATTAATCCAAAAGCCTTTTGATCAGTGCCCAGTCCTGGTGTAGCACCCAGCCACCTCCAGCTCCTTCTCCTCCAGGCCAGCAGGATGATGCTCCCATGGGGCTGTCCATCACCAGTTCTCAGCCTTTCTGCCCCCTACTTTCCTGTTTTAGCTCAGGGGTGGTAGGACCTGCTGCCAGTGCAGGGATGTCACTGGCAGGGGTGGCTCTGCCTTACCTTGTGCCCCACATCCGACCAGCCAAAGAGAACTGGGGACACATCCAAGCCATCAAAGCGTCTGTTCAGGGGAAGAGATGCCCCAGCCAGGGCCACCAGCGTAGGGAAGATGTCCAAGGTGCTGGGAAAAGAGGTGGCTTTCATCAGAACATGGACTGAATCACCCCTGAGGGTCCCTCCAAGCCCACCTGCACCCCCAAAACCACTCACTTGGCGGGCACTCAGTGCACTAATAGCAGGGGAGGGCCTTGGAGTGTGGACCAGCTGCTTCCCATCACCCACTCCAACAGCTGAGCTCTGCAGAAAAGGTTAAACCCAGCCTGCAGCAGGACTTGGCCCTGGCAAGCCCTGGCTCTGCACACCTCCCAGCCCCGGTGTGGCTCCATGCCAGGCGCTCTGGGTGCAGCCAGGATCTGCCTCTCCCCATGCCCAGCAAATCCTGCACCCGCAGGGCAGGGGCACAATGGGGAGCAGGGCAGCCCCCTTCTGTCCTCCTCCCCTCCCCAGGGGACACACCGAGCAGGCCAGCAGGAGAAAAGTGCTGGCACAGGGGTTTTTAGGGCAGTGCCAGCAGATCCCGTGGCCCCAGGGAAGTGCAGCCTGGCAGTCACAGGGGGCAGAGGAGCTGTGGCAGCCAGGGTGGAAAATGAGAGTGGTGCTATGTGTGCACTGCCACCAACACCCCCAGGCCTGCCAGTGCTCAGCTCTCACAGCCTCAGCCACAAAGAGAAGAGCCTGGGGCTCGCCCTTGGTCACTTCCCAGCAAGGAGAGATGCAGGAAAGGAGTGGGCGACTCCCTATGCCCCCAACTCCTTGGGCATGCAGAGTGAGAGTCTCGGTTCTGCTGCCTGCAGCCCCAGAGCCAAAGTTCAGATGTGGCCATTCCTCACCAGCCAGCACATCCCTGTGCTGTGGAGGCACCATGGGACAAGCAAAGTCCTTGCTGTGGTGTCAAGTCCCCACTGCTGTGGTGAGACGAGGACCACCTGGTTCTGGTACCAGCCCCTCACATAGCCTTGGCAGGGGCACTCCCTCCACCAGCTGTGTCACCCAGTGGGGCCTGGACTCAGCTCCAGCACACTCACAGCCACCATATCTGACCTCCACCCTCCAGGTCCCACTCCTGCAAGGCACAAGTCCCCACCACCACCACCAAGTGCATCCCTCCCTCTCACAGCCGTGGTCAGGGAGTGACTCCACACCTCTAAAAGGAGTCAGCTGCACCAGGGTGTCCCACAGCCCTAAGGGACAGCATGACCAAGTGACACATCACAGCACTGCCCACTCTGGAGGTGCAGTCATGGCATGGGAACCAACAGGGACTCAGCCCACATCCTCCTGGCTGCAAAACCCAGGGCTGGCAGCATGGGAGTGAAACCCTCTGGGCTTGAGCAGGGCAAAGAAATTGCTGGGGGAAGGAGAGGGGTCTCTGGGGTGCTGCCACTGTGCCATCACCCTGCTCCTGCCACCATGCTCCTCCTGCCCAGCGTGTGATGGTGGAGCAGAGAGAGAGAGAGAAAAGAGTCTCAAGCTGCAGGGCCCCCAGATCTCCCACAGAACCAGTTTTGATTTAGCTGCTAAGAGACAGAGAGAACAAATAAGAACAAACACTGCTGAGCAGAGTCCTGGGACAGGGCTCATGGAGGCAGCCTCTGCTGCCAGCCCAGCCAGGAAGCTCCCAAAAACATCCTGGCAGGGACATCCCTGCAGCCACCTCACTGAGCTCAGCCCAGGTCCACCCAGGGCAGGCCCTGCTTAGTGTGTTCCTGGTCCTATGGGTGCTCAGTACCCTCAGGATTGAGAGAGGTGATTCTGCCATTCTGCTCTGCTCCACCTTATCCGGAGTACTGCATCCAGCTCTGGGGCCTTCAAGGACATGGACCTGTTGGAGGGGGTCCAGAGGAGAGCCATGAAGAGGATCAGAGGGCTGAAGCACCTCTGCTACAAAGACAGGCTGAGAGAACTGAGGCTGTTCAGCCTAGAGGAGGCTCTGGGGAGACCTTCTAGCTTCATTTCAGTATCTAAAGGGGACCTCCAGGAAGGCTGTGGAGGGGCTGCTTAGAAGGGCTTGCAGTGATAGGATTAGAGGGAATGGTTTGAAACTAGAGGCTAGACTTTGGTTGGACACTATGAGGAAGCTCTTCACAAAGAGGGTAGTGGAATGCTGAAACAGGTTGCCCAGGGATGTGATTGAGGCCTCACCCCTGGAGACATTCAAGGTCAAACTTCATGGTGCCCTGAGCAGGTCTAGTTGGAGATGTCCCTGCTCACTGCAGGAGGCTTTGACAAGATGACCTTTGAGGGTCCCTTCCAACCTGATGCATTCTATGCTCCAACCTCCAGCACACTGCACATGGACACTCTGTGGCTGCTCCAAACAGCCCCAACCCAGTGGAAGGGATTGCTGGAAGCCACCACCAAGGTGGGAGGACAACATGACTGAGGACAGAGGTGATCAAACATAGGGCATAGACGTAACCCATGGCGTGCCCACCAGCAGGCACACCTCAGCAGACAAGCTGGGGAAGGGGAAGCCATACTGCTAGCCCCAGTCCCAGCCAAGAGAGAGCTAACAAAGTCATTCTAGCATCCTGCTGCTACCCAAAAGGCTGAGGGCAAAGGGCCTGGCAGTGCCTGGAGAGGGGCAGCTCCCTGCCTGCTGCCAGAATGCTGCCTAGGATGCTGTGCTGGCCATCAGCATCCTGGGCAGGACCAGCATTGCCCAGCCCCAGCAATGACGTGGTGCAGGCAGCTGCAGGCAGCCAAAGCAGCTCTGCCCACACCCCAACCAGCTTGCCCAACCTGCCCAGCCCCATGCCGCCGGCACAGCCAGAGTGGTGCAATTTGTTTCTTCACCACCCCACTGACCTACTTCTTCCTTGCCTTACTTCGGGTTGGGGCAGGGAAGGGCAGGAGCTCAGCTGGTGGCTCCAACAATTAAGTACAATTAAGAAAAGCCAACAAGGCAGTTTCTGCAGAGCCCAGCGTGCAGGTGCAGGTCTGTGGTGATGCCTCAGCATTTCTCTGCTGGCTTCAGCTTCCCCAGCCCCAGGGCACACTCACCCTCACTCACCCCTCCACACCTTGCACCAGGGAGGACGTGGAGCTGGGGAGAGGCAAGGCACAGGCTGTTCTCCTGAGCTGCATGGCCAAGGCTGCCAGAGTTTTCATAACCTCAGGGCCAGAAGGAGGCTCTGTAGGTGGTTAATGCCTGCCCTCGCCCAGCTCCTGCTCTTCCTGGGGGATCCCACTGGACAGGAGTCCTTCCTCACGTGTAGAAGTCTCCCAGCCACATCTGCTCTCATTCACACACACAGATTTCATTCCCTCCCCAGGTTCCTGGGCTTCCCAAACAGCTTGGAGAGACAGGTCTTGAACCACCCTCTTTCATGAGGGCAGCAAGAAGCCAGCCTAGCACACACTTGTCCTTCAAGGGATGTCCCCAGGGGTGGCTCTGTGCAGAGAAAAGCCCCCTGCCCTGAGGCACTGCAAACACCAAGCAGCCCTTGGCCTCCTTACCCCTCAACATCCCTCTGCATCCCCCTGCATTCCCTGGCCAAAAGCTCAGAGCATAGCTGAGACCACGGTGGTGACAGCTTTCTGAACATGAGCCATCACCCACGTCCCCCAGGCTGGCTCTGTGCTGCTGCTTCCCAAACAGGGAGGTGGCCTCTTCCTGTGCCAAGGCATCACCTTGCACCATCCAGGCACAGCCCTGTGGCAGTGCCAGGCTGATGGGAGGCCATCAGGCACGTTCTGACTCCCAAGAAGCTGCTTCCCAAGAGCCTGGGGAGCAGCACACCCCATGCTACTGATGGCTTGCTAGATTTCCAGCTGTCCAACCTGCTGGACTGGAGCTGGGAAATGCAGGAGATAATGTCTTTGAGGAGATAAATGGGAGATGCCTGAGCAGGGCCACAGCTGTGTAGTGGGGTGAGAAGATTTGGTGGGACGTGGGGGATGGAGCCCAGCACCCTGCCCTGGCTGCCTGAGCAGGTTGGCAGCTTTGCCCCATGTCCCAGTGGTCAGTCCACCACCCAGCCATGGGTGAGGAGAAGATTTGGATGTGAAATCCAAGAGATGTTCACGGCACCCCATTCCCTCCACCAGAATCTCCCTTTGCTTGCAAAATTCCAGCTCCTAGAGCTGCCCTCAGGCCTTTTAAGGACTAAATGCCTCCAGCTGATCTCAGGGACCTCAGAAACACCCAAGGCCTCCAGAGCCCACCAGTCAGGACCTACTCCTAGCAGCTGGGACACTCCCAACACTCAGCAGTCTCCCAGGCCCCACCACCCTGACCTTCACCATTTGGTGTTTCCAGGGATGAAAGGGGATGAAGCATTCCAGGGCGCTGCCCCCAGCCCAGGCTGTGCCCCCACCATGCATTTGCTGCAAAGTAGGGGTGGGGTAGGCATGAGAAGACGGCAACTGCTGCATGGAGAGCTGCAACTACTGCATGCAGAGGCACAGTTCCTGCAAGGGAAAGCTGCAACTACCGCATTCAGAGATGCAACTGCTGCATGCAGAAGTGCAAGTGCTGCAAAGGAAAGCTGAAACTGCCACATTCAGAGGTGCAATTTCTAGAAGGAGAGGTGCAGCTGGTTGCAGTAAGGACCTGTCCATGCCACTCTCGGTGGTGCAGAGGTCTCAGCGAGGAGCAGCAGGCAGCAGCATTTCCCCTCAGCTGCCGCCGGGAAGTTGCCACCTCCCGTGCCGGCCGCATCCTGCGCTGATTGCAAAGGGCCATTCCCCATCCAGCCTTTCCCACAACCGCACCCTGCTCCACATAAAGCCATTCACAAACCACAAAGCCTAAGCCTGCTTCTTGGTGGAGAGAGAGAACATCGTCAGCTTTTAATTATCGGGAGGCACTCGGCCACTGCGGGCAGGAGGCACAAGGAGCCCAGTGCCGGCTACCACCAATGCCAGCCTCACAAAAAGCCCTTTCAGCTCCTCTTTGCTGAAGCATGAAGTCTTAGGGGCTTAAGAGAGGACAAAAGTACAGGGTCTGGCACAAGGCAGGCAACAACCAGTGTGGGTAGCTGCTGCTGCCAAAATCCAGATCATCACCTAGGTCCTGGCACGGGCACTGTGGGTCCCTTGGAACTAGGGCAAAAGGGTTGCCCTGCTGCCCAGTGTTATCTGGCTGGGCTCTTACCTGAGCAGAGCACTGCTTGTCCTGTTAGCAGGGATATGTCCAGGCCAGTACACCAGTGCTGGCACACGGTGCCCTCCTTCCCAGGTTGTTTGCTTTGCAGAGCTCCCACCTGCAAGAGAAAAGGGCAACGCTCAGCATCCCACAGCCCAGAAGATTGGCATTGATGGAAAAACCTCCTGATCTGGAGTTATCCTGGGAAAGGAGCTACTCAGAGACAATGATGGGAGTAAAGGACCCCAAAGGAGGATGACTGCACTGGAAAGGGAGCTGGGTCAGGGAATGGAGAAGAGTTACAGGACTTTAAAATAGAGTAAGGGAGAAGGAAGGTGCCTCAGTTTGGCACCACTTTGTGTTTCTCTTCTGCTCCAGAGAGTGATGAGAAAAGCAGCCAACTACCAGGGCTGCCACATTTCCACCCACTTCTGATTTGGGGTGAGAATATGGAGCTGGTGGGTAATGTAAAAACTTATGCAGTGGCTGTGAATGGTCCCATGCAGGTGGGCTGCTGCCCTCTGCATGGAAAAGCACCACCAGCTACCCCCCCGCCCCCAGCCTGTTGGCAACCAGCTTCATTAACCATCCCATCCTGCTGAGAACCCTCCTGGCAGCTAATTAACCTGGTTAGTTGTTTATCTGCCAGCACCCAAAATGTCCCTGCTCTGCCCTTGGCTTTGAGATGCCTGGCATGAGGAAGCTGCCAGATCTATTCCTCCACCTGGGACGCTGAGCACTGAAACTGGGGTGCTGAGCAATGAAATGAGGGTGATGAGTACAGAAATGGGGATGCCGAGCATCAAAACGGGTAGAAGGGTGTTAGAGAGCCTCTGCATTGGCCACAGCCCAAAGGACCCCCCAGGCAGCTGGCAGGGGAAGGGGCTGGGAATGGGGCAAACAGAAAATCCCAACCCGATTCATGGAGCAAACTTCCCAGGCGCAGCCTTTGTCTGCTGCCTTTCAGCGTGCACATGGCAACGGCGCTCGCCCAAAGCCATTTCCTCCGGGCACAGCCAAGAGCAAGGCGAGGTCCCCACCGTGGCACAGCCACCTCAAGCTCCTCTGTGTCCCTGCGGCAGTCTCCACCCCAGCCAGACCTCTCTGGGAGTCACCTCCCGGTGCTACAGGCATCTGGGCTGATCCTGTGCTCCCAAGAGATGCTGTCAGAGCAGAGGACACGTATGGCACGTATGGGTGGCATGAGCAATATGGAAAAAGTTGCTGACTCTGCTGCCCATCCTGCTGGCACGGGCCAGGCACATCCTCAGTCTCTGCCACTTTCCACACAAACTTCTGCTGTTTCCCTCTCTGGGGCCTGAAGTGGTGGGACAAGCTCTGAGGTGTCTTGTGGCAGTTGGAAACCTAACAGCACTTCCAACACATAGCCCAGGCAGATTAGGCAAGGTGCCAATCTGCCTTCAGACAACAATGAGAGCAATTAATGGCAATTAGCAGCAATTAACAGCATTGCCCCTCTCTGCACACGTTAAATAACTCATCCTCCCAGAAAGGAAACTGCATTTTAAGGGGTTTCTGTGTAAGGTCAGGAGGTCTCTGGCAGGACAAGGGGTGGGTATTTCCCTCCAGCCACCCTACTCCCTCCAGCTGGGCAGGACACCGGAGCTGCCCATGAATGAGCTCACATTGACACTCTGGGCAGTAAATGGGGCTGAGACATCCCAAAGCCAAGCAGGGACTTTTCTCCAAAGCCCTGCTGCTGTGGGGACTGTGGAGGTTGTGGTTTTCCAGGAAAGCTGAACTGAGCATTCCCATGCCGGGATGAAACCGCTGGTCCCCCTCCCACCACACACAGCAGCAGGTCCTCAGCAAAGGAACCTTGGATTTGGAGCCTCCCAAACCTGCCTCAGGATACAGCCAGCATCACATCCCCAAAAAGCACATCTCCATCCCAGCACCTCCTTCTGGGCTTTTGGCCCCAGGGTGGGAGATGGGATTTCGGGGGCTGTGGGAAGCTCCCCAGGAGGAGCAGGGATGTGGCACACAGGGATGTGCTGCTCTCTCCAAGGGAGGACTGACTCTAGTGACCACTTGAAATCAATGGAAAACATCCCTGGAATTTGGGTGGGACCCTGGGGGGAAACTCCAATCTAAATGAGCACCCCATCCTCCCCACGCCCACCTGCTCCTCAAAGGGCTTTTTTTTCCCGGTTGAGAATGATATCCCTGGAATAGGGCTGGCGGCAGACACTAACACCCAGCTGGCATTCAAAACATCCCCGCAGCAATCAGCTGAAGGATTTCAGGAGCCATCCTGCTCAGTCACATAGAAAAGACCTCTGAGATGATCCAGTCCAACCACTACGGCCATTAAAGCCTGTCCTGAAGTGCCATGTCCAGTCATCCTGCTGCCCTGCCAGCCTGATGTCCTCCCCAGCCTCCCACCACTGCCAGGGCTCGGGGTGCTTTCCCAGGGCAGCAAGAAGCTGGAAAGGGGCCGTGTTTTCCAGCTTTGTTCCTGAACACTGGACTGCCTGTCCCATCTGCTCCGGCTTGTGACCGCCGGTTGCTCAAGAGCTGCCCAGGTCGGCAGCAGAGTTTGCTTACTAACAACAAAAAAAAAAAAAAAAAAAAAAAAAAAAAAAAAAAAAAAAAAAAAAAAAAAAAAGAAATAACTTAAGGTTACAATTTCATCCCGAGGCCAGCCCGAGGAAGGGCTTTGGGAATGGGAAAGCTGGGTGTCAGGAAGTGGAGGAGGAAAAGAGGGAATGAGGAGCTGAGCCGTGGCCCCTCCGCCACCACCGCTCCCTCCCCGCTGACCCCGAGCGGAGAGGGGGAGCCAGCCCGGGGCGCCTTTGCTCTGCTGAACGGCAGTGGGAAGCGCCTGACTCATGCATGCCTCTGGCTGCTGGGGCTGAAAGAAACCCACCGAGCAGATGGCTTGGCCGGAAAGGGAGAAAAGGCAGCAAAAAAAAAAAACCACCCAGCAAACGGTGGAAAGAAAGAAAAGCAAAGTCTGGAGCTGCTGGGAGAGCTAGGATAAAGCTGGGGGCTGTGAGACCCACCCAGAGCTGATGGTGCTTGGGTGGTGAGAGCAGCCTACCTCCAAAACCAGCAGCTACTCACTTTGAGCTCTGGGGTGACACAGATTGGGCCCCCCCAGCAGCAGTTTGAGTGGACATTTTGACTGCTCAAAACTACAAAATCATCCTGGGGTGTTTTCAGGGCACCACAGCCCAGGGCAGCAGCCAGTGGAAAGGCTGGAAGCTGAAATGTTCCCCATGTCCCCCTCAGTGGGGTTTGTGAAGCAGCACCCTGCACTCCAGGGAACACAGAGCCCTCCCCCCTCCCAGCACTGCCAGGTTACCTCGCTGCCTCTGCCAGGCCCCCACAAAAGGCCCCAGGCGTCCAGCCAGCTCACACTTCTGTGCCCAGGGGCCATTGTCACCTGCAAGAGAAAGAAATGTCCCCATGAGTGACACCAGGAGACGCCCCCACAATGAGGCAGGGAGCAAGGACAAGTGACTCCCTCATACCTCTTTCCCAGCCCCATGCTGCATTCCTACATCAGCAAGAGCCTTTTATTTCTAAACGTTTCTTTGCCTGGCCAGGGCTGCCCAGGTGCTGGGCGTGAGGGGGACACAGCTGCCACCAGCTTTGGTGTTAATGAGCGGTTCCTGTCCTCAGGAGCAAGACATCCTCATTAGGCAGCAGCTGAGAGAGAGCGGATTTGGGCCTCTTAATGAGTGAGGATTTGTGTTCTAATTAGGCACGGCCCTGCCGGTTCAGCCAAAGGTGGGTGACAGGGACCCAGTAGAGCAGCCACAGCAGCCCAGGACCCCTGTCCCCAGCATGGGGTAGTTCGGCCATGGCTGCTGATCACCCACCCACAGAACAGCCAAGAGCACGGAGGGAAGGGGACAAACAGAGGTCCTGACCCCCACCCCCTTCCCCTGCATGTCCCCGGGGCTGGCGCCAGTGCAGCCACCAGTGTCACCTCCAGCCAGCACGGCTGCCTGTTCCTGCTGTACCTGTGAACCACAGCAGAGTGCTGCCCTTGCCCTGGCTGTCGGCCACCTGCTTTATCCACCCTACCAAGGCGTCCATCTCGCTCAGGGCAGCTCCGTAGATGCCTGAGGCAGACGGTGGCAGCGAGGGCACCTCCAGTGGGACGTGCATATGGGCCAGTGCCAGGTAGAGGAAGAAGGGGCGGCCGCTGTCACTGTACAGGGAAGACAGGGAGGGCATTCAGCTGGGTCAGGGGAGGGGAAGAGCAGCAGGAGGTCACTGGGGTGGTGGCACTGCTGAGGCTGGGCACACAGACCAGTGGTCCTTCTTTCCAGGAGCTCTGCAGCCACCTCAGCCTCTGGCGCAGCTCCTGGGGGAAGAACCAACCTCAGCCAGTTGCCAACTCTGCAGGCACCCCCTCTCCTTTCAGGGGGGCTGCTTGGCTCAGTGTGGGCCGCTTCTCCTGCTAACCCTCCCCTCATTGTCCATAGTCCTCCCATTTGGGACAAGCCTGCCCCTTTCTCCATCTCCAGTGGCATGCCAACCACCAACCAGACACCCTGCATCACCGCACCCCTGGCACCCACCTGCCTCCCTCCTCTCTCTCTCCAGGCCCAGTTTTATAGAATGGTTTGGGGTTGGAAGGGATCTTAAAGATCATCCAATTCCAACCTCCCTGCCATGAGCAGGGACACCTCCCACTAGCCCAGGCTGCTCAAGGCTCCATCCAACCTGGCCTTAAGTACCTCCAGAGGAGGTGGCATCCACAACCTCTTTGGGCAACCCACTGCAGTGTCTCACCACCCTGAGAGTAAAGAACTTCTAATGTCTACATCCACTCTTCTCTCCCTCTCCAGCAAGCTCTTGACCCCAGCAGTGGTTTCAGCAGTGGGTGAGGAGCAGCAGCAGGAGGAGGCAGCCCCCGACCCCGAGCAGCCCTGGACAGGGACCGCGGCACGTTCGCCCGCCCACGCTGCCCGCTGCCTGTTTGCCTCCAACCCACCAGAGGACACGTCCTGTTTTCTTGTTTACAGCTATATTTATCTCCTCCAACCAGGCCTGCTCTTCCTCAGGGACCTCTGAGGGGAAGGGTGGGCTGGGGAGCAGCCAGGAGAGGCCGGATCCCAGGGACGTGCCCCATGTGGCGCAGGCGCCCGGGCCTGGCCACCCCATCTCTGCCTCCAGGAGCTTTCGGGGCCCCTCTGACGTGCATTTTGGCACTTCCTTCCTTTACCCAGCACCCACCTGGAGATGGAAAATGAGTAAATCCCATCCTGTCTGGACCTGCCACATCCTTCCCCAGCAGTGCTGGAGCTCAGCAAAGGGCTGCGTGTCCCCAGCACCCTGCCCAGCCCCGGCGAAACACTGTGGGCTGGGGGAGGTGCTGAGGCTTCCCCTGCAAATTGTTGTTGCAAAAGGCTATGTGGCACCTTTCCCCTTGGCATGGCAAAGACCCTGGTGTGTGGAAAGCTGCTTCTCTCAGCTCACATCCCCCACCCAGGACTCCACCATCCAGATGGGTTCATGACCACAGCGCTCAGAGCGTGTGAAAAGGCCACAAAGAGGCCAGAGAGGGTCATAGGAGGGCCATAGGAGAGGTCTGGAGACCTCTCCTACAAGGACAGGGCTGAGAGAGTTCAGCCTGGAGAGGAGAAAGCTCTGAGGAAACTTTCTTGTGGCCTTTCAGTACCTGAAGGGGCTACAAGAAGGCTGGAGAGGGACTATCTGAAAGGGGCTGTGGCAAGAGGGCAAGGGGCGATGGTTTGAAACTAGAGCAGGGAAGATTTTTTAGGAAGAAGTTCTTTACTCTGAGGGTGGTGACACTGGAACAGGTTGCCCAGAGAAGTTGTAGATGTTCCCTCTCTGGAAGTTTAAGACCAGGATGGCTGAAGCCTTGAGCAACCTGGGCTAGTGGAAGGTGTCCCTGCCCAGGGTGGGCTTTGGAACTGGATGATCTTTAAGGTCCCTTCCAAACGGAAGCCATTCCATGATTCCATAATTCTATGTCAGTTGAGAATCGATCAAACTTTTAATCAATAACTTAAGACAAATGACCCTGACTTCTGCTCCCATATTTGCTGTGCACTAAGCATCCCGGGGCAGAGCCAAGTCTCACCACCATGAATTGCTCAAGCTTGACACGACTGGTTAACAAAACACTGAGATGACAAATCCAGTGTTCTTTTGTTGCCCTGTAATGAATGAGTCAGGCAGAGGAGAACTGGAATAAGCCATCAAAGAGAAGGAGAGAAAAGGCAGGCACCTGCTTAATCCTGTTCTCTGTGAACGCAGATAACCCCAAAGCACTACTGGGAGTTTAAAGGCTTTTCCTATTAACCCAGAGCTTACACTCTTGGGTTCACAGCCTCAGAGCTGCCTCACAGACAGGGCTGGGGGTTTGCACAGCAGGAGGGACCACTCACTGCTCGGGTACCCTCCCACCCTGTGACAAGCTGGGACACCCTGACTGTGCCATGCTGCCACCAATTCTTGGCACTCAAAGGAGATAAACAGCAGGTACTGCGTGCACAAAGCAGTACCCAGACTTATAAGGAGACATTTCCCCACTGTGCCTCATTTTCTTCCTCCATTACCCAAACTTTTCCCCAAGCACACCCTTTCCTGGCTCAGTGTTGTGCCAGGATGTGGGTACAGGACAGAGATGCCTGGCAGCACTTCCGTCCCAGCTGCAGGGAGTGTTCTGCAGAGTCACAGCTCAGGATCCACCTGCAATGGGGATTAACATCACACAACCCAGCACCAGGGCTTTGGGGGCAGTATCTCAGGGAGACACTTTGCTCCTTGGGGAAGGACATGCCCTGGCTCCTCACCTCCCCATGCAGGTGGGGAAGGCAGACCCTGAACTGAGGGATCCCAAAGCATTTTGTCCCCACAATGGATCAAACCCCACATACAGGACAGGTTTAAATGCCTCTGGGTGATGCTCTGGTACCACTACCAGAGCTGCTGTGAGCACTCATTCAGCACCCACAAACCCACCAGCACCTCCTGCCCACAAAGGCAACTCCAGCAGCCTGCTGCCACCTCACCCTGTGTCTCCATGTCTTTGTGATGGAGGGATGGAGGAGAGAAGGTTGGCAGCATGTCCTTCATTCCCCCTGGTATCTCACCGCATATTACCCCCAGGAAGGAGGCCCAGCCCAGCTCAAAGGCTTTGACCTGCCTTGTGGTGGTGGTCTCAAACACACACGACTCCTTAGGAGCAGATGCACCCAAAGGCTTCCACGCTGGTGACAACCTTGGTGGCTTTTCCCTTCTCCAGTGGTCTGGGAAGCCAAGCCACGGGGACCCCAGATCTGCTTCCTAAGGCAGCACCCATCCCCCACAGCACTGCACCAACAGGATGCAGAAGGCTTGCAGTGACTCAGGAGCTCTCCCAGTGAAGAGGACAGGGGAGCAGTGACCCAAGAACTCTGGTGGAGGGGACAGGGGACAGTGGGTGACATCTCACCTGGCCCGCCGGATGAAGTGTGCTGCCTCCCGGGCGTAGCGCGCTGCCAGGCTGCTGAGGTTGGCAGGCTGCTGGACGATGGTGACGTTCTCAAAGAGAGGAAGGGCCACCTCTGTGTAACAGTCCCTTCTTGCCACCCTGCTGGGAAGAAGCCACCCCACACTCATCACCTGGTGTGACAGCAGACCCAGAGCCTGGCTGTTCTGGCTTTGCAGAAAGCCAAGGAGGGCAGAAGAGAAGGGATGATGCCAATGTCCCGATGGCAGAAGGCACTCCAGGGACTGACCCACCTCCCTGCCCTCACCCTGCTGCAGGGTGCACAGAGGGAAAAACAGGTGCATGGAGCATAAGGGGAGGTGACCACAGCAAAGGGCAGGGGACACCAGTGCAATACCCATCTCCCAGTGCCACCACTCAATGCCCCCCACATCCCTGTACCTGGCAGCTGTGCCATGCTGTGGGCAGGGCGGGCAGGGAGGCAGGTTGTAACCAGGGGTGTCCGTGCAGCCCATGTCGTGGCTGTAGGGGATCCCAAAGAAGTAATCAAAGCCTGAGGGGCAAGTGAGGGTGTCAGCAGGGACAAGGTGACCAGGAGATGCCCAGTTTGTCCCCACCAGCACAGCCCTTACCACGGAAGCTGGGGTGATGGCGGCCGTGGTGCCCCAGGTGCCACTTGCCTGCATGGAAGCCACAGAACATCATCTCAGAGGATAACTCAGCTACAGCCACCACCACCAGCCAGCACCCACAAGGCTCCTGCACTGCTGGGGACTTTAATCTAGCAAGAAAAGCTACTTGTTTGTGTTGGCCATGTCTCCAGAAGGCCTTCTGCTTCTGCAGAAGCTCAGAAGAAATGCAGAAGGTGTCTCCTGCCTGTGCAGAGCCACTGCTCCCAGCCTGAAAAGGCTCTTCCATGCATTTGTGTTCAGAGGAGCTTTCCAATCCCTCCCAACCAACCAGCCTCATCCTCTGACCTCCAGCACATGCTTGCTCCCACTGAAAGTACTCATCCAAGAGGGAGAACTGCAAAAGCTATGGGGGAAAGGAGAAACTGAGAGATTTTCTGCAGGCACAAAGGACTGGCTGCCAGCTAGGGCTCGGGCAAGATGAAGGGATCCATGGTGACAGGAAGGTACCCAAAGCTATGGGGCCAGTGGCACTCACAATCCCAAGGGGTGGGATGCAGGAGGGCAGAGCTGCTGTGCACTGTCAGGTTTACTAAGGCAAGCCCAGCATGTTCCTTGTGAGGTGAAGCAATTAGAGCTTGAGTGGGGAACTGGGGTGGGTCTGCATTTCAAGCATCATGTTTGAAAGCAAAGATTTTTAAACTTGGGATTGCAAAATCCAAGGGGAAGTGCAAAATCTGCCCCATGCGATCACAGGATCATAGAATGACAGAATGCCAGGTTAGAAGGGATCCTAAAAACCATCTGGTTTAACCTTTCTGGGTGACAGTGGAGTTGAAATGAGCTGGCCCAGCACCCTGGCAAGCTGAGCCTTCAAACTGTCCAATGTAGGGGAATCCATCACTTCCCTTGGGAGATGCACTGGTCAGGGCACACCTTGAGTGCTGTGTCCAGTTCTGGGCTCCTCAATTCAAGAGAGATGTTGAGATACTGGAATGTGTCCAGAGAAGGGCAGCAAGGCTGGTGAGGGGCCTGGAGCACAGCCCTGTGAGGAGAGGCTGAGGGAGCTGGGGGTGTGCAGCCTGCAGAAGAGGAGGCTCAGGGCAGCTACCTGAAGGGAGGTTGTAGCCAGGTGGGGTTGGGCTCTGCTGCCAGGCAACCAGCAACAGAACAAGGGGACACAAGTGCCAAGGGAGGTCTAGGCTGGATGTTAGGAGGAAGTTATTGCCAGAGAGAGTGATTGGCATTGGAATGGGCTGCCCAGGGAGGTGCTGGAGTTGCTGTCCCTGGAGGTGTTGAAGCAAAGCCTGGATGGGGCACTTAGTGCCATGGTCTGGTTGCTTGGCTAGGGCTGGGTGATAGGTTGGGCTGGGTGAGCTTGGAGGTCTCTTCCAACCTGGTTGATTCTATGCTTCTATGATTCTATGATTCCAACCTCTCACTGCTCTCATGGGGAAAATTTTTCTTCTGGAGCCCAATGGGAATCTCCCCAGCAGTAACTTGTTCCCATCACCTCTTGTCTTTGTCATGGGACTGTTGTAAAAAGGGAGTCTCCATCCTCCTGGCAGCCACCCGTTATGCACTGGTCCATGGTGATAAGGTCTCCCCTAATCCTTCTCAAGGCTGGACCAACTGAGCTCTCACAGCCTTTCTAGACCCTCCAGGCTTCCCTTAACTGCCAGCGTTTCACCTAACTCCCTGTGGTGCCTCCTCAGCAGGGGTTGGAGATGGGCATATTTGCCCCCAACCCCACTATCTCCCCACCCTTGGCAAGGCAGCTGTTACCTATAGCCCCTGTGCTGTACCCAGCCTCCCGCAGGACCTCGGCCAGGGTGGTCTCATTCAGGGGCAGGCCACCAACTGAGGTGACAGCAAAGTTGTGGGTGACTCCGTTGCGTGCCCCAAGACGTCCTGTCAGCAGAGATGCACGGGATGGGGAGCAAGTGGATGCAGCTGAGTGGAAGTCCACAAACCTGGAAAACGAAAGGAGCCTTCACCAGCAAGCCCCTGCGTGGACCAAAGCTGCCTTGTCCCTTCCTGCTGCCCTGCATGCATCCCCTTCCACCCCAGAGAGGAGGGTCTGGAGTGGGGGATGAAGCTTGCAGGTCTCAGTGGGGACAGACAGATGGTGCCAGGCTCTGGCCACCCTCCCAGTGCAGCCAGTATCACATCAGTGACACCCCTCTGCCTGCCAGTTCCAGGGGAGTGGACTCCCCTTTGCTGTGGGACAGAGTAACTCGGGATGCTTGAAGAGGGTCAGGGAAGGGGAGCAGACATTACCTTGTCCCTTCAGCAGCCAGCTCGTCCAAATGTGGGGTCTCCTTTGTCTCTGCCCAGTTGGCCCCCAGATCTCCCCAGCCCACATCATCTGCCAGGATGACAATGAAGTTGGGCTGCCTGTGTGCCACACATGGAGCTGAGAAACCCACCAGCACCACAGAGAGCACCAGCACTGCCCACGACCAGGGGTTCCCCATGGTGCCACACATCCCCTCCCCGCCACGCTGGGGCATTGGTGGCTTTGCCTTCCCCAGACTGCCTCTGTGGTGTCCCTGTGGGTGCAGCTGAGCTCTCCACAGTGATGCAAACGTCCCCTCCTTCGCTGCTCCCTCCAGGCCAGGTCAGGGAGCAGGAGGTTCAGGTTTGCTCTCTTGGCTACTGGTGGAGCTGCAACACCTCCTGCATCCTTCACACTCAGGCACAGCTGATATTCCTGAAATCAGCAGCAGCAAAGGTGTTATTCTTGGAAGTCAAAAACACCCTTTGAAGTCACTGTCGCTCTATTTTTAACTTTCCTTCCTTCCTGCTAAAAATCTAATTAGACACCAGACCAAAGTGGTATTTTTCCCTCCAGAAGTGTGTTGGATCTGCTGCAGCAGCTCCTCTCCCTTCGCCGCAGCCTGGGGGATGTTCACACACAACAAACAGCTCTTGCCCTGCAGACCACACTCCTCAGCTGGCTGAGGCCCTGGCCTCCTTCCTTCAGGTGGATCAAGAGCTGCTGTGGCTCTGCTGGCAGCTGCTGGTCCATCCTTCACCTTGCATGGCTACAGCATCCCCTGTGCAAGAGAAACAAGACACAATCAGGACCTGCCAGAGCTCTCCTTCACCCCAGCCTGGGGCAGAATGGTTTGTTCAGGCATCAAGGCTTTGCCTTTCAAGTTGTACTATTTGCTGCCTGGCTCATGATGGCTCAGCTGGAAGACCTGGAAACAAGGAGCATCCCTTTCCTGCATTCCCAGCTTATGTTGGCATGGTCTCTGCAGTGCTGACATCCCTGGGGAGCAGGACTGCTCCCTCCTGCCTGGTGCACAGCCCTTGGACAGGTGGAGTGTGCAGAGTCTTGCCTTCATCTGTACAAACTGAGAAGTTTCTAGAGCTCATCTTTAAAATTAGTTCTGCTCACCTTGCCCCACTGCTGTCCATGGGTCAGAGCAGGCAGCAGCCCAGCTGCCAACCACCGGGGGGTTGTCCCAGAGGCAAGAATGCAGGAATTCAGGTGAAGCTAGAAAGGAGTAAGCCCCAGAAACACCTGGCCTTACAGGACAAGCACATACAGGCCCTTAGGGCAGGATTTGGCCTCCAGAGATGGAAAGGGTCAAGGACAAGCACTCAAAAGATCAGTGGTGGAGATGGGGTTGTGAAATACAACATCTTGAGCACAGTCATGGCCAAAGGGAGATGAAGCTGCAGAGATCTGCCAAAACCACGCTGAGCCCTGCATGAGGAGCTCTGCACTGGCTGTGTAGATGGCACAGGACCTGCTCCTAGATGGGAATGGCCTGGGGCCAGCAGGACCCAGCTGGGACCAGTACTGTGGCAAATTTCTGCAGTTGGTACCAGCAACCTTGGGGGAGGAATGTGGCATAGAGAACACAGCTCCCGTGGGATGGTCAGCACGGCTCAGCAGGACAGCATCCACAAAGACAAAATGAGAGGGTGAGGAGAGAGAGGGATACTGGAGAATAAAAAAGGAGGAGATGACAGGGGGAGGCAGGAGAGGGAATAGGACGAGCCCCGTCTGCAGGCCAAGAGGTTTGCAGCTGGCACAGCAAATTATTCCCAGGTTTTGCTGTTCACATCTTTAAAAGCTTTGGGCTGTCACTCGGGGCAGCAGCTTCAGAACTGTTGGCGCAGCACTGCGGGGATGTGACTTCTTCAGAATTCATAGCCCAGAGCAGCCACTTACAAACGTCCAGCTCGGGGCCTGGAAGCTCTTGGTACATTAATTAACGGGGTGGGATGTGGTGGGCTGAGCTGGTAGGAGGGGGCTGAGCCATGACAGAGGCTGCCCAGCTCTGCCCAATCAAAGCACATGAACCCTGCTCCTGTTTCTGCAAACCATAACTGCAAACTCACAACTCACTCCCCATGCCCTGAACTGGCAAACAGCAACAAGAATTGAGACTGCATACCTGGGCATGCAGTTGGATCGTGGCTAAGTCCCTTTCATTTTCCCAGAGAAGATGTCCTCTGCAGTTTGTTTGGAAAGCCCTTGGGTTTGTTTTTTTTAATGGAAGAGGTTTGAATGAGCAGCTCTGCCTCAGTCCAACACCTTCATGCAGGAGCTGGGCACAGCTGGACCAAGGAAAGCATGGACTTGAGATATCATCTTCATAGGAACAGCCTGGACTAACCTGAGCATGGCTAAGTGTGACCTCAGCCCTATGTCAGCCCTCTGCAGAGGAGTGGAGCAGGAGACCACCCTGCACTGGAATCGGTTTGGCAACAAAAAAAGAAGGGACAAAGTCCAGCTGAGCCCCATGTAACCATCCCAGCTGAGCTGTGCCTAGGGTGGGTGGTGCTCACCCTTTGCAGGATGCAATCCTACCCCTCTGGTACCTTCATCAACATCCAGCTGCTCCCACCAGCAGATCCTGGGCCACTTTCCCAGGCTGAATGCAGTCCCTCAACTCCCAGCCTCCTGGAGCATCCTCCATGCAGCATCCTGTCCCCAGGGGGTGGCCCTGCACCATGCGACTTGCACTGGGGACCCTCATCAGCACCTGCAGCCACCCAGAAGAACTGAGCAACACCCAAGGGAGCTGGACCCACAAAGCTCTGTCACTTCAGGCAGGGACACCAGGATGACACAGTTAAGAACAACAATCAAAAGTGTTTTCAAAGGACACTTTCTTCTCTCTAAATTACAGGGGAGTGTCATCCAGGGCTGAAATTTATGCATTAGAGTCAGAGGAAACTTCTTGATCTCTGATGCTCAGAGGCCACTTGAAGGAGAGTCCACAGAAGATGGGACGCGCCAGGGCGGCTCTTGCCAAGCTCCTGCAGAACCATCCTCATCATCCACAGCAGGTCCAAACCCCAGTGGAGCATGAGGCTGTCCTTTGGCACCAACCCCAGTGCTCTCCTCCAAGATCCTTGGCAGAGGCGCCTCTCTGACCCTTTGATCTTGAATTGCTGGGCGAGTTCGGGCTGTGCCGGCTCTGTCCCTGCCACACGCTGTGAATGTCCTCCAGCAGCGCCAAGGTGCCCACAGGGAGCCTGCCTGGGATGAGCCCTGGGCCCTGCTCACCCTGCTCAGCAGCACCTCTGCTCTCTCATCACACTGCTGAAGGACTATCTTTTAGCTCTTTTCCCAAAAGATAAGGGACTCAGAAGATCTTCCCCCAGGCTGACTGTGGTGGGAACATGGCTGTTCACAGCATCACAGGGTACCAGGATGTCAGGGGTTGGAGGGGACCCAAAGAGATCATCTAGTCCAACCCCTCTGCCACAGCAGGACCATACAACCTAGCACAGGGCACACAGGAACACATCCAGACAGGTCTTGAAAGGCTCCAGAGAAGGAGACTCCANGCTGTTGCAGCAGCTTGCTTCATGCCAAGCAGGAAATGCTGCACTGGTGGTTACAGCTTGATGAGCTGCCTGCCTGGGCAGAATCGAGGAACCAATGCCTCCAAGCTAACCAGTACCATGCTCCTTGCCACAGTGGTGCTGGGCATTGCTCAGACCTGGCCTTCACAGCACACACCTTGCACCAGGCAAGACTCAAACAAACAAAGTGCATTGCTGCCAGCCAGACAAGGCGTTTCCACAGAAGGAGGGAGAAGTCAAAACCAGATAAACCAGTTCAGAATAGCCCCAAAGCCTCTCCAACCAGCCCTGCTCAGTGCTGGCCTCAGGGCAGGGGAGATACCACCTGGATTTGGGGATGCCACCCCTTGGCTGTACCAGCAGCAAGCAGCCATGGTTACCCACCCAGAGCTGGGAGTATCTGCCCTGTATTTATTACACATTAACCAGAAGTTTACAAATCCTGGGGCCAGCATGATCATTTTCACATTTTTCACATTCTTTCACATTTTCACGCCTGCTTGGAGAGCAAAGCAGCAGCCAGAGCCCAGAAAAACCTGCTGCCCTTTGAAGCACACCCAGCTGTGCTGAGCTGTCCCCTGCTGCCAACGCCCAGAGTGCCACAGCTCTGATCTCCTGCCCCAACCCCCGGCGGCGACCCTGCTCTCCTGCTGGAAGTCCTGCAGGCATCCCCGTCCCAGCTGTGAGCAGCCAGGAGATAAGGAGACAGTAGGAATGAGAAATCCAAACTGGAATGGGTACCCAGTGCTACCCCAGGGCCACTCTGGGGGCTCCCAGCATCACCCCTCGTGCCAGTCAGGGTCAGGGAAACTGAGGCAGGCAAGCAGAGGTTGTTGCTGAAGCTGAGTGCTGAGCGTGTGGCACAGGATGGTCATGGAATCATAGGATCACTTCAGATCACAGGCTCACAGGATGGCAGGGGTTGGAAGGGACCCAAGGAGATCAGCCAGTCCAACCTCCCTGCCAGAGCAGGACCATACAATCTAGCTCAGGGCACACAGGAACACATCCAGACAGGCCTTGAAAGGCTCCAGAGAAGGAGACTCCACAACCTCTCTGGGCAGCCTGTGCCAGTGCTCTGGGACCCTTCCAGTCAAGAAGTTCCCCCTTGTGTTGAGCTGGAACCTCCTGTGCTGCAGCTTCCATCCATTGCTCCTTGTTCTATCCCAGGGAGCAAGTGAGCACAGCCTGTCCCCCCATCCTGACCCCCAGCCCTCAGATATTTATAAACATTTATTAAATGCCCTCTCAGATGGAGAAGCCCTTGAAGATCATCCAGCCTAACCACCCTCTAACCCTGCCCAGCCTGGTGCTAACCCACGTCCGTCAGCACCACATCTCTGCAGCTTTTAAACACCTCCACAAGCTGTGATTCAGCCACCTCCCAGGGGAGCCTGCTCCAGCGTCTGACAACTCTTCCAGCAGAGAACTTTCTCCTAAGACCCAACCTCAACCTCCCCTGCTGCAACTCGAGGCCATTTCCTCTCCTCCCCGCAGTGTGGCTCACGGTGTTGATCCCCAGCCCGGCCAAGGGGATGCCCAGCCACATCCTGGAGGGGAGGGATGGTGTCACATCCCAGCAGCAGTGAGTAAAAGCCTCATGTTTTGTTTGCAGCCTAACCACACACAGGCTTTATTTTCGACTCCAGCATCGCCGAGGGCAGCAGGTGCCTTGCCTGGGGTTTGCCTGGGGGCAGGGGCTGCAGGAGCTCTATGCCTGCCCTGTAGGCCTCCTCCATCCCCAACATGTTTACCAGCCAAGCTGCATTCCCGCTACAACTGTGCTCACAATGCTCTGAACGCAGTCAAGACTTTATTCCAGGAAGAGGTTTTCTACTGGAATGGTTTATTCCAGTTCCCTTAGCAGAGTAAGCAGCACCGACAAAAAACATACTTCTGCAGATTGCCCAGGACCTCTGCCAGCTCCCGGGACAGGAGAATGTTTTTCACCCATCTAACTGCTGGGTCTTTCAGAGAAAACATTACACATGCCGAGCAGGGCTGGGTGAACCCCGGCAGAATAAATGAACTGGAAGTCCCTGACCCATCCGGCGGCAGCCGCAGCGAGCGGGGCCCCAGCTCCCTCTCTGCCTGCAGCCCGCCCTGTTTTTCCAGCTCCAGGCTGATTTATGCCCACAGATGGATGCTTGCTTTCCTTCCCGATGCTTTACAGAGTGCTCAGACACCAGCCGCACACTTCCCCATGAAGATGGAGAAGCAGGGCAGGGTGTGAGCCGCTGCCAGGCACCGGGCAGACCCAAAATGGATGTGCTGGGGCAAAGCGTCCTGGCACGACACAGCCAAGTTCTAGCCAAGGCTGGGCTGCAGCAGGGGAAATCCCCTCGAAGTGGGCAAACAACGTGGAGGAAAAAAGGACCTTATGGTGGAGCTGGGAAGCCTTGGGCTGCTCTGTCCCTCTGATGGGGCCCCTTCAGCTCCCATGGTTCCCCAAAGCCTTATTGCACTTGGAAAGCCTGAAGGAAAGGAATGAGAAGGTGCAGCAGAGACAGATGCAAAGTACTGACAAGAAATACCAAGGAGTAAATCGCCTTTGTTTTTTTTTCATGCCAAAGATATTTGCATTCTTATTTCTCCCCTGGAGGCACAAACCTCTTTTGTTGTCCCACAACCACTTGCACTGTCGCTGCCAGGAAGAATTACAGCTCAGGGAGGGTGATCCATGCTCAAGGAAGAGCTTGTGTAACGGGACATCAGCTCTCCCAGACCCAGACAAGGTGTTGGCCCAGGATCCCTACCCCTGAGAAGCAGAACCCCTCGAAGGAAAGGGTTTCCTGCAGGACAGTGACTTGACGCTCCCCAAGGACATAACAGCACAGTCCTCATCACACCCCATGGCTCAGCACATGGAGCTGAGCTCGTTTAGGATGGGACTGTGAAGGGTGAAGCAGCTGCAACCTCCTTACAAGGACCAGAGCCTCAGCAGCTTGCTGGAGGCAGTGGCTGTCGGACCAGCACTGCCATGAGAACTCAGCAGCAGCTTTCTCCAAATCACCAAGTGAAAGCAGTGGATAATCTGCCTCAGTTCTCAGAAGATTCCAGAATTTTGCCCCCGCTACCTGGCATGGTCACCTCCCATTGTGACAAAAAAGCCAGAACACCAGGGAAGGGACTCCTGCCAAAGCAAACGCAGCAGCCCTTGAGCCCTTGCCGACAGGCGAGGCACCGAAGGAACATTTTAACCTAAGCAGTTTTTCCAGGAGCTAGGAACCAGAATGGTCAGGTTCCACTTAAACCCACCAAACTGTGCTGGACCAGCATGGGAGGGCAGGTGAGGAGGTCACTGCCCCACTCTGAGCCCTCTGCAGGCAAAAGTTGCTTTGCTCAGGAGTCCTGAAGCGCAGTCTGATGCTCCAAAACTTCTCCACCAGCATCTGTCTGTGCCCAGACAGCAGCAGGAGTGCCTGTGGCACAAGCAGCCACACAAATGCAGCACTGCCAGGTTTATCCTCTTTCTGTACTGATTTCAGGGAATTTTAGAGGAAAGCCTAAAGCAGACATTGCTTTAGTTCCATCCTCCTTGGCCAGGCACTGCTGGGGAGGACCCCTGCCCTGTGCTCCCCATGGCAGATGTCTGACCCCTCAGCTCCCTCCCTCCTCCACCCATGCAGGTGGCAAGTAGTCCAGTTTGACTCACAAATTGCTGCTTTTGAAATTCCCAACATAAAGCAGATGTTTTTTCCCTAAATAAGCAACACCTGCCACATGCTGTGATGGAGCATGGTGGGGACCAGCACATGATGGCATCCTCAGAAATGGTGTGGGGGACTTCGGTGTGTGCTCAGCCCCATTCCAACTGCTCCAGTGTGTGCTCAGCCCCATCCCAGTGTCTCCAATGTCTGCTCAGCCCCATCCCAGCTGCTGCAGTCCCAAATGGAATGCTGGCTGCCTACTCTGCTGCAAGCCTGAACCCAACACTGCATCCTGCTGCTGCAGGACCAGGAGGGAGGCAGGCAGGCAGATCCTGGCTTCGCCACCCAGAGGGTCTCAAGCATGTGGGGAGAGAGACCTTTCCTTCACATCCCAACTTGCATCAACTCATCCCATTCCCATGAGGTGATCAAGGTCTTTCTGCAAACCCTTTGCACCAAAGGCGCACCAAGGGGGTCAGAACTGATGCAAGGAGGTGAAAGTGATGAGAGGATCCCAAATTCGGGGGGGAGACCCCAAACCTGGAAGCATTTAAGACGAGGCTGGATGGAGCCTAGAGCAACCCGGTCTAGTTTCGAGCAACCTGGTCTAGTGGGAGGTGTCCTTGCCCATGGCTGGGGGCTTGGAACTACATGCTCCTTAAGGTCCCTTCCAACCCAAACCCCTCTTGTGAGTCTGTGAAACCCTCAAGAGGCGAGGCGGGGACACTCACCCCTTTCTTTGCACCGGTTGAGTTTCTGCTGCAGCTGCTCTACCCGGCGACCCCCAGTCCGCAGCGCCCTCCCCGCAGAGCTCGGGCTGGACCGAACCGGCGGGGACCTGCTCCTCCCGGCGGTGCTCCAGCCCCTACCTCCCCCCACCCCTGGCGGGGTTTCGGGCTGGGGGCTGGGGGCGTTAGTTTTGGGTCTGCGGTAGCGGGGGAGTGTTAGCCCAGCCCGCTCCAGCAGGTGCCCGCCCGGGGCCGGGGGATGTTGGGAGGGGTACGGCGGTTCGAGAGAGGTTTGGTGTGGATTGATGTGGGGGGGTAACCGCCAGCACCGCCCCTCCCCTCACACGCGGTGCCGGCGCCGGCGCTGGGGCGAGCCGGGCCCGGGCGCGCACATGGCGCTGCGGAGCCGCCGGCGGAGACCGGCTGCAGCCGGTATATAAAGGGCTGGGAGCGAGCGCAGAGCAGCCGCCGCCGCGGGCAGCGGGAGCAGCAGCGGCCGGGGGCCGGCGGGCAGCGGGGCCGCCTACCTCTCGCCGCCCCGGGTCGGTTGCCCACCCCGTTGGGTTTCCCGGCCCGCTTGCTCACCCGCTTTGCCCCGGCCATGGGCAGCCCTTAAGCCCCGCAGCCACCAGCACCCAGCGCCGCCCGGTGAGTGGGCTCCGGAGCGGGGACTCCGGGGGAGGGAAAGTGGGAGGCTTTGTTTCCTATTTATTATTTTGAATTATTTTCATGATTTTTAATTTTTTTCCTCCTGCTTTTTGGTCCACCACCTTCCTTTTTTTTTTTTTTTTTTT
>WBNM01030250.1:0-19138 GCA_013399055.1 Ramphastos sulfuratus
AAACGGTTCCTTACTATTTACATATACATTCAGAGCTTGACAAATCCATCCTTCAAAAGACCCATATCGAGGCCAATAAAGATTATCGTGTCTTATCTTTTCCTCTGGCCATTCTATCATACAATATTGTATCATTTTCACTTTTAGTATATTCTGCATCTCTCCAATTAGAAATCATTACTCACAATGGACTATCAGGAGGTATTTTCAAAAATGCCTTCTTGCTCTCCTGTCCTTTGGGGCCCTTAGCCTTTCTGGCACCATGCCCCATCCTGAGGTTCAGGAGGTCCCCGTCTGAGTGCCTCCTGCCACCGATCCTCCCCTAATTCCAGAGGGGTCCAATCTGTCACCACACTCACTTCGTCTCTTCACTGGCCAGTTCCTTCATGGGAAGGTGGAAACATGGTTGGAAAGACTCTGCACTTGCTTCGCAACTCAGTTGCATCTAATTCATTGACATTGACTGACCTCTATTATCCCACCCAACCCCAGGCAGTGCTACTTGCCGTCTGGCCACTTCTTGCCTGGGTCTTCAGGCACTTAGAATTATGGGTACTTTAAGGCCGTTCCTTGGGGAACTCTTTTTCCTTGCTTCCACCTTAACTGTGTGTTTCATGCTCCTGGGTTTCCTGAAGATTACCAGACAGGCCACCTAAGGAGGTGGGAGCCTCCCTGTATGAGTCCCAGTCACCCAAGGGCAAGGAATATCATGGACGGGGTCACCAGGAATTGTTATAAATGATCTTAGGCACAAGCCAATTTGTACCAAAGACTATATGAAATTTGTTAAAGCAAAAGCAATCAGCGCTGGGCACAAGAGGAGTCTTCACTCTACCAACTCGTGCACCGAGTACACAACAGCCTCTCTTATTTATACATTCAGCTTATGCATATGTATCAAGTTTGTTGTAATTATGTAAACGAGTTCTTGGAATTCTTGCTGTGTCAGAGGTCTCCCCCGCGCCCGCGTCGTCTGGGCTGTTGGCGGTTCCCCGGGTCCCTCTGGTGGTCGATGTCCTCCTCTGCGTGTCCTCCCGACTCTCACCCCTGGCGCACGCGCAATAGAACTCCGTCACACAAGTCCCCCTCCCCCACAAGTGGCACAACCCCACTAGTTCCCGCGCTACTTCCCTATCTTAGGGAGGCACCTCTCTCCTTTGGTGTTACCTTACCACGAATCACACTCTCGTTTATCACAGGGTGCACTCGATTCCTCTGTTCATATCGCTGACAAAGATGTTAAACAGCACTGCTCCCTGCACTGACCCTTGAGGCATTCATTTCATTTCAGGCATTCAGGGCATTTAGAGACGAGGCAGCATCACTGAACACTGACGGGGCAGCACACGCCGCTGCACAACTCCACTAGCCGCAATTAAACACACGGTGGCAGCATGGAGCACCGAAGAGGCGGCACACGCCCCCGCACAGCTGCACTGCACACAATTAAACACACGGTGGCAGCACTGACCACTGATGGGGCACCTCCTGTCCCTGCGCACAGGAATCAACTCAGACGGGCTCTCCTCAGAGGTTTTTTTCCATCTAAATTTTAATCCATCCGACAAGACACAAAGGAAAATCCACTGTTCTAAATGTATATATACACACATTTCATATAATTCACAACCCTATGCGGCCTTACTTAGGATTTTATATGCTAGAAGCCTTTAAATATCGTAGAGAAGATACAGGGCGGGGGGTCATTTCTAAGTCTTTTTTACACGTAAATTAAAACCATTCTGCAATATCCACATTAAAATGAGAGCTTTCTCTTTGTTGGAACACCACACACTAACACAGGTTTTAATGCTTTTTAATCCCCTCCAAGAATTTTCAGGCATTTCAAACATTCAGGGTTGCAAGTGCCCTTTTAAGGAGGCTGCCCCCATCCCTCACTTACCTGCTCCTCTGCTGCATCATTACATCCCCCACCCCCCACATGGCATCATGGAAGGAAAGACAGAGACGGGGAGGGCTGACAGGCCATGCTCCTTTTTCTCCACCCAAGCCAGGGACATCCTTCTTGGTAAGATTTGCACCTTTGGCACACAGCTGAGCTTTTGCTGCTTTTCTCTGCTAGCAGTGCTGTTGCACAGGATTGCATCTCTGACTGTGTCAGATGCTCCCCAAGATTTACTACCCTGAGACCACCCTACAGTCACTGCATTTATCACTGGCAGTCACGAATCTCTTATGCCTGTTGCTGTGATAAATTAAACCATCAGATGGTTCCAGCTCTCTGAACCTGTGTTAGTACAAGTCCTTCTCAGGACACTGCAAGAAAAGAGAGACAAAGGTCAATTCTGTCCAATAGTTTGAGTAAGAGCCCAGGCACTCTTGGACAGGCAGCCGAAGGGATCTCACCCACGAGGTGAGATCAGACGTACACTGCAGCTGGGTGTTCTCAGGACCTGAGGAACCCTGGGTTTTACTGGGGGCCCTGGGAAGGAATTAGGCAGGACTGGGAGGTCACTGGGTATTACTGGGAGCCCTAGGAAAGGGTTTTGGAATTGCTGGGAGCACCAGGAGGGACTGGGAGGTCACTGAGTATTACTGGGAGTCCCAGGAAAGGATTTTGGAATTACTGGGATCACTGGGACTGGTTGTTACTGGGAGCACTGGCAGAGGTTGGGTAGTACTTGGTGTTACTGGTAGCATTAGGAAGAGAGTTTGGGATACTGGCAGGGACTGGGAAGTCACTGGGGCCACAGTGGGAGCAATGGCAGCACGGGGATGGAGATTTGGGGGTTACTAGGAGCACTAGGAGACGCGGGAGGGCACTGGGAGCACTAGGAAGGGAATTTGGAGTTAGTGGGAGTGACTGGGAGGACACTAGGGACATCCTGGGAGTGCACATAGTGTTACTGTGAGAACTTTGATGAGATTTTTGAGTTACTGGGAGCACAGCTGGGTCTGGGAAGGGATTTGAGTTACTGGAAGGGATTTGAGTTACATCCTAAAGTCTGAAAGTTAGTTGTGAGAGCCTTCCCATTGCCTCATGTTGGTGGGTTTCACATCTGAGCAGGGGTTGAGACATTCCAGTGACAGCCATGGGAGGGGCCTAGTCAGGGCACCTCCTGAAGTTGGGTTCCCAGATGACAAATCTGGGTTTGGGGTGATGAACCTTTGATGGGCTTCATGCCTCCCACAGTGGGCCTGGGAGTAGCTGGGAAGGTGTTACTTGGCTTTGCCCACCTGTCATCATCTATGTGCTCCTTTGTGATGGCCTTTTTATTGCTCCCCCAGACAAAGGACTGTTGTTTTCATTGTTGTTTTAAATCTACCCCAACCCAACACCTCTTAGAAAATCTCCAGCTAATGGAGAAGGCAACAGCATGACTCCTTAACAAGACAGGCTGCCAAGAGCATATTAAATCCTGCCTTCTGCTCTGTTCTTTTGCTTTTCATAGCACATTGGGCAAATCCATTTGATCTGGCCAGCAGGGAGTAAATTACAGAAAGTCAGTCATGGGTGTACCATGCCAACTATCTTTCATTTAGATGGCATCAGCACATGTACCTCTTCCCTCCTGAAAGACTGGCACATCTTAGGCCATTTTTATTTTCATTATTCAATACCTTCAGTGATGAACAGCCACCTAGTGCTGACACAAAAGCCCTGACAGGCTATGCTTGCAGAAAGGCACCATACACCACAACCAACCAGCTGGAATCAGTTCTGGCCCCAGTTCACTCACCTATGCATTCCTGTGAGAGAATTCCTCTGAGTACAGCACATGCATCTACCAGGGGACTCTGCAGAGCCACATCCCAAGATCCCACCAGTCTTCACCATGAACGTGCCTTGTCCAAATACAAGAAGGTTATATGAATTTTTTTCTTTTTTTTTTTTTCTTTCCCCACCACCCCCTGCAGTTTCTCCAGGTATGCACAAGGGTGGTCTTGCCTTAGGCGGGATTTATTAGGTCAGCTAGCAGTTCTCCAAAGCAATGCAGCAGCATCCTAAAAAAAGAACACAGGTGAAGAGCCTGTCAGCACCACTGGGCAATCCAGCTGGCAATAAACCTCAAGAAAAGATTAGGCTTAATAAGGTAAAGTATCAGTATTATAGCATAGCTGTCAGGCTACCAAAGAAGGTTTTTTTCACACACTCTATAGAGCAGATTCTCAGATGAAGTAATCAGTGCAGTCTACATTATCAGATTAAATTAAAGGCAAGTGAATTAAAGGAAGGTACTCATTTGCAAAGACCAAGAAATCCAGAGGGATTGCTGAAATTTGAATGGAAGCCAAGGAAACACAACATAGATAAAAGCAGAATGATGTGTATAAGAAAACGTTTTCTTGGACTGTTTTAATTACTGTTTTTAGGTTGCCTGCTGTCAAAGAAGACTTTAAGGTTATCAGTATTTTAATGCCTTAAAAATGCATTGATCAGAAGCACTGAAGAAAAAAAATTAACTACTAAGGAAGTAGATAACAAAAGGAAGTCATTTTGTGGTTATACAAGACAGTGATGATTGCATGCAGCTCTGGTCTCCTTGTGTTAGAATACAGTAAAACTGAGAAGGGTACAGAGAGGAGCAACAGGGACAAGCCACTTTATGGACTGTTGGATGTAGGACACAAGCACGAAGGGCAGACTGCATAGATTAGGACTCTTAATCCAGAAGACAGCCCTCTATAAAACTATGGGTGGCAAAGTGAGGCTGACTTCTTTTTGTCTGCACCCATGCAAAAGCTTAAGAAGTGTCAAACAGAACTAGGAGGCAGCAGATTCAGGACAAACCAGAGGAGTGCTGCTTCACAATGCGAACATATGGGAGTTCTTGCCACAAATACTGGATGCCAGGGGTGGTATTTGGAAGAGGAATCATTATTTACTTACCATGCATTTATACTCTTTCTTCCTGAGATGTGAGCCTCTTTTGCAGGAGAGATTTTATTATTTTTACTTTTCAGTCTCTAGTTAGGAAGATCATGACAGTGCATTTGCTTCTCTGGTATGTTCAGACTACCTGTGGAGTTACTGGTGTAGAATTAGATTTCAGTTTTTCTCATGAATTAACTCTTCAAAAACTAAGTTGGATGCCTGTGCTGTGCAAATGTAGAAGTCCTTGTGCAGGTGCACAGCATGCTGGACAGAACTATAGAGTGCTAAGATGGAGCAAGTGATCCCAGGCAGGCCAGTGTGATAACAAGAGAGCTACTGAGCATCTGTGCATTGCTCTTTTGAAGGCTCTCTATTCCAAGAGCTTTGTCAGCTCGTGTGCGATATGGCATGAATGCACAGAGCAAGTCTTAATCTAATGCTGAATATGACTCACTAAGCCCTTTCAGAAAACATGCAACTAGCAGCACATCATGAGCCTGTAACATTACCAAAACCTACAGGCTTTTCCTCCCCATGAATTATCTGAGAGGTGTCTGCATTTCAGTGCTCAGTTTAAGTCATCTGGCATGGGGACTCACCTTTCTGGGATATACTTAATAGAAAACAGATGTCGCATTTGAAAAAAAAAAAAAAAAAACACCACCAAAAAAAAAAAAAAAAATCTGTAAAGGAAAACCTAGAAGAAACAACAATGTAGCTTTTTTTCACACTGAGTAAATAGGGGAAGTTCAGATGATGACAGTTATCATGCTAAAGGGGCGCAAACGCTGCATTTTGTCTTTTGAGACTGGCTGGCTCAAAGGTGACTGGAAGGCGCAGGGCTTTCCAAACCATTCAGGACTGACAGTTGTAGATCACCTTCTTCATCATGAGGTTAAGGCACTCGCTCTTCCCACTGCAAATCCTTTGTCAGTACTTGTCACTTTGACCACTTTGTTGTCACCTCCTAGAAGTGCCTCTGCTTTCTTTGGCTACATGCATAAATGCTCTTCTCTGGCTATCTTGTAGTGCTAAAATCCGTCTTTTTCATGGGAGTAACACCAGATGATTTTAGCAAGCTTCAAGAAGACTACCATAGATATAAAGCACTTAAAGAGTTATTACCTGGATTTTGAGCAATTGCATACAATAACCTCTCAAAAAAAAAAAAAAAAAGTTATATTTGGACTATATTCCTGGATCTATTCGGGATATAAAACTATCAGAAATGTTTACAAAGTGTCAACATAAACGACAGACAATTTTCATGCTTTTTTTCTTGATATTAAAAACTAGTTTCTAATTTCCAGCCAAGGAAATATAAAACTTGGGGCAAATTTTGTGCATCTCAACAGTTGTGCTCTTCCTTCTTGTGGTTTGTCTCCTGTCAGGTAAAAGGAAACATGTAAGGATTATCACATATCAGCCCAACCTACTGCTTTACAGCACAGCCTGAACTGGGCTCTGACTTCTCATCTGATGCTTCCCCATCTAGTTCCTCAGGAGGAGTACAAAGCTATATATACAAATACACCACATAAATTAATCCAAGGAAAATGTTTCCATTTGCAGGTCACAGCCCTTGAACCAAAGTAAGCAGGTACTCAAAGATCCATTTGTCCTTAATTTCTTATCTGGACCTTCCAACTTTCCCTGAAACTGTAAGGTGGGAATCTTAAAACTGTCGTTTGAATTTATCTGTTTCTCTCACATTTGTATCCATTTACATTACAACAACTTAGGCAAATTCTTCAGATTTTAGGTTTAATAATTGAGTCATAGTTGTAATCATGATTTATTATATGGCTCCCAGAGTTACCTCCCCAGCACACTGCTATAGCTGTCGGTGTTAAGGCAGGCTGGGGTGTGTGCCTCTCTTTCAGGAAGTGCAAAGGTTATTTTCTTGTGGAATACTTCGAATGCTGAGCAGAGGACATTATTGGAACCAGCAGTGTGGCCAAGGCAGTTTATACTATCAGTGACTTTGAAAAAAAAGTCTTTATTAACCTCTAAATACTTCATTTGTGACAATGGTTGTTAAGTGTTACAATGCTAAGATACAGTTGAAACAGAGCCATACGCACCAAGCACTGTCAGCTCTTCTGTGACATATTTGAGTAATGGTTTGAATGCAATCTAGACCCAAGCTATTTCTGGCTAGGTTTCCTCATATCTCTCTTTTATCTTTTGCTAGCATGTCCAATTGCAGGAACAATCATCCCTCAGGTTGTTAACTGCTGTCCTTTATAAATTTCCAATTTTCAGCATGTGTGCTGCCCATACTAACTCTTAACTGTAAAATATTCCTTTGGATTACAATAGTCAGTGTTCTACATTATTTCTCAGAGATGAGTGAACTCTTTTCTCCCTTCTTCTGTGGTTTAAAATATTGGTACAGTAAACACAGGCATTCATGAATTTAATTTGGTACCAAAAACACAGAGACATCATCAATGTAGACATGTAGTCCAGAACAAAGAAACATGGTCAGCAAGTTGTGTTAATGTTTTTCTAAATGATCACTCCCTGGAGCATCTTTGAGCATGGCATATGTCCACCTGCCTGCAGACTGTGCTATGACCTGTTCAGGGAGTATCCAGGCTGAGGCTGGTTTTAAAACCAGTGTCAGGGCTGCCACCTGTGGTTATCATAGAACTACAGGTCTGGTCTACTGTGACAGTCAGAACTGTTCACAGAGTTTTCTGTGTCCTCCCCAAGTCTTCAAAATATACTACAGAAATGTTCTGGCTTCGTAAACGGAATTGATAGGATAGCATTCTACCCATGAACTCTAAGCAGCAAGGTGTTGTAGGGCATTACTATGGTCTTAATCACAGATGAAGTGTGAAATTACCAAAACAGCATCTATCAAGGTCTGAAAAGTCCCAGTATCTCATGGAAAAAACCTGCACAAACCCACCTCTACCTAATCAGACACAGCGCAGTACAAGGGCTATTTGTAACTGCTATGCAATTTAGATAGAAAACAAAAAGTATTCTCCAGTTTTGCCTAGTCCAGTTGTAAAACCTCACATTTTGTACCTTGGGAGATAAGTGAGAGGTCATCCTGTATCATGAGATCAGTCACAATGATGAAAGGCCCTCATATACTGCTTCCCCTTCCTTCCTGTCCTCTTCCCCCACCCCAAATACACTCTGAAACCACTTTTGTTGTTGTTGTTGTTGTTCAAACAGCAAGGCTAAACAGATGAAATTTTAAATAATGATTGAGGTTTTTTTTATTCATTTAAGTTTCAATATCATTACAGAAAATGTTATGGTACAGAGTTGTTTAACATTAGTTTTATTTCTTTGCTCATTTAATTTCCACATGAATGCTGGTAACACTAATATCTGTACAAGATCAGTCTTTGATTTTTTAAAGTTTTTAGTTCTGTACATTTTTTAATGTATTGGTTAAAAAGGCTGTCAGCACTTAAGGAAGCAATTTTTTTGTTTGTTGAAATAAAAGGTATCCAGTTACTGCCCAAGAGTACTGAGCTGGGTGGCTGCCAGGACAAGAGAGATCCCTGAATGGGCAAAAACCTCAGGGCTTCATCGGGTTCCCAGTGCAGCCACTCTGCTTTTGGCACTGTGCACATCAACACGAGATACAAGATAAAGAACAAGCAGAAGCTCTCTGTGAAGCGGTTATGAAGCATACTAATAAGGGAAATCCAAGTGTTGTCTACGCTAGTATAAATAAGCAGACAGCCTTGTCTTAAGAGCATAAGTAGTTGTATCTTAAAGATGAGAAAAAACACAAGTTCTGCAGGCACCTACTGCTGTCTACAAAAAGCTACCGCTATTAGAACTAGCATTGAACACACAAAGCAATTGCAAGGAAAGGAAAACGTTGCTTTGATATAATCAGAATAAATTTCTTTGTTAAGATTTGTTTTAAAGGGGTTTTTTTAAAAGGTATTTATTTAAATTCCATTTGAAATATAATTCAAGATGTTGACTATACTGATCAACTTTTATCCGAATCAGAAAAACTAGCTGTGCCGTTGCATATTACAGGATACAGTCAATGATATGTGGACATGCATCGAAGCTTCGTTCTTGCTGGTGACATCATAGCCTTCCAATGACCATGACATCAACCACCTCCCCCTTGTGAAGTTCCACATACTGCTCTGTCTTTGGAGGTAGCATCAACAGTCCATTGGCACTGCGCATACTCATCAGACGACTGCTCATCTGATTCCCTACAGGAGAGAGAGAGAAAAATGACAGCTTGGGTTTCAGTTAGATTCAAATGCTGCAACACACCGTGTGGGAGCAAGAGATGTTCTTATGAAGATGCTCCTGTTGCTAACTTATTCATGGAGCAGGCACCTTGCTGGTCCAAGATGGATGGAAACACAGAACTCTACAGAGCATTAGTCAGCCTCTCATTCCTCTGGCTCTGACTCTCTAAACTCTCCTTCCCGTACTAACTGCTTTCCTATCCAGCCTTCCACATTCTCCGTGCCTCACATCTTACCATAGTAAGTTGCTTTTCTGTTGGAATTTCCAATCCTATCAAAATTACTTTATTTTTCAATTAGCATACCTAATTTCAGGCTCCAATGTACGGTCTTGAATATTTTTAATATACTGTTACAGAACAAGTTTGAGTTACTGGATTATCCTCTGTGAATAGTCTCGTTTAGCATTACTAGCTAAGCACTAGTAGCTAAAGTAGTTTAAGTCTTAAGCTGCAAGAGCTGGCAGAGTATAAACTTTTGGACAAAACTAATGCTGCTAACACAGAACTAGCTGAATTCAGCAGATGCAAGCAGAATGAAGATAAGGAAAAAGAAAAGACTTCCAAGAGAACGAGTTAACTTCAGAAGAAGGCCAGCCCAGCAACAAAGAAAACCAGTAAGAAATCAAGAGATCACCAACCAGAGTGTGATGGTTTGGGAGTTCCCTGCCCCCCNGGAATTTATTGGAATATAATTGGAATTCAAATTCAGTAATTGGAATAGGTATAACTGGAGGACATGATATGGGGTAGGGGTCCATCTTCACGGGTAGCCAGCTTAAGCTGTAACCTGAGAACTAATGAAGGAGGAATTGGCAACCTTCACTCTGACTTTGCAATTTTCAGTGGGATCATAGTGTTGGATCCTGTTATGGTGGCTGGCTGCACAAATCTAACATGTACCACCACAGAAGAAGAAGTTTCTTTGGGACTCTGGGCCTCACAACATGTCCTGAAGATAACCAGCATCATAATTGTAGTACTGACAAAAAATTAAAAAGCAACAAAAAGTTGTGCCCTTTATCTTCTTGGTTTCCAAACCTCCAGACTGACAGAGAAATCATTTGACCTGAATCTCTTAAGAAGCTGGCTGAGTCAGTCTTCTGGCAGTACAAAGGTAAAAATGTATTCAAATGTAGCACTTAACTACAGCTGAATATCCCGAAGTATGCCTAGGTGGCAACCATGGCTAATAAGTCTTAGCATACACAGCTTCTGCCATCTCTAGCTAGGATCACACTTCTCTTATTTGTATTGTTCCTACCTATGCCCCAGCTTGTTTGTTTAGTACCCGCACAACAGCAAACGAAAGAAAACGCACCTGTGAAGCAAGTAAACAAGAGTGGATGCTTATAAAAAGGAATGTGTGCACATATGCAAGCATACAGGTGTGTGTGTGTGTATAAAGGCAAGTTATTCAGAAAGAGAGACACGTAATGGTTAAGCTGGAAAGCCACACCATAACTGAATTTTATACTAATGTACGTGTATGCATGGGCACAAGTGTGTCAGCAAAGCCTGTGTAAGTAGGGCTACACAAAAGAGATGCACACACCCTTAGTTGTTTTTAGACATGTGTAGGAAGGCAAGGACCTGTATGAGTGTGTCTGTCAGTCTGTGTGACTGAGCACTGACCTGTACTCTGTGCCCAAGGTAGTGGTTCTTGGTGATGCCAAGTCAGTATGCACCGGTGATACTCTGGGCGGGGGTCCAACTTTACATCACATGATAACTGCAGAAGAAGCAAGGAAAGGAAGACAAGTCACACATTCAGGTTGCACTGAGTTCACAGCATCGTTTGCCCAATTGCTTTTCCTTAAAAATGGGCTTTTTAAAAATTCTCCTTTTAAGGTAGAGTGTGTCTAATGCAAGATCAAAACCTGTAGAAGGTAGAGACTGCAGTATTTAAGCAAAACACAACTGCAGGATTTTATCAAAGAGTGTGATGGAGTCTGCATGCATTAAGTGGAATACACCAAAGGTGTTCCTTTACCAAGTTTCAAAATAGTACTTCTCTGGAAAAAAAAAAAAAAAGCTTTATCATTTTCCGTCTTGTTTCTGTTAGATAAATAAAAATCTGGATGCCTGAGGAAGTATAAGAGAGAGACATGGGATAAGCAGCAAGAGAAGAGTGCATAGCTAAGGACACTAGGAAAACTATAATAGGTAATGTGTCCTTTGGTGCTTATTTGAATCAAAACCAGAGGAGTAATACATTGTAATAACATGCTTTGGAGCTACATTAAACAGTACAATATCCATGACTTCTCATAAAAGTGAAATGAATAGTTTAAGGGATTTATATTGCTTAGAGTGTGGGTCATGCAGGTTATTTGTGTAAATAACTCAAGAACAGAAAGGCTTTAAAGTTTGCATATTCTACTGCAAACAGAACTATTGAACTTGTTAAGCAGTCCCAGATTACTCTGCATTTTTTACCACAGGTTTAAACTTCTCTTTTTAAAGCAGGAAGTTTAAAAACCCAGCAAGTGCTGCCCCTGCATCTGTGCATCTTGCTGCATTAAATGGCTACCCAACTCTCAGAAGTTATGGGATAGAACATAATCATTAACAGAGATGGAGAAGGTGTTTCTGCTTTGTGTGAACTTCCTTCAATTTGACAGAAGCAGTCCAGGGCTCAGATTCCCCAAAGAAGACACCCAAAGAGCTATGCTTCTGCATCTTGAGAGACTTTTTAAATAGAGAAGAAGCTTCTTACCCTGGCTTTGATAATAGTAGGCCGAGGATCCAGGATACCCTGCATTTTCCTCAATGCAGGAACAACGAAGAGATTGCAGGTGACGACGGCTGACACAGGGTTGCCTGTAGGACCAAGAACAGTTGGTGGTGACTCCTGTTATTTACTCTGTGAAATGACAAAAATGATCTCATGTTTTCATAGCAGCTGCACTCCAAAGGACTCTGAGCTATTCATGCTATATGCAGGAAATGTTTAATGTGAGACTGGAGTGGCACTGGCAAAGTACACCTGTTGAAAGCTACACTCTCTGGCTGATGACGTGCTGAAATTCTGCTCTGACCAGAACTGCCCATGTTCCTCCACTGCCTTTTATCTTACACCTAGATTTGTCTGGGGCTAGTGCAAGGTTTATTGTCCTAGCTGACAGGGCTTTTGATTCATGATTAAGATGTCCAAGACCTATGGAAAAACAACTTTCAGTTCCCTAATGCAGTGACAAAATGCTCTGGTACAAATTCAAAGGAGAATTCTACAGATTTATTTGTTTTCTGTTGACTCGCAAGAGAGATACACGGCCAGTGTCTGTTGAACACTACTTGTCCTACCCATCTGGACTTCCCTAGACAGTTCTAAAATAAATACTACAATCAGACACATGCTCCATTGATCTCTGCCCTTGAAAAAAAAATGTACTGCAACAACTAAAACGAGAGAGAGAGAGAAAAAAGCACTAGAGATACTTCTGAAATCCACCAGCTTATCAACAACACAATTCCTTACATAGTCACAAATCTACGCAGACTCGGCAGAGTAAAAGAAAAATCCTCCTGATTTAGGAGGGTAGAGATTTGTAGCCAGATCCCAAGGGAAAGGTTTGTGCTGAAGGAGGTGATTGCCTAGGCTGATGCAGGAGGTGAAGCTGTAGAAAAGAACCCCAGCCCTGTGTAGTACTGTTTACGAAATCCAAGGAAACTGTTGCCTGGAAGAAGTCATAAGGACCTCTACACTGGGAGATTGTCAGAGCAGAAGTGAAAAAAAAAGAACTCCTTAGTATATTCCTATAAGTTCATGTTTTCTGGAAATTTCCCAGAAAACCCTCCCAACACCTTCCTTAGGGATGCCAACGGCAGACACAGGTGCTCTGAAACACTGCTACTCATTTTTGTGCCTGTTGTCCATGCACAACAACAAAAGTAATCCACAAAACATCTTACCTGGGAGAGCAAAGATTATTTTTCTTACACCATCAATATCCAGAGTTGCAAAAGTTGTTGGCAGGCTATGGAAAAGAGAGTTATTTAATAACTGCACTAGATTCTGAACACCGTTATGTTGTTCCAATAAACCTGCTGCTTATTCCATGCTGGGGGTATAATCCTCTCTTTGTGATGACAGAACAACTAGTTTTGCTTGGTATTCAGCTGTGAAGTGTTAAGCAGATGATTTTGCTTCTGGTTAGGAAACACGTAAGAGCAGATGAAATAATAATCAAGAATCTAAAGCCTGTCTTTATGCTAGAAGCCAGTTAACAAAGAAGTAACACTGAAATTATGCAGTTACAGAGCAGTGCTTATTTCTCATATAAGACATAAAAAAATCTAGTTGCTAATTTTTATTTACTGGAAACTCTGACTTCTCAGATGAGATTTCAACATGCTTGCTAAAGTCTTCCAGTACTTTCTTCTGGCAGTGTTGCTAGGCTCAGCAACTTTCAGATCAAGTGGAGGAACAGCAAATCCCAGGCATCACTGTGCAGTCATGTAGCACATCAAAACACAGAGATATAAACCAAATTCTGCCTTTGCTCTTGGAACTTGTTAATGGGAATACAGTAATCACAATTCATATCTAAGGCTTTTAAAGACAGAATTAATAAAAACTAAGTATGTGCTGTTTCACTATAGCCAATGGATATGAGAATGCTTATATTCTCAGTAACATTGGATGACCAAATGTTACAGTAGCAGTAAGAAATACCTTTCTTATGGCATGAAACAGGCATAGTAAGATTTCTTAAAGCTTTTCTAGTTATCTAATTATTTAAAAATTATTGCTAAAAGTCTACAGAGGGATCTCTGGGAGAAAGAATTAATTTGCTCTCAGAGAAGCCAGAAGCAGAACACAATATTCTCAATCCTCTAAATCAGGTTATCCATTCTTGTCAGCAGCAGAGGCTGGAGTGCGGATCCCAGTTTTGGGACTTCCCCAAATCAGTTGTAGCAGTGGGACAGAAGCAGTGAGAAATTTCCATGCCTGGGCTACATCCCCCACAGGAAGAAACATGCTTTGGGATCATTTGTTCTTTTCATGGAAGGGAGGTGGTAGTGATGGCAGCACAAGCATCAAATCCACATGCAGTTCTATACTGGATGCATACAGAGACAGTAAAAGTATTTGCTTGCTTTCACAGCAAACACCCATTTTCTGTTCTTCTTCCTGGTAACAGTTATGGGCTGGAGGGAATCATTCCCAAAATCTGCACTTGCCCTTGTCCTGCTGGACCATGCCAACCCAGCTTGCAAACAAATTGCATTCCATGGTTACTGCAGCAGAGCTGCAGACATCTCCCCACTACTGTACTGTGGAAGGTAACTCTATTTTCAATACAGGTAGCTTTTGTCTGCTCTGTAAAGAACATGTCCAGAGTCATTAATTAGCAGTGCTACAGCAAAGGAAAGTAATGCTGGAGTTTTGAGGTAAAGGAAGCACATAAAGGGTTGTGTTTACTTTCAAATTACCATGCTCAATGTGCCAGTTGGATAAAACTTCCTAAATTAGACATCATTCCACGCCTCTCAAAACACTGCTTGTTTGTGAAGAAATAGGACTTACACAAATTCTGAAGTGAAAAGAGTTGCTTATTAAGTAAACTAGCCATTAAATGTCCTGGTTGTTTCATAACAACTTCAGTATCTGAGCTCTGTGATCACAGTGCAGACTGCAGCCGTATTTGTCCCATGCTGGTTTCCCTCTAGTCCCCAAACCTGATTCACAACAGTTATCATAGAAATATCTCTTACAGATAAAAAGTAATCTATCTGTTTCAGTTAATTTCACCCATAAGGATGATGACTAATCTCAACAGGACTGGCTTTGCTTTTTTTCCACATCTACCACATGGTTTATCATGTATTTGTAAAACTGAAATCTACCAAAACACTTATCTAGGATATCTGGCCCGATATAGTCTCTATTTTTACTGCTTAAGTAGAAAGATTTCTTACCCTGGTTTCATGAAAACTCTGCCAAAGTGAATCTGTGCATGAAGATCGATATCCAGCACCTGTTTAAGATAGTCCTGTTTGAATTAAAAAAAGAAAATCAATTCAGTGACATCAAAGTGGCTTGCACCATCTAAGTATGTAGAGCAATTAATTAATATCAAGGGAAGATGAAAGACTTTTCATATCCTGAAAGTGCTACAGTCCAATGGGGAATTTCCAGTATTTGCATGGAGGCATTTTCAAAAAGAAGAGGTGAAGAACAGACTTATTTTAGGTGCCAAACCTGACTCCATGAAGACACAGCAATATATATATACAGCTTAGACTGCCGAAGCATCAGAATCTTAGAGGACCCCACAAATGCCTACTACATTCTGTATGTCAAAGATGGAAAAAAGCCTTTATGGTTCAAAGTTAAGTTTCAAAATAATCAAACCATCTAACATTTGCCATGGAAGCTATCTATCAGGAGAGTCAGAGACGTCCTAGTAATTTTGAAACCAATACTGTATTGTAGAAATCATAGTTTTCCAGGATACTGTAATGATTGTAATTTCTTGGGGACATGGTCTAATTCACAGTGGCTGGGTTTAGCAGTCCTCAGAAAGCAGACTCTGTGGGTGGCTTGTGCATTAGTTCAAGTTAAATGATTTTGCATAAACAGTCGGTCCACCTATTAAAACAAATCAAATTACTTGCTAGCCTTCATTGAAAATTGCTGTGCTCAGAGATGCAGTATCCTGTCTGTTGTGTTTAGTGAGATTAAAGGCACAGGATATAACAGTCATCTGTGAAGACAGACTGGATGCAATAGATCTGAAGCTCCCTTGCAGCAGGTCTTTTTTGCGTGTATTCACATACTTGGAAAGCAGCAACTTTTTTTCAGCCAGGCATGAATTCTCAATCACTGATTGCATTAACCCCATTTTTACTTTCTTTTCACTTTCTGGATGTTCACAGCTATTTCATCAAAACTGTTGAAAGCTAAGTATCAGAGTGGATATATATAACCATGAGATGAATATAGAGTCTATTGACTTCATGCTGTTGCTTCTAATTCACTCTGGGGAGAAATTAACCAGAAGGCATATATGCCTGTAAGACCATTCAGCAGACCAGTTGTTTCCCAGTGTTCTCGTCTGCACTATGTCCCCATGTTCTCAATTTAAAGATCGGTACTTGTCCTTGATTATTTTTTTTCCAGGAATACTGAGGACAATAATGGGATTGAAAGAAATTGGTACTGGTTTAACTACTTATCCACTTTTGTGGTGTATCCGACAACATGATTTCTACTCAGAAAAGTGACAAAATCAGCACTCATGTTTGCCATCTCCTAATGACTGTCTTTAGCATCTGTTAGTTATAAAAGGAGAGATGTTTCTTTTACCTGCCAAACTCACAGATTCAGCCTGGGATCAAAAAGTAATCTGAGTTTTCCTTCGCATAAGTCATGATTAATAAATGTCCTGCAGGTTCATCTACGCCCCACCAGCATCTGTGTATCCCTATTTTCTTTGATGGTTTTGGCACAGGGATTACCAACAGGAACTCAATCAACAATTCTGTTAATGATTCAAAAGGCAAATATATCAGCTCACTGTGTCTTGTAGGTATTGCCCCTGTAGGACTATCAGGCACAAAATCTGATAAAACTATTTTTGTAACAGATACAGCTTTGGTATATTCTGGACACAGATCTGTTAAGAAGGAGCTATTTATACATTCGGGTTGCTTTCCGGAGCACTTTCAAAGCAGCTTTATTCTAGCTACAATTCACCTATTCTAAGAATAAAAGAAGCCTGTTGCCTTCATGTACTATTCACTAAGCACCTTCCTCATCATAACTACATAAATCATCCTTAAATAAACACATTTGCAAATTACTTGCATCAAGAATTAAAATCTTCCTTCTTGTACTGTGCCTACTATAGTACAGTAATAAGAACAAAGGGAATGAGGATAGCAGTGAGGACTATTTTCTTAATTAATTCACATTTAAGTGTTCCCCCCCCCCCCCCCAAAGTACAATCCCTTTTCAACAGACATTAATACAAAGGTAGAATCTCTGATGACTCTGGCTTGAAATTCTTACAAATATTTTAGCAAGTCATACTTAAATTTAGCATACCTTTTCCCCCATAGATACACCTCCTGATGTAATGATCACATCAGCACGGCTGATACCCTCATTCAATGCATTCAGTAAATCATCTGGGCTACAGAAAAGAACAGGCAAGCAGATTAGTGGCATGGAATTGTTATCAGTTGTAGTCTAAGTAAGTGTGCACGCATACGAATGTGTATATGCATATGTGTTCCATGAAAGAGATGCAAGGATCTTTTCCTTCTGAAGACTCCAGAGCACTCTATTCAAGCCAAGCACTGCAGTCTCATTAAGTGAGCACTGGACTGTTTGGTATCTTCCTTTCTAAGAGCTTTGCAACAGGAACAGTAGGATACTTTAGGACAGGACTGAAGAACACTAATATAGGTGTCTAAAAGTATGTAAATTGCACAGTAGGTAACAATAAAAATCATGATTGAGATAAACTGACAGAGCTACATAAAGGATCTGACACATGAAGATTCCTGGCCACCAAGCAGGCTGCAGTACTATCTGTCTAGCTTATTTAATGTGTGCAAAATATGGGGTAAGGCTCCACTTCAAACTTCCATCAGCCAAAACTGGGAGTAAATCCTTTATTTATCTTCTCCATCAGAGAGCTCAGCAGCAAAGTCAGTTACTGCAACTCGAAAAACATAAACCATCCTGTTCAAGTGCCTATTTACCTTCATGAGACACAGTGCAAGCAGAGCTGTGTTGGTCCTCCATGTAAACAGTATAGCTGTGAAAGTTAAGGAGCGAAGCTGGGTGTATTTTGGCTTGGTATCACTCTTTTTTGTTTGTTTTAGGTGTAAACTGGAGTCTTTGAAGTGGACATTGCCTAACCAACAGCAGTACTGATGCTAATACAGAGCTTGGAGAAACTCGGTAATAAAAGTTACACAAGGCTGAAAGAATCCAAAAGCATTTCCAATAAATTAAATGCATACTTTGCATTTAACATTTGTGAGTGGATCAGAAGCTGACTGCTACAGCTGCATGTAATGTTCCTCCAGCAGCATGTTTTTACTTCAATGAATCTGAAATATTTTCAAGGGAGGTTGCTCTTCCTTAGAATGCAATTGAACAAAACCCAACAATGCCAGTGACTGTATAAGGGACTTCACTGCAGGTATTTTCAGGTTTCAGCTGGAAACAGGAAAGCTAGAAATGCTATGCAAGTCCTGGTAGATCTTTCAGAGACTAAGAGAAACTGTGCATCAAAAAGTCTCAGAAAGATAAATCCTGTCCTTTGAACATCCTGTCTTTGCCCACAATTCAGCGAAATACAAGCAGTAGTTAGTGTACAGCAAACCCATCTCCTTATTTGTTCTATATGAAACACAGACATTTTCTCAGCTGCCTCATCTGAAATCTCAGGAACATTTTATCCAAAAAAAACCCGGGAAAAGTCTTCACTAGATGTTGAAGGCATGACAGAAAAAGCAAGTTTGTTGTTGGTTGTCAGTGTCTTGTTCAGAACCGACAGCTTCATATTGTTGGTCTATCTGTTGGTTTGTAATAAGATACTGCTTACTATAGAGTTTGCAACAGGAAAAGTCTCTCAAGAGCTAAGTATTCTTTAATCCTTGCTAATGAGGGTGCAGACTGGAATACAGCAAGGCATATGCATTCATTAAAAGGTCAACACAGGGCTTTCAGAAGCTTGATGACAATCAGATACTCATGCCACTATTACTGGGCAAAGACTGATTTCAGTGTATTTTTCTCATTAGGTTGTGATGCAGCTAAGGACCTTACCTGGAGCCTGCTCCAGGCTGTTTCACTTTATCTTGCTTAATTATTAAAAAGTTATTTGTAGGCAGCAAAAGCACCTGTCTGGGGATATCCTATTTATGAATTACGCAGTGTGCTTGCTTTTGGTTGTGGTCTGAAAATATGGAAAGAACATTAAAAAGGAAACATCTATATTTCACTCTTGCAAAAGTTAATTAGAATGAAAGTGCTTCTACTTACTTATCAACTATATATATATATATATATATATATGTTTGCT